>CM042197.1:24595135-24624688 GCA_023539305.1 Ilex asprella
TCCTTTAAATACTTACATGTGAAATTATTTGCTTTGTTTACAATATTTCAATCACATGTAAAACTAAGAGAGTAGTCACTATAACGTATATTATTTGTTGAGCGTACTCCAGGAAAAGATCGACATCAAAACTACTACGGAAGAGGGTAATATTTCTCAAGTGCTTTTTGAAAATAAAAATATCACTACCCACACACACAAGTTTTTGTAAAAATATAGCTGTAATGTTACCATTAACCTGAGTTACTCTTATAAGTGCTCAGAAAAAATATATATTTTAGCTATGCCAAAATATAAAAATTTAATTTTACATATAAACCATACAGATTATGCATCCCTAACTATTGATGTTTGTAGGTAGCTTCACTGGAAACCTTCACGAGACACAACTCGTCCACTAGGAATCACCTAGGGGTTTAACGGCATATTGCATATGCTAAATGCAATCGTGAAAAAATCTACGAAAATGATTTTACCCCTACTTGTATTATATTTTTATGTTTTACTAGGGACTAGTAAAGTTTTAGTTAGGGAGTGTGATTGACATCAATTAGGTGTAAATTAAAAGTATTAAAAAAGTCGAATTAGTAGAATTACCGCACTAAAAAGTAGTAATTAAAGTAAATTAGGGTTAGTACAGGAATTATTAGTTTTAACAGTTTTTATCTAAAGTTGCAGGATAAATGCAGAAATAACCAAAGATGAAGGGTGCAATGTCAAGAAAAAGGAAAGTTAGGAGGCTAAAGTATAATAAATCAAGTCAGAAGCCTTGCAAGTTGCAAATCCACTTGCACCACCGTTTGGACGACACTGCCACCGTCCGGACGGTCCTCCAAACACGGCCATACAAATCTCTTCCTCTCTTGCTTCCATTTCTGCCTATAAATAGGGGACCCTTTCTTCACAGCAAGGAGGCCGAACTCTCTTTAGAAATTCTTCCACTCCAAGATACTGTGAGCTCCCAAGACACAATACAAAGAGATAAAAAAGAGAGACCAAGTGAAAACACGTTCCGGTCCGTGTTATAGTGAAGTTCAAATCCTGTACTTTTATTTTTGTAATGACAACTGCTATCACTCCTTGCTCGTCTATAGCAATGGAGCGTGAGTAGTTTTGTGTATCCTCCAGTGCGAGGGGAACATATGTACAATATTGGTTTGTTTATGAAATTGCTGATGTTTTATCTATACGTTTATTATATATATAAGACATGCCAGCTGGAATAACCCCGGTGATCCTATCGGTATGGCTTTGCTTCCGCCGGAACGCTGAGGAAGTTCCACTGACGCATGATATTACTATATATAATAATATTGCCTCCTAGAATAACCCCGGTGATCCTATCGGTATGGCTAGTCCTCCACGGGAACGCTGAGGAAGTTCTACTGTCAATATATATATTCCAAGATGATCTATTGAATAATTCAAGTATTCCCTTTGAGTGGCTTGACTTTCCGCGTGACATATCTAAATACAGCTGACCTGACAAGTGGTTGTATTATGATTAACTACCACCAGCTGACCTGACAAGTTGCTGGAGGATCGTCTATACCACCAGCGGATTTTACTCGAATTAGTCAATTAGAACATCTATAACCCAGTGTAGCCTAATGAGCCGCTGTGTTATAATATATTACCTTCATGATAGCCTAATAAGCTATTGTGTGCTTATCTGTATACATCAGACCTGCCGATTGACTGTCTAGTGAAATGGAAGTTGATTGATGTGAGGTAGCAATTCCGTAATGCGACCAATATAAAGCATATGAGATCCTTAAACTGAAGGATAGTTTCATATTTCTGCCATTAATCTGTTTTACTTACACTGTTATTATATCTGCACTTTACTTCCGCCTGCCTTTTATTTTAAAACCAGTTAATTAGACTAAGCTCACACCACAAGCTATCAAACATCAAACTACTCCAAACAACCTATTTACTGTTTTTGTTTTTATTTTTTTATTTCATCCTTTATTTTTATAGCAAGAATTACTTAACTCTTCGTGGGACAGATACTTGGACTTAAAAACCGAGAAAACTACAATTCGACCACCTATACTTGGGTGTAATATTACAATATAATTCAGACACACAAAAAGTGCGAATCACTCTCTTCTTTCCTAGAGGAGCGAAACTCTTCCACTCTTCTAGAGCTTTGCCAAAGGCGTGAAGTGTGGAACGTGATTCTGTAAACCCCCACATGTTTAAAAGTGATATAATGATATATTTATTAGCATTTCAATATGTACAATGGTGAAATAGTGAAATCAATGAGTTATTACTATTAATATTATAAAAAAATAGTTAACACCGGTTTAGCTAGTGAATAGATGACATAACTTGTAAAAGAACTTCTATCAACTTTATTTGGGGTACAAATATATGTTGTGTAAGTTTGGGTTAGCTTTGGAAGGGTTTAGGATGGATTGGCAATAAAAAACGAAGGAAAGAGGCAAAACTGGGAGAAACTGTACCGGTACACTTTGGTCCAGAGAGTTTGACATACCGGTACAGCGTACTGGTACGGCCGAAAGAATTTTGAATGTTTAATGTCACTATCTTGGTCCAATTTTTGCCCCATACATACCTTATGTCGCCTCCTTTGGCTCTATTTCGGCCCCTTCAACGTTAGAAACCCTAAGAGAGAAAGAAAGGAGAAAAAGAGAGGAAGAAAGGAAGATAGAAAAACATGATTTGAAGGGATTTATACCTTGGAGTCCATCAAACCTAACTCTTCAAGAACAAAAGGTAGGGGTTTGCTTCCATCCTCTTACATTGAGGCTAGGGTTACTTATATGTATTCTTTACACTCTAAATCTCATATGTATGCTATAGATCATTGATTCTTGATATCCTTATGAGTATTAACATACTTTAACAAATATTAATGGTGGGTTAACCATTAAATCCTTGTTCTTGGCTAAAAAAAAAACCCTAAATTTCAAGAGAGATGAACTTTTCTCTAAATTTTTCTTAATTATTAATTTCAAAACCTTAGTGTTTCATATTGAACCATAAAATGATGTTATTGTGATCTCATGTACTTTTCTTAGTTGGTTGTAGAATTGAGGCATGATATATTTTGAGAATTTTGAATAGATGCTTGTAAATTGAGATAAATATTGGAATTGTATGCTTAGTTGAGTTATGTGTGAGGCACATGAGTGAGAGGTTCCATGTAAGGATGCTCACCTATTTCCCAAGAGGTTCCTGGTACGGATGCTTGGGAAATAATGTAGTGATTAGTGAGAGGTTCCATGTAAGGATGCTCACCCATTTTTCAAGAGGTTCTTGGTAAGGATGCTTGAGAAATAATGAAGTGATTGGTGAGAGGTTCCATGTAAGGATGCTCACCCATTCTCAAAAGGTTCCTAGTAAGGATGCTTGAGAATCAAAGGTGACCTAAAAGGAGGTGGAGGTTACCCCAAAGTATGCCACCTGCCCAAAGAATTGTTGGGAATTGTTTATGATCATTAATGATTATTATTTGTTTGAGGTGCTCGTTCATTCATTTAAGTAATGTTTTTAAATAAACTTGAGATCCTTTTTAAATGTCACCGCTTTATTTCACATCATGTATCTATGTTATGTTAAAAAATAAGACCTACCATTTTAAATGCTTTTCTAAACCTTGTATGGGTTTGTGAGAATTTTTCTACAGAACTTTGTGCTCACCTCCTACCGCTAATTTTTTTCAAATTTTTCGTTAGAGGATGACGCAAGGGTCGAGGAGCCTGCTACTTGGGAGACTCCACTTGAAGGGGGTGTGGATCCCGAGGTGGACGCATAGAGCGACCTCCTTTTCTTTTGTACTAAACTAGGACATTCTTGTGGAACATTGTGTAGTCTAGCTTCTTTTGTTTATTCCGCTGCGCTTATTTAATTAATTTTTGAGATGTAATAGCCATGACTTGGGCTTATTCTTTTGGATAATGTTGTAATTATTTATGGATGACAAATGAAGTCTTGTTTCTTAAGGGATTTTTTTAGTGCTCTCATGATATGAATGGTTTTAGAATGTAATGCCGTCCAGGGTGTGTTTTGGGGCGTTACAGATTCACTCATTCTTAGTTGAAGATTAGCTCCTTGATAATTGTACTTTTATTTTGCGAAGTCCTCTACCACGAGGGATGAGCATCACTAACTTTTTCAGCTTTACCAAAGCTATGAGGGGTGAGTAGTTTCTCATTCACTCTTTAGTAAGAGGTGAAGGGCATGTATTGCTTATCTGGAAGTTATATGATGCTGTGTTCTAATGATTAACGTTTATATCCCCTTGCATATTGGATAATTAATTGTATCTACAAAAACTAAGTTACTTTGTATAATCGAAAGTCTTTCGGTGACACAGATGACTCTTGCATGGAAATACTCCTCGTTTCAAGGAAAGTACCTCGGCTAGATCTTCTTGACTACTCTTTAATCATCCCCATTATTGTGCTTATTTAAAAGAATGAAATATTAAAGTCATGGTTGGATGTCATGTAGAAACACTTGCTTGTTTGTGGACACAATAACTCTTGGTACAAACAATTCTTGTAAATTTCTAATAAGACATCGGAACCATGATTTTAATTCTCACAATCCATCTTTACCTTCCGATTAACTTGTTGTTGACACGAGAGTTAATTGTGTTATCAAGCATAAATATAATAAACCGGATAATTGACCACATGTCCCGATCCTCGAACTAAAGAGTGACTTTCCTTCTATTTGAATTCATCTTATATTTTGTCTAGAAAACTTCTTGGAAAGAATTCAATATTCTGTTCAAGAAGTCACCCACTACTCACAACTTTAAAATCTCAAAGGTTACAATCAATTGGTCTCATTTACTGATTACTTTAAAACACCAAAACTACTAGTTCCCCCTGGATTCGACTCCGGACTCAAACCGAATTATTACTACAACTTTACCGCCTGCACTTGGGTGTACACAGTTCGGATCAAGTCACCACACCACGCTTTTGAAAATTGGACTCTAGTAGGATTCTTCTATGACTCCCTACCCACTAGACTACGTCAGTTGGTTGAAATGATGGCCCAAGAAGAGTTTATGGGTAAAAGTCCAGAGGAGGCATTCTATTTCTTTGACACCATATCTGACAGTTCTTAGATGTGGGACTCAGCCTCCCCTACCACTGTTGAAGTCTGACCATCCACTTCCCAAGGTGGAAAGTATGTCTTGAGAGAAGATGATGGCATGAGAGTAAAAATGTTTACTTTATCTCGAAAGCTTGAAGCTTTAGAGATGAAAAAAAATCATCAAGTCGAAATGGGCCCTTCCACAGAACAAGTGTGTGAAATTTGTGCATTGACAGGACATCCTACTGGGGAATGTCCTACCATCTTTGCATTCAAAGAAGTCTTGTTGGAACAAACAAATGCAATCTCCAATTTCGACAAGCCTTACTCTAACCCATACTCTGAAACATACAATCCAGGGTGGCGAAATCACCCGAACTTCAGTTGGAGGAACACACAACCGACTCCAATGAACCAACCACAAAATTCACAACCACCATCTCAAGGACCTCCTGCATATCAACCATACAAACCACCACACAAGAGGAACCTTGAGGAAGCACTGAACCAGTTTATGCAAACTCAAATGAACTTCAATGCACATTCCACCCAATCTTTCACTAAATTGAAAGCACAAACCACCGACTCCTTTGAAGATATTAAAAGCCACATTCAAAGGTTGACCCAATCCATGAGTACACAAGAAAAGGGCAAGTTTCCTGCCCAACCAAAACCGCCACAAGATCAAGCTCAATTTGTCACTATACTGAGAAGTGAAAAGGTAATTGACAAAACCATCAGAGATATGCTATTTTCAGTTGAACCTGAACTTGTAATCAAAAAAGAGCCTGAGTCTGTGATAGAACAAGAGCCAGAACCTTTCAAGGAAAGAGAACCTTCGTGTTGAATTCCCGCTCCTTTCTCGCATAGACTCAAGGCTACACTAAAACTGAATCATCAGCCTGAAATTTACAAGCCTTTCAAGCACGTAAAAATCAACATCCCACTTCTGGATGCAATCCAACAAGTACCATCTTATGCCAAGTTTTTAAAAGACTTATGCACAGTCAAGAGAAGCCAGAATGTCTAAAAAAAAAAAAAGCCTTCCAAACAGAACAAGTTAGTGTCTTGCTACAATGCAAAACCCCTCAAAAAAACAAGGACCCTGGATGTCTAACTGTCACATGTGACATTGGACATTTCATGATAGAAGAAGCATTGTTAGACCTTACAGCTAGTGTTAATCTGCTACCTTACTCCGTCTACCAACAGTTGGGTCTGGGTGAACTCAAACCCACTTGGATCACACTCCATTTATGTGACGCCCCATATTCCGAGGGTCCCTTTTTAAACCGTTGACCATCTGTCCACCTGCAAAAATACCCATGGATGTCACATAACCCGACACCACGTCAAAACATCCCTTAATCGAGATCATGAATTACAATGTACCTTGTACTTCAATATTCATTTAATCCAATCCAAGTCCAAATTAACATGGTTCACAACCCATTAGGTCATTAAAAGAAAGGAAGTTCAAAGCCCAAAGCTTGGCAAAGCAGTTATAAAATTTTAGATTTTTAGATTGGCTACTGGTAGGTGTAAATCGGCTACCAGTAGCTCGGGTATTCTGGAAAATTTCTACTAGGAGCTACCTGTTAATTACCGGTAGTTGAAACCCACTGGACCAATGACTACCGGTAGCCTGAGTCCTTCTGGGCCACGACTACCGGCTGAATACAGGTAGTTGTTACCTTTTGGACCATGAGTTACTGGTAGTTTGTGTCCATAAGGCAACTGTTTACCGGTGAACTATCGGTAGTTACTACAGGTAGGTCCTGCCTAATTTTGCCTATTTCCTTTGTTTTTCACTTCCCATTCATCCCAAACTTTTCTAACACCAACCCAAATTGTTACAACCATATATTTGGACATCCAACATGGTTTATATAAGATCTATTACAACATTTGCAAGTGAATTCAATTGATTACATTACAAAATACATATTGATTGCAATGTTTATAATTTACTCAAAAATAAGTCACATTTCAACTTCTTCATCCATGAGGCTCAAAGTGTGAACCATCTACCAGCACGAACCCCGTACCTGAAATGTTTTCCCATAAAGGGTGAGCCACGCTCAATAGAGGATTTTCAAAATCAGCTACTCCCCAACACAAATGCACATGAAATGCTCATATGCAAATAATTCACCATTCACATATTCCAAACATAAATATGCCATCAATGTTAGAAATTTACCATGCAATGCTATAGAATGAGATGAGACTCACTCTCGATAACCAACTCGAGCCCTTCTCGGCCCTTCAACACATGCAATTTTCAATTGTGCAAATGTCCGTCATCCATGATCCCAAGCCTTCACTGGCTCGCCAACACATACAATTCCCCTTCTGTAAAATTCCGTCATTTAAGTTATACATCAAATGACATTATCAACCCAGGGTCTTGTAAGGGGTGAGTATTTGTGGACTTACAACAACAGCACCCAACCAACATGGGATTTATGGACTTCCACCAACGGTTCCGCGTACACCAACACACTTTATGGACTAATACCAACGGTAGTGCGTATCCAAATCATCGGGCCTTATACCCGAGGGATCTTCTAGCCCTTCTTGCTAACCTCGACCCTAAACACCTTGTAAATTGTGCGACTCGGCCAAGTCATTGACTTAGCTCCCTCGAGCCCACTCGTCATTCACACATGTAGTATTGATTCCTTTCATGCACAACCACCCATTTAATGCGATGTTCAAGTGCTATGCAATGTAATGACTCATTGCAACTCTACTATAATGTTCAATATGCAACATATGCCATATGAACCATTTCAAACCCAATTCATATCAACCATGACAAATTATATCAAAAGTATAAAATTTTCATAACTCAAAATGTCAATAAACCAATATGCATTTATCAACATTTTATCCGAAACTCATATCCAAGCATGTTATCTCATTGTAACGCCCCAAAATCTACCCTGGACGGCATTACTATTTAAACCATTCATATCATGAGAGCGACTAATAAAAACCATACATACATAACGTTTCAATCATCATACATAATATCTACATTATCGTCCAAAAGAAATATGCCAAACTATGGCAATTACATTTCAAAAATTAAGTGTCTAGCAACGGAATTAACCTAACATCATTCTAACAATGTCTCAAAAATGCCTATCTAGCATAGGACATAAAAAGAGAAATTCCTCTAAGCCATCCCCTTGGGATTCACGCTTTCATCCACATGATCTTCCCAAGTAACCTGCTCATCGTCTCCGAGTTCTTCCTCTAAACCAAAATCTGCGAATAATATTGTTTGTAGGGGATGAGCACTAAGCTCTGTAGCAACATTCTCCCAAACTCGAACAAGGTTTGGAAAACATATAAAACAGTTCGGTCTCATTTTCCAAAATACCATATATAACTTTTGAAAGAAAATAGGGACATTGATACAGATCTCAAGTTTAAGAAACAATCATAAGGTAAATAAGAAGTGCAACCAAGTATAGTTGACAACCAATTTTCAAAGCATAATCTATTCTACCATACACCGTTTTCACAAGTTCTCGCAGAATCCCATACTTCCTAAGACTCTTGTGAAAATCGTATCTGGTCCAATGAACAATAACCCATATATAATTTATAATTCATTTCCACTATAAACTATTTCCAACAAGTTCTTGTGGCATCCCATACTACCCAAGACTCTTGTAGAAATCGTCTATGGTAGACTGAACGATACACGACTGTATTCGTATATCAGGTAGGAAGCAAGACCCCACATGGTCACCATCGAAAATATCATGTTTCACGCAAGTACATACCCATGCTGCCCCGTGAGCAATAGTGGCTTAGTCTTATCAAAGCACTAACCCCACTATGAGTGTTAGGAAAAGTTCTTAACAAAGAAGACATCTAACCACTCCATGATAGGTCAATAGTAACTCATGTTCCTATCGTGCAACCACACAAGAGATACAATACTAACCCTTTTCTCAATTAACAAGCACGTTCCACAATTTAGTTTCTTTGGTAAGAGCATCCTCCCAAGGAATCTCTCACCCATGTTTATCCAAACTATCACAAGTAATACAACATTCCTCCAATTTCCACAAGTAACATTTCAATAGAGCAATCGAAGAAAAGTACATGAGATCATCAAAATATATACTTTTATTGTTCCAAATAAAGAACTAATGTTTTGAAATCAATATCTAATGAATATCAAGATTTAGAATCAAGAACCAAGGAATATCAAGTATTGAAGCCAAGAACAAATGAATATCAAGTCTTGAAATCAATCACACATGAATATCAAGCTTTGGATATCAAGAATAAAGGAATAACAAGTATTGAATCCAAGAATAAATGAATATCAAGTCTTGAAATCAATAACACATGAATATCAAGTTTTGGATATCAAGAATAAAGGAATATCAAGGTTTGAAACCAATCCCTAACAAATATTAAGTGTAGATATCAAGAATAAAGGAATATCAACAAGAAAATATCAAGAACAATAGATATAGAGTAGAGAAATCAAGAACAAATGATTCATCAAATATAGAGATCAAGAACAATGAATATCAAGTCTTGAAATCAAACACAAATCAATATCAAGTTTATGAATTAAGAACAACAAGAAGAAAAATCCATACTTCTTGAAAACTAGTGTTTGGATGTTAAGAACAAAGGTTTAATGAACATCAAGTTATAACTTTCATCTAACATGATATGATTTGCAAGAACAATCAAGAAACAAGGATTTCAATACATATATATAAGCTTGAGAGTTAAAACATGTATATATATAAGCCTAAGTATCAATGGACAAGAGTGGAAGAATTTCCCCTACCTTCTTCTTCCTTAGAATTCTTGAAGAACTTGAGTTTTTAATTCACTTCAAGATGAGAATCCCCTTTGATCTTGTGTTTCCCCCCTTTCTCTCTTGTTTCTCAAGACTTCCTAGGGTTGTAAATGGTGTTTGGAGGCTGAAGGAGGTGGCCTTAGGTATTTATAGAGGGAGAAAATATCTCAGCCGACCTAAATCTGATGTTCTGATTCGTCGGTACCGTTCGAACGGAACTTTACGTTCGAACGTCCCTTGAATTTCAAATGTTGGTTGGTCCCAGTACTTTCTGTTTTCCATCAGACAAGATTTTTGTTTTCCCAGTTCTGCTGTAACTTCCAATGTAGTTTTGACCTATTTAGAGGTCGATTTAGAAAATTTTCGTGAAATACTATTTTGAAGCCCCAGAAATATACTATATACTGTCAAAATTTCAGATCAAATGCACATTACAATAAAAAGTTATGATCCAAACATTAAGGCAGTATCTAAGCTCCTTCTTATTCAAATTCTCCCTAAGTGTGCTTTCATTTCGGAATGCTTCTTAACTTCTAATATACCCCATATTTCCTCTCTCAATATTTATCAACCTTCTGGATTCAATGGGGACATTATTTTGACCTACAAACATTTAGAAACTTATCTAATCAACCTTTCCAAGTTTAAACGTCTTCGAAACTTAAACTTCCCAATCAAATTGTCTCCCTAGTAGTTATTCCTACGGTTACAATCCATATGATTTATGCTTATGTCACTACATATATGAGAATTACTAAACAAATGTATTACTTTATTAATATAAACATGTGGGGGTTTACACTCATATTAAGCAAATAACACACTTTCAAATCAAGACATTATGGAAACACATAGCAAACCCAAAATTCACATAAATCAAGAAATTACATTTAGCAATCTCTACATACCCTTTTCAATATAGAATATATTCTACAAAATTTCAATACCCATTTCACCAAGGCATAATTTAAGCACACAACATGCCCATATAACGCCAATTCCCATGGAATTTCCCAAAATAAATTACCACATTGCAATTCCAAGCTAGGAATTTACAGTAATCTATTTCTACTCTCATTTTCATACTCATTTCATTAATTTCCTTTTCAATAGGCAAGTGATATACACATCTATCAACCTACACATTTCAATATAATATTTTAGGCAGTGAATAAAATTAAGAAGGAGAACCCCCTACCTCTTGTAGCGTGAAGAACGACCGTAAAAGTTCAAAAATTTCACCCAAGCTTCTATCCCAAGCTTCGCCAAAATTTTGATTTTCTTACCTTCGGTTAAAGCCTTTGTTTTTGGTGTGTGCACGTAGCCCTCGTCAAGGAGATCGACTTTTCCCATTGGCCCGAATGGATCCGAGCTCTCTAACTCAGTAGATTGTAGAGAGAAGTTGTGTTTTTTTTCTCTCTTTTCCCTATCTTCTCTCTCCCTCTTTCTATCGGTTGAATAAGGCTGAAATAATGAGGGAAAATCTGTTTTTCCCCCTATTTATATTTTTAGAATGCTTGGTCGACAACGCGCCACACGTCCCTTTTTATTCTGAGTCCGTTTTCGTCCCGAAACAATTAAATTTTGCTCCAGTTCAAGTTCAAAATATTTTTAATTTGTCTTGACTTCATTTGTTTTAAAATCTCATAATTTTCCAAAAAATTTTGTATTTGGGCTTCCCAGGGCCCGATTGCCTCGTAAAACGTGAAAAATTCTGTCTATCTTGGAGTTTGATGAAATTTGACATGGTCACTAGATTTCATGAGATGAATCCAACGGTGAGGTCCGTTTTGTCATCCGAGCTCTAAAAAATTTCAAGTTTTCAACCCAAATCATTGTGGCAATTTACCGATTTGTGCTTTATTCTTAAAAGTTTAAATTTACCCGAGTTTTTACATTCTTCCCCCCTTAAAAGAATTTTGTCCCCGAAATTCATGGACACATAACTACATGCACATGAAACGAGTAGCATTATACTTAAAACCATGAACACGTACCTCCATCCTCGAACAAGAACTGATAATTGGCTCGAATGGTATCCTCACGCTCCCATGTTACCTCCTCCACTCCTCGGTGCTTCCATAACACCTTCAATAGCCTCATAGTCTTGCGTTGTAAAACTTGCTCTCGACTATCCATGATAGGCACTAGTCCCTCCTTGAAGGTCCCATCCGCATCAACCATCAATTCA
Organism: Ilex asprella; assembly: GCA_023539305.1. Lineage (NCBI taxonomy): Eukaryota > Viridiplantae > Streptophyta > Magnoliopsida > Aquifoliales > Aquifoliaceae > Ilex > Ilex asprella. Next base: position 24,607,255 of record CM042197.1, read on the forward strand.
CCCTAATCCACCACATGTGTCGGATCAAGTGTATTCTTCCGGAGTATGGAGACATGAGACACTGCGTGAACACTAGATAAATTTGACGGTAATGCCAACCTATAAGCCACTGCCAACCTGTAACACTCGAAAAAATTTGAACTATCAAATTTTCAAAATTTTTGTCAACTTTTTAATTTACTTTCACATATTTTCATGTGAACTAGAGATTTTTGAGTTTATCAAGTGGAGGTGAGCGACTCTCAGAAAAAAAAAAAGTGGAGGTGAACAATTATTTTGGTTTAAGATTGCGTGGTTAAATCTTGATCAAAAAAAATTTATCAAAGGATATAGGGAGAGCTAAGACACTATGCTATAAAAAAATTGTATTTAAATTTTATGGGTTACAATATAAATTTTTAAGTTTGTATACAACCAGAAAAATTATAATTTAAGGCCAATTTCATGTTGGTTTAATGTAACACCCCAAAATACACCCTGGACGGCATTACATTCAATAACCATTCATACCATGAGAGCACGAAGATAAACCATCAATAAAGAGACTTCATAACAGTAATCCATAACATTTACATCAATATCCCAAAAGAAATATGCCATATTTGGCCTTTACATTCCCAATGAAAATTTACTATTACAGAGCAGTGGAAATTACAAAAGTCTAGACTATACAGTGTTTCCAAAATAGTATTCTAGTCTAAAACAAAAAGTAAACGACATCTCTAGATGTCCTACTCGGGATTCAAGTATCCCTCTAGTGAAGCCTCCCCAAGGTACGGCTCGTTAGTACCAAGTACATCCTCTGGCCCGACATCTGAAAAAGGTTCAACTGTAGAGGGTGAGCACGAAGCTCTGTAAAAAAATTCTCCCAAACCCATACAAGGTTTAAAAAAGCATATAAAGCGGTCGGTCTCATTTCACAAATAGCATACATAATATTTGAAGTAAAACAAGGACATTTATCAACGGATCTCAAGTTTAAATAACAATATTGATAGAAATATACCATAACAACCAATTCTCATAAACATCCATTTCCCCAAAATATCAACCATTTTCCAACACATGATACAAATTGTTCTCTTGGGAATGAGCATCCTTACAAGGAACCTCTCACCCTCAAGGTTTGAGTTATTCAAGCATCCTTACAAGGAACCTCTTGATAATGGATGAGTATCCTTACATGGAATCTCTCACCAATCGTTACATTATTTCCCAAGCATCCTTACCGGGAACCTCTTGATAAGGGGTGAGCATCCTTACGAGGAACCTCTCACTATAACGGGCTTAGTTCTCAAGCATCCTTACCGGGAACCTCTTAAGAAGGTGTGAGCATCCTTACATGGAACCTCTCACTCATGTGCATCACAAACAACCCAACCCAATATACAATTCCAACATTTAATTTTAATTTACAAGCATCTATCCAAAATCCCCAAAATATAGCATTTAACAATTCCACAACCAACTAAGAAAATACATGAGATCCCAATATCTTCATTTTTCTAACCAACACAAAGCACTAAGGTTTCGAAGTTCATAATAAGAAAGCATTCAAGAAGGAAATACATCACCCCCCAAGAATTTGGATTTTTAAAACTAGAAAGAGATTTCATGGGTATTAAACCCTAACTTTGTTCAAAACATGTAATATTTGCAAAAATCCTAGGAGATGATGATTCCATAGCATATATCCATACCATTGATAGTCAAAACATACATATATATATATATATCCTAGCCTCAATGTAAGTGAATGAAAGAAAACCCCTACCTTGTTTTCTTGGAAGCTAGGTTTTTTATCTTGGATAACCCCTTTAGACTCTTGTTTTTCTCTTCCTTTCTTCCTCTCTTCTCTTCCTTTCTTTCTCTCTTAGGGTTTCTAATGTTGGAGTGGCTGAAATAGAGCCTGTAACACCCCGTATTTCCTTTTTTATATATATAGATGTATATTAAATAATTATTGTAAAGATGTGGATATGTGTAGTGATGGTAGGAATAAAAACTAGAAATTAAAAATTAATTAGGAAATTGAAGTTTTGAAGATGTGTAAGCTTGAGAAGAAGTATTAAGTAAGTTTCTAAATGAAATTGGGTCAAAATAATGCTTCCATTGAATCTACAAGGTCGAAAAACATTGGGAGAGGTAATATGGTGTATATTAGGAGTTAGAAAGTATTCTGGAGTTAAAACCCACTTTAGAATGAATTTGGGTAAGGAGAAGTTTGGACACTGTTTGGTATTTTGGTCATAACTTTCTATTACTAACTCCAATTGATTTGCAATTTGGAGAGAAGATATTAGACATCCAGAGCTACAAAAGTGTATTTCACAAACATTCCCCAATTCGACCTCTAAATGGGTCAAAATCACATTGAAACTTGTAGAAAAATTCGCCAGTCGGATTGCTCCGTAGCAGTGCTCCGGAGCTAATTGGTCCAGTGAGTTTATTGCTCCGGAGTTGTGCTCTGGAACACTATTGCTCCAGAGCTATGCTCCGGAGCTGCCGAAAGTCGACTGTGTATTTTTAAACCGCGAACTTCGGCCTTCCTCCCCCTTATAAATACTTAATGCCGACTTTTTGCCTTCATTTCACCACTCCCAAACCCTAGATAGCTTGAGATAGGAAGAGAGGAAAATCAAAACACATAGATCTAGATAGATTTACAACCCATAGAAATCAAAACCGAAATTTCTTAAGAACACCCTTTTTCTCCTCTCTTCTTCTACACTTTTACTGCACCTTTACCCACACCTCCCTGAACCCTAAGAGAGGACAAGAAGGAGATCTTTGGAGCTTGGGTTAGCTTAAAACTCTTAGATTCAAGGTAGGGGTTTCTCTCATTCACTTACATTGAGGCTAGGGCTTATATATATGTAATATTTTCACTTTAGATTATACATGTAGGCTGTATAATCATGGTTTCTTAACACCCTTGTGCCTACTACCATGATTTAAACAATATTATTGTTTGATTAACCCTTGAATCCTTTTTCTTGATTAAAAACCCTAGATTTCAAGAGAGATGAACTTTTCTTTATATTGTTCTTAATTCTTGATTCCAAAACCTTAGTGTTTCATATTAAACCATAAAATGATGCTATTGTGATCTCATGTACTTTTCTTGGTTGGTTGTGAAGTTGTTACATGATATATTTTGGGATTTTCGATAAATGCTTATAAATTGGGATAATTGTGGAATTGTATGCTCAGTTGGGTTGTTGGTGCCGCACATGAGTGGGAGGTTCTTTGTAAGTATGCCGACCCAATCTCAAGAGGTTCCCAGTAAGGATGCTTGAGTAATAAACCCGTTATAGTGAGAGGTTCCTTGTAAGGATGCTCACCCCTTCCCAAGAGATTCCCGGTAAGGATGTTTGGGAAGCAATGTAAAGATTGGTGAGAGGTTCCATCTAAGGATGCTCATCCATTCTCAAGAGGTTCCCGGTAAGGATGTTTGAGAATCCAAGGTGACCTAAAAGGAGGTGGAGGTTACCACGAAGTATTCCACCTACCTAAATGATTATTGAGAATTGTTGATAACCATTAATGATTATTATGTGGGGGGTGATTGCTCGTTTATTCATTTAAGTTATGTTTTGAAATAAACTTGAGATCCTTTTTAAATGTCACTGCTTTACTCCAAATTATGCATCTATGTTATGTTAAAAATGAGACCGACCGCTTTATATGCTTTTCTAAACCTTGTTTGAGTTTGGGAGAATTTTTCTACAGAGCTTTGTGCTCACCCCCAACAGTTGAACCTTTTTCAGATGTTGGGCTAGAGGATGTACTCGGTGCTAACGAGTCGTATCTTGGGGAGGCTTTACTAGAGAGATACTTGGATCCCGAGTGAGACATCTAGAGATGTCGTTTACTTTTTGTTCTAGACTAGAATACTATTTTAGAAACACTGTATAGTCTAGATTTCATTTGTAATTTCCGCTGCACTATGATAGTAAATTTTCATTGGAAATGTAAGGGCCAAAGATGGCATATTCTTTTGGAATATTGATGTAAATGTTATGGATTACTGTTAGGAAGTCTTTTTATTAATGGTTTATCTTAGTGCTCTCATGGTATGAATGGTTATTGAATGTAATGCCGTCCAGGGTGTATTTTGGGGTGTTACAGAGCCAAAATAGACGACCTTGGGTATTTATAAGGCTAAAATGGGACCAAGATTGCGACATTTAAGTTTCAGAATTCTTTCGGCTCTACCGGTGGAATCTACCGGTACAATACTCTACCGGTAGGCTGTACCGGTAGCTCGAACTCTCTGGACCAATGTGTACCGGTAGACTGTACCGGTAGGGTTTTGCCCAGTTTTGCCTTTTTCTTCTATTTTTCATTTCCAATCCATCCTAAACCCTTCCAAAACCAACCCAAACTTTCACAACATACATTTGTACCCCAAACATAGTTGCTAGAAATTCTTTTACAATTTATGTCACCCATTCACTAGCTAACTAGCTTTCACTATGATTTTCACTGGCATTCGAAATTTCTACTTTTCCAACCTGTCGAATTAAAACACACATCACTACCCATATTCACACTTTTACCACAAGTAGTTTCTCTATATTTATATACATATATCAAAAAAAATGTGGGGTGTTACATTTAATCAACACCAAATAATATTCAATACGAAATGAACATTAGATTGTAAATTAATATATGATTTTAGCAAAAATTGACATTTAATTCTCCAATTTATATTCAACTTTGTCGAATTAGTATCAAATTGATTTTTATTGTTATCAAATTAATATTAAAATTCATTTAATCAATTTTTTGGGGTACAATTTTTTGGGTACTAAATAAAATCTTATTTGATTTTATTAAAATTTTAATTTTTTGGGCACTAAAGTTGAAAAAAGACAATTGTAAAAATAATAAAGTTTAGTGGCGAATATAACTTGTGTGGTGAAAATTATTGCCCTAGTGGCGGAATAATATTATAGCCTTAACGGCTGATTATATTACTCTAGAGGAAAATTATCTAGCCTTAGCGGTGGACTATGACATCCATTGCATTAGATATTGAATGTGTGGTGTCGCGTTTGTAAACAAAAATGTCATAAAATTGATATGTTTGAAAGTGCCTCTGTAATGAATATTGTTATGTGAGTTGCTTTAGGTGGACTGTATAGTGTTAACAAACTAAATGCTTATTTTATTGTGATTATTTTTTTATGGTTCATATGTGAGATGTGTCCCTTGTGATTTTGTCTAGGTGGTCATGCCCTTTATGCCCTGGGCGACACACATCCAGGACAGAAGAACCTGCAAACATCAAAGTAAAAGCGAGGAAGAAAAAAATGTCGTTTACTAGAGAGTCTACCAAAAAATATTCATGGTTTGTGTAACGCCCCAAAAACCACTTTGGACGACATTACATTCTAAAACCATTTACATGACGGAAGCACTAAGATATTTCATCAGTAAATAAAGTCCATTCATCATAGATATATAATGTTTACTACATTGTCCCAAAAAGAATAGGCACATCCAAGCCTTTACATTCCAACAAAATTAGCTAATTGTAACGTAGCGAAAATTACAAAAGTAAAGTAGACTTTACATTGTTCAAAAGAATATCCTAGTCTAGCACAAAAGTAAACGACATCTCTAGATGTCCGACTCGGGATCCATGTATCCCTCTAGTGAAGTCTCTCCATGGCCCGGCTCGTTAGCACCGTGTGAAACCCCGGAAAAAAAAATGTGAACAGTTTATCACAAAGGAAAAAAAATAATAGTAAATTGCCACCACAGAGCATGTTGTGAACCTGAATTTTTCTAGAGCTCGGATGACGAAACGGACTTCACCGTTGAATTCGTCTCACGAAATTTCATCGAATTCTGAGATAGTCGGATTTTCACGTTTTACGAGACGGTCGGGTCTCGGGTGACACCAAAAATAAAAATTTGGTCAAATGATGGGGAATTTGAAAATAATTTAATTAGAGTTCATAAGAAATATTTTAAGCTTGAACCAGAGCGAAAATTAATCGTTTCGGGGCGAAAACGGACTCGAGATAAAAGGAGGCATGTGGCGCAATATGGGCCAAGCATTAAAATATATAAATATGGGCTAAAAAGCTGATTTTCTGGATTGGGTTCTGCTGGGTTGGCTGGTTCTGGACGTTGGAGTTGAATAGAGAGAAAAGAGAGAAAAGCTAGGGTTCTTTAGCTTTCTTCTTAAGATCTAGGGCCAAGCTTTGGTCGAATCAACTTGGACCAAGAACAAAAAGTGTTCTCCTCTACGAGGGCTACAAGACCATGCCAAAAATTGAAGGTTTCACCGAAGATCCAAAAGGGGGACTTTGGAGAAATCAAATCTTTGGGCTTGAATCTTGTTCTTGAAGTTTCCTACGGGTATTTTACGCTTCAAGAGGTAGGGTTTTTCTTACTTGGGTCTATTCCAAGCCTATGATGTCCAAAGAATAAGGTTTGGGTATGTATTTATATGTACGTGGACTTATATGTATAGATAGTTAAGAAAGTGAGAAATGAGTCTAGAGATGACTTAAACTACTTTCTTGAGTGAATTTGATATGTAGGAGTTACTTAAGTAATTCCTTGATGTTTGATGTTATGGGGGCTATGTTATGTGATTGCATGACTTGGGTGCCTTCAAGGTGTTTGATAATATGCCTTGGTTGAGAAATTGATGTTATTTCAATGAAATTGTGATAACATGTTTATGTGTATAGAGATGATCAAAGCATGCTCTATGTTGTCTATTTATGACTTCAAATATGTTGACATGATTAAGGTGTTTTGGTTGTTGTATGCATTTAATATGATGACCATGGAATTATATATATGTTGAACATATAGACATATTGCTCATTTGGCATCATTGCATTTGGAGCATGAACATAGCATCACATTCATTGGCATGTAGCATGAGTGTGGATGTGCGGAATTTGGGTAAATCAACACCTAGCTTGGTGTTTGATTGTGTGTAGACTCGGGAAAGAGGGGACCAAAGATCCTTCTTTTTTTTTAGTTGCACGTTGCATTGAATAAGGAAAACTTGTGTTGGGTAAAGCAAGAAGGGGCATGGCGACTTCCTTGGGTGAAAAACCCTAAACCACCTGGTTCACACACTTTCCCAGCGGTGCAATTCCGGAAAAGCGTTAGGCCCACGGAGCCTGCGGTGTGACTCTGGAAAATCCGTTGCCCAAAAGAAAACACAAGGGTTTTGTGATAAAAACGCTCATTCAATGGGTAGACTCCTAAAAATGATCGGATTTTCTAAAAACATATGGTTTGTTATTCAAAACAATCATTAGAAGGATTTTTTCGTCAATAGACGGGTTGCATTACACTTTGACATTTCATTGTGTGGCGTGAGTCGGAGAGGACTCGGGAAAATGTGCATGAGTGAGTCGCATCTCATTTCATGGCATGGTATTGTTGCATTCCAGCATTGAATGCATGTTCTTGTACGGAATGGTGAATGTGTGTGTAAATTGTTGCATGTGTGCATTCCATGTGCATCAAGGTGGGGAGTAGCCTCTGTAGGAATTATTCTACTGAGCGTGGCTCACCCTATATGGAAAAATATTTCAGGTGTGGGTTATACACCGGTGGACGGCTTGCATTCAGGGCCCCAAGAATGAAGAAAAGCCGACTTGTGGCTTTTAATCAAATTTTTGTAAAACTAGACTTGTAATTAAACTTTGGCATGTAATCTATGTAAAAGGATTGAAGTTTGAACTTATATTAACCATGTTGGTGCATAGGTGTGAGGTGTGATAAGTCACGGTGTTACATGGCAGTGTTACACTTTTATACGCCATGTTACACTTTTATGTGGTGGTGTTACACTTTTATATGCCATGTTACACTTTTACATGGTAGTGTTACACTTTTATACGCCATGCTACACTTTTATATGATAGTGTTACACTTTTGTACGCCATGTTACACTTTTATATGGCAGTGTTACACTTTTATACGCCATGTAACACTTTTATATGGCAGTGTTACACTGTTATATGACAGTGTTACACTTTTATATGGCAGTGTTTCACTTTTATATGGTCATGTTACACTTTTATACGTCATGTCACCCTTAATACCGTGACATAGAAATTCCAGTTTTAGGGGCGTCAAAAGTATGGATAAATGGACCTAGTGTGGTCAGTGGATTTTATTGGACCTCGGATGGGTCATATGATTTTAAAATTGCACAGGTTGCGCTTTGGGTAGAGTTCTTTATACCAAGGAGACTCTGCCCGAATTTTTGTTAAATTAAGGACTCCGGTAAATGGAGCATAACGGTGTGTTATCGAGTTCTCCGGTATACACGGACATTCCGCGGATTGATGGGTAATCAACGGACCCCCGGATTTTGGGGTGTCACAGCTTGGTATCAGAGCATAGGTATAGGATTTACCTAGGTTATACCACATCAATAATTAAATGGAAATATTACAAAGCATTTCTCAAAGAAACCATTTCCAAATGGTTAGGAAAGACGCCTGTCGTTGCACTGTCCTATACTAATGCACCGGCTCCGACATGATCCAATCCATGTTCTCATATATATATATATATATATATATAATTATATATATATATTTATATTGGTTCATCCCATTCTATGTACGTTGATTGTATCTCAAGAATCTACCCAACGACTATACCTAGTTCACCAATCACAATAAAATCATAAGCACTTTGGGAAAGGACGTCTACCATACCAATGGCAGTGACGAGCCCCTTCCCGGGAATGGTATACCAACCCTAGTTCGAACTCCAGTGAATGAAGTGGTCTCATTACCAAATGACAACCCACTACAAGTGTTAGGAAACCATCTCACCCCCACCGGGGTAGACTAACCTCTAACACTCTATGACATCTTTCGATGGCAATTCATCATGGCAAGTCCAATTCATCTGTCGATGGCATATCCCTCACAACAACCATACAATAAGGAAACCAACATACTCTAAATTAATTAACAAATTCCAAAGTATTGACAAAATCCCCAAATTCATCATAGGACAATTTCAATAACCAAGTTCAAAAAATGCAAGAGATCACAACAACATCATTTTATTACTTAACACAAGTTCTATAGCTTCAATTTCAATATCAAAAGAAGAATTTAAGAAAAAAATTTATCCTTCTTCTTAATCTAGGGTTTTTCGAATAAAAGAGAAATTTTATGGGTATTCAACCCTAACTTTGTTAAATCATGTAATCTTTGCTCCAAAGATTAAGTGGTGATGATTTCATATCATATATATAGCATTTAGAGCAAAACATATATATGTACATAAACCATAATCTCAATGAAAGAGAAAGAGAAGAAATCCCCTACCTTGACTCTTGAAATCTAGGTTTTGATGGACTCTAAGGTATAAATCCCTTCAAAGTAAGTGTTTCTCTCTTCTTTTCTTCCTCCCTTAGGGTTCTAAGGATGGAGGGGCCGAAATAGAGCCAAAGGAGGCGACACAATGTATTTATAGGGCAAAAATCGGACCAAGATTGCGACATTACACATTCAGAATTCTTTCGGCCATCGGTACGTCGAACTCTCTAGACCAGTTTGCTCCAGAACACAATATCGGTACTGTTCAGTACCTATTTCCTCTATTTTTCATTTCTAATCCATCTTAGACCCTTCCAAAGCAATCTCATGCATGCCTAACAAGGTTTTTCATATAAATCTCAATACCTACAAGTTCTATTGAATATGTTTTCAATTCTTTACAATTCAAAATTAAATTTTAGCTAACTACTTACTATTTCAACCTTAACACTTATATTTTCATTTCTAAATTAATTAATCAACAATTATACGACTATGTGAGGATAAACATGTGAGGGTTTAGAATTTGGAAGCCCCTATACTAAGAAAGCTTGACCAGAAAGGCTTTGAGCTTGCTTCACTTAGTTTGGGGGGGAGAGGGGAAAGCGACCCTCCAGAATATGGTCTATCTTACCCCGTCTAGAGCTTTCTAGGTCCCTGCATTTAAGAAAGTGGAGCGGAGCCAATTTCTCATACTTGCTCAATGTACCCCCTCATTCATTGAGTGCCCTGCCCAGTTGACTGGCTTTAGTGTCGCATGCTCGTTTTGATCGAGAGACAGGTGGGCAACTATCATTAGTGCCAGTGCCTGTGGCAGCGCATTTGGAGGCACCCCATTTTAGAGCCATCTGGTTCTGAATGACCTCCTTTTACAATTAAAAAAATAGTTAAACATCTCAAAAAAATTCATATCATGGAAAAAGAGTTAGAAGAAATAGTTCGATCCTCTTATTTTTATTCTCGAACCGAGAGATCCATGAATCGGGATCCTAATGTATATAGATACAAAGGGTTCAATGGGAGCAAAAAATTCCTGGAACATTTTGTTTCTGAGTAGAAGAGCCATTTTAAAGTAGTGCTCAATCGATTACGTAAAAAGATAGTGGATCGTTATGTTAAAACTTATTGATGTTCAATATTAGTGTTCCATTTATTCCTTTGATTGGATAGTTGGCGAAAACGAAATTTTGTAACGGATTAGGGCATCCCATTAGTAAGCGGGTTCGGGCTGATTTATTAGATTCTAATATTATTGATCGATATGCGTGTATATACAGACTTCTTTTTCATTATCATAGTGGATTCTCAAAAAACAAAAAAAAAATCTAGGAGCTTGCCTTAGACCAACAATTGCCTTGTTTAGTTTACAAAAATGTGTACGACTTGAGGAATGAACAAAACTAGGTGGTTGAGACATGTATAGTTCTTCAAAGAGTAAACCATGAAGAAAGAAATTTTGAACATCTAGTTCTTTGATCACCCTTTTTAGTAATTTAAGGAAGATAGAGAAGAAATGGAAGTCGTGTGCCTTCACTTCAACTCTATTTCCAATAGAGAATCAGGTTAAGCCAATTGACGTAAAAGAACAAATGATAGCTTTTCCTTTCGGGTAGACTTATCGTGATGTAAGCATATTATTTCTTTCATCATAGGTGTTTCTACATCTTGAGATCCTAATTGTCATGGTTCTGCTACAACACAAGCAGCAATTGTGAGGAATAGCTATTCTATACAAATCATTTGGTTTGGTTCATTCTTTGATTGTTCTGCTTCCCCCCAAAAAAGAGAGACTTTGTGATGATAAATGACCTACTTAACTTAGTAGTTAGAGTATTACTTTCATACAGTGGGAATCATTGGTTCAAATTCAACAATAGGTAGAATTTATTAGATACCACCTGGTATCTAATAAGTTTTTCTGCCCATCATAAATCTAACAGTAGTGATTAATATCAACATAATAGAAGTAGGTCGATCAAATAAGTAGTTGAATTCTAAAGAAAAATCATTAGTGATGATTGTAATGATAAAATTTCGTGTTGTAATATTAACACAAAATAAGGTCAGGATTACAATTGTCAATTTGATTGATGTTAAATAAGAGTTGTAGTGTAACTCTCTTTGGCATGCTTCTCATGTGCATTGTCCTCTGATTCTCGGTGAATTTGGTAAAGATGATGAATTTGGTGAAGATAAGAGCTTGACCAACGTATTCCTTAATCTTCGATTTGGTGATGTTTTGGTAGATTTGTTAAAGATGAGAGTCAGATTGACGTGGTTCTTATTTTTCGATCTTTGATCTGATTGATTTATTGAAAACGAGGGTCAAATTAATGTGAATCTTGTTCTTCAATCTTGGACTTGGCTTTATTGAATCTTCTCACTGTTCTTTGTATTGAATGACTTGAAAATTATTTGGGTCTCTTAAAGAAGGACCTTTGTGGTTTGTTCTTCTTCTCTTGAGATGGATTTGAAATACTTCGATTAGAGATAGACTCTAGGAAAGCTTCATTGATGATCTTCCCTTCTCCTCCTAAGATGAACTCAAGCAAGGCATTCTTGATCTTCCCCCATTTTTGCTTTTTCTTGCTCTTTCTTCTTGGCCCCCTTTTCCTTTTGGCCTACCCCAGACCTTTATTTGTAGTGGTAGAAGTAGTTATTCATATAAGGGTGACAGTTATCCATAAAAAATGTACTTTTACCTGACTAACCTTATATGAGCTTTAGGTAGTGGGTTACCCATAAATTTATAGAATTTAGTTAATTTAAAAAATTTAAGTCCAACCCACTTTATTTGAAAAGTTTGTTTAATTCAGGCCTATGAAATTTATGTCCATTTAATTTAATTTAACAATTATCATTAATTACATTTGCACTTGTATTATTTGGATTGTGGAATTTTGGTACAACTCAAGTCTATTTAATTAAATTTTAGACTTGTATTATTTGGACTAATGAAATTTAGGTCCAACCCAATTCTAATTGATTTGAGCCAAATTATAAACATTAATTTTTTAATTTTTTAAAGCGAAATTTGGAGGCCGGTCCCCCTATATAAATTTATTTGAAAATAAGTGCAACAAGGAAACTTATTTGGTTTTAAATCCACCTTTTGTCAAGTTTACAGTTGTACCCCTACCATTTGGAAAAACAATAACCAACGTCTGACTTACTGTCTCCTTCACATAGGTTAGATCATTGAGGTATATATAGAAACCCTTGATTGAGTTATATATGAAAACCGTTTATTAAATATTAAGATAATTAACGAAAGTTTTATATGGAAGTTATATATTATGATAGTTATATATGAAAGCTTGATGTACAAATAAATCGTTGGTCTATTGAGTCAAAATCAAATCACAAAATTTCTTTAACAATTCAAAATTTCCTTAATATTAGTGTTAATATACTGACGCTAATTTTACTGTAATGACACAAATGTTACTATAGTGACACGAATGAGATTGTTTTCCTTAAAATACTCATTATCCAAAATGAAGAATTCCACCATTTTAAATAGTAACACAAGCCCAACCTCAATTTTCACTTACTCTACCAATTTGCAAACCTTTAGACGCATATTATGTAACATACACATTTAATTTTCATAGTAACATCAACGGTTTGTGCTCAGTAACACATCGACTTTTACAAAATTCTAAGACAATAGAGTTTTCATAGTAACATCAATTTTTGAAAGATTATAGTGAAAATACGATCCACAAATTAAAAAATTACAAAATTTCTAGTAGTAACACATTGTTGACAGTGGAATTAGGAAACTTAGTACCAATCAAGAACATCAAGACATCGAAATTCTGAAATCCATTTTTCAGTTATCACACAGTAACATGATCTATTTCACAGACACACAACCAAGGTATTTCGAATGTCTAGCACAACAATGAAAATAACAAAATAGAATTATATAACAGTTTAATTTAGTAATAATGAATCTCAAATTTTAAATTAGGAATACAAAAAAAAAAATTGACAGTTTGAACTATATATTATGTAGAATTTTTTTAAAACCCTACAGTGAAGATCAATTTTCATGTAAAATCATATATCTTAACTCTATTTTTGAATTCCAAAGTTGTGAAGATATTTTGAATGCAAAGAATCAACTATAACTTTGTCAATGGATGTTACAATAAACTTGAAGAGTAAAATCGAAATTAGGGTTGAGTTTGTGTTACTATTTGATATGGTAGAATTCTTCATTTTGGATATTTAGTACTTCAAAGAAAATAATCTCATTCGTGTCACTGTAGTAATATTCATGTCACCATAGTAATACTAATGTTAAGATAATTTTGAATTGTAAAGGAAATTTTTTGATCTAATTTTGAATTCATAGACCAACGATTTATTCGTATATCAAGCTATCATATATAACTATCCGAATATATAACTTCCATATAAAATTTCTGTTAATTATCATAATACTTAATAAACAGTTTACATGTATAACTCAATCAAGGATTTTCATATATACCTCAATGATTTAATCTATGTGATTTTCCATAACTGGACAAAACTAACACCATTAGGGATAATTTTGAGATTTAAAAAATTAGTGGATTTAAGTACCTACAGATAAGTTTAAACATGAACTTACCCCCAAATAAGTTTCCTTCCAAGACTCAAGTCATTATAAGTCCATCAAGAGGGACTCACCTTCAATTTTCACTTTTTTAATGTCTATAAATGTCCCCCCGAGACTTATTTGCATATTTAATATGTAAATGATTCTCGATTTACATTTTAGATTTATAATGAATTTGATTTAATTTAACTTTATTTTTTAATTTATTTTCCCATAATCATCATGGAATTATAGTCCATCTCAAACTCTAAGAAAGACATAGAATTCAATTTAGTTATTGTTTTCAATGCCTTTACAGATATGAGTTTTAATCCACCTTAAAGTAAATATAATAGTTTTCTTGTTCTTCTTAAACAATATACAGACTTCCATATAAATGTTTAGAGTAATTAAGTTTTTTTTTTTAATCTTAGCTACGTCAAGCTATGATGTCTATATATGTAAAGTCATGGGCACTTGAGTTGATACATTTAGGCAGAGGGTTTTGGTTCGTGTCCTCCACTGGACAACAAAGGTAGGTTTGTTTTTGTTTTTGTTTTGTTGCTTGATACTTTGGTATTTTGTCTGAGGCTTGAGCGACTGATACCTTATTCAACTCCTTTTTTTGTCTTAGTTTTTTATTTAATTGCTTTTGTTTGCTTTTGTTCTTTCCTCAACCTTTTATTTTATTTTTTATTTTTTTTTTGTTTTTATTCCTTGTCTAGTTCTTGGTAATCAATTTGTTATTTTCATGGCAACCATCGTGACCTAATTCTTCAATATTTTGTTTTATTGTTATTATTATTATTGTTATTGCAATGCTTCATTCCTCTTGTGATGTTTCCATTCTTTTGCTTTTGTTAGTTATTATTTTTATTATTATTATTTTTTTTTGTTATCATTTAGTTAGTTTGTTTATTATTATTATTTTTTGGTGGTTCCCTTTTTGTTTGAAGACTTTAATTGGACGACTTTATCTCAAAATTTTAATCTGAGCAAGTTTTTTTCTTAATACAATATTCTCTGCGTTTAATCATTTTTTTTAATACAATTTTTTATGTCCAATGATCCAAGACTATACATATTGATAGATAGAACTGCTATTTATTTGCAGAATAAGATAGATCAATCGAAAAAATATGACAATTCCTTATCGAGCTAGGAGCACACTTGCTTGTAGTTTTCGTTGAATGAAGAGTACATGGTTCATTTCCTATTCATTTTTCTGATTTGTAAATGTGGTGACACAATTTCTAGAAAAGGTATTTGTTCAGGAAATTACTTGGAAGTGTGATAGATTGTAGTTTGACAAATGACCTACGTTATGGATTCTGAGTGTTTAAATCTATACATAGACTATGGCTCCTACAAACTATTTGATACATTAGCATATAAATTTCACATTAAGTTGTAATGGTGGTTAATTTTATGGTATAGATGGTAAATATTGTCAATGAGTCGACAAAAGTTTAGGTATGTGGTGTTTTTATACGAAGATTACTGGTGGACAGTTTGTCAAGTATGCTCATCTTTCTTCTATAGTTTATTTGCTATTCAGATTGTTAAATGGGAGATATGAATATGATAATTTAATATGTGAACTCTCTTTAGTGAATGTGAACTAATGAGATATGTGTAATTTGAAATACAAAACTTGTTTATGTGATACATTAGTTGGAAGAAACAACTCATTAAGCTTAACAAAGACGTGGCATATACCAAGAGGAGTGAGAACATGTGTGAAACAAAAACATACCAATATAGATAATGAAATGAGATGCTCGGTACCATACTTGTATTTAAATATGGTTTGACTGGCATATTTAAAAATTCTGAATGCTGTGAAAACCTTCATTTAGATATGAATAATGACGCAGGGCTAATGATATGGATACGTTGTACAATGTGATCTAAGCGGTTTGTTTAATTTGCATAGAGAAATGAAATAAAGGATTAAGGGTAATGGGTTTATATGGAAAACATCCTGTTAGTGCTAAATGAACTTTAGGAAAGGAATTATTGAGTTAGTGGCTTAACGGATTTAAGTGCGGACATTAGATGAGCATGGTTATAGTTGCATATGAGTGAAGAGATTTTCTTTTTAATGAATTTTTCCTAAAGATCTAAAATACAAGGCAATAGAGCTAGGAACTAACATAAATGGTATAAAGATAGGACTATTAAAGGCGATGATGTGAATTACTCATATGATTCACTAGTGATCATTCAGATCTTAAGATTAGTTCACAATACCACTAAGACTATGCATGTGATTTTATTTTTGTATTTGTAACGCTTCAAATACCACTTTGGAAGCATTACTACCTAATCACCATTCACAACATGAGAGCACTAAGATAATTCATCAATGGATAAATTTCATTTATCATCTATATATAATGTCAACAACATTATCTCAAAAGAATAGGTCCATCTTAGTCTTTACATTTCAAAAATCAACTAACATAACTGTAACACCCCGCATTTTCTTTTATATATGTATATAATTATATGATAAATAATTGTTGTGAAAATGAGGATATGTATAAGATGTAAGAATGAATCACATAGGTTAAAACATTAGAAATGAATAATTGGGAGACACATGGATTTGAGAAGTTTAAGTTTCAAAGGTGTTGGAGATTGGAAATTGTTATTAGATAAGTTTCTAAATGTTTTTAGGTCAACATATTGTTTCCATTGAATCCGAAAGGTAGAAAAACCTTGGGAGAGGTAATATGAGGTGCATTGAAATCTCGGAAGTACTCCGGAATAAAAACACAAATTACGTAAATTTCAGGTATAAAATATTTTGGACACATCTTAGTATTTTGGCCATACCTTAATATCCTTATATCCAATTGATCTAAACTTTTGACAGTAGATAGTAGACATCTAGGGCTACAAAAGTGTGTCTCATGAACATTTTCCAAGTCGACCTAAAAATGGGTCAAAACTGCCCTGAAAGTTGGAGAAAAAATCTGTCTGCTGCATAGTACCGGTACTGGGTACCAGTACCTAAATTCCAGAAGGTTTTTAGTACCGGTACACCCAATAAAAATCTGAATGTTTAATATCGCGATCTTGGTCCGATTTTTGGGCCTATAAATACTTTAGGCCGCCTCCTTAGTCGTCCATAAACGATTCTAAACCCTAGATAGCTTGGGAGAGAAAGAGAGGAAGATCAAAACACATAGATCAAGATAGAATTACACCACATAGAAATCAAAACCGAAATTTCTCAAGAACACCATTCTTCTCCTCTCTTCTTCTTCTAAATTTTTACTACACCTTTACCCACACCTCTTGGGACCCTAAGAGAAGACAAGAAGGAGATCTTTGGAGCTTGGGTTAGCTTAAAACTCTTGGATTCAAGGTAGGGGATTTTCTCTCATTCACCTACATTGAGGCTATGACCTATATATATGTAATCTTTTCACTTCAATTATACATGTATGCTATATAATCATTGTTTCTTAATACCTTGTGACTACTACCATGATTTAAACAA
>CM042197.1:24654688-24681716 GCA_023539305.1 Ilex asprella
TGTATCTTCAAGGTTCCTTTTGTGTGGTGGTTGGTATGGTTGATATGCAGGAGGTCCTTGAGGTGGTGGCTGTGGATTTTGAAGTTGATTCATGGGAATTGGTTGTGTGTTCCTCCAACTGAAATTTGGGTGGTTTCGCCACCCTGGATTGTATGTTTACGAGTATAGGTTGGAGTAAGGCTTGTTGAAATTAGAGATGACATTTGTTTGTTCTAACAAGACTTCTTTGAATGCAGGGATAGTAGGACAGTCCCAAGTAAGATGTCCTGTCAATGCACAAATTCCACATACTTGTTCTGTGGGAGGGATGATATCTATTTGATGAATTTTTTTTCATCTCTAAAGCTTCAAGCTTTCGAGACAAGGTGGACATTTTTGCTCTCAAGTCATCATCTTCTATCAAGACATACTTTCCCCCTTGGGAAGAGGATGGTTTGGATTCGACAGTGGTCGGGGAGGCTGAGTCCCACATCTGAGAACTATCAGATATGGTGTCAAAGAAATTGAATACCTCCACTGGACTTTTACTCATAAATTCTCCTTGTGCCATCATTTCAACAAATTGACGTAGTTTAGATGGCAACGAATCATAGAAAAATCCCACTAAGGTCCAATTTTCAAAAGAGTGATGAGGACAGGCTTGGAGTAGTTCTTTGAATCTCTCCCAACTTTGATAAAAAATTTCTCCTTCTTTGACCGAAAAATTCATGATTTGCCTTTTGAGTGTATTGGTCCTATGTAAGGGGACATTTTTTTTGAAAAATTCATTTTGGAAGGCTTGCTAGTTAGGCATGGAAAAAGCTTTTAAAGAATTTAGCCATTGTTTAGCTATATCCTTTACAGAGAAAGAAAAAAGTTTCATCTTGGCCTGTTCAGAATTATCTTGGAATCTTTCATATGCAAGTATGGATTCTCTGTCTCTAATCCATGAAATTCAAGTAGTAACTGAGCTGTCCCCGGCTTTACAGTAAAGGGGGAGCATCTGGAGGGAATACAAAACACGAGGGTGCACTATTTCTTGTGGGATTCAAGTAATCCCTCAAAGTTCGAGTGTTAGGCACTTCTTCCTCCCATGGAGGCACGTCTCCATTTCTATCATTATTTGTCATGTTACTCTCACACGAGTCTGCTATTGATCTAGGTGAATTTGGTTCAAATTGGTTCACAGACCCAGAAGATTCTCCTTGCAAATTGTTATGGTTAGGAGCGTCCTCAGACATAAAATAAAATAAAAAGAAACAAATTATTTACAGCAACCAAGAATATATACAGAAAGGAAAAGTCTTACCACTTTTTACCTTTTCAACACTTTTACCAAATATTCTCCGGCAACGGCGCCAAAAACTTGACCTGATCCAAAATATGTACACCAAAGTGCAGGCGGTCAAGTTGTAGTAATAATCTGGTTTGAGTCCGGAGTCGAATCCACAGGGAATTTTGTTGCTTAGTGTTTCAAAGTGGGCAGTGATGAAGACCAATTGATTGTAACATTTTTGAGATTTTGTGAGATGTGAGAGTTTTCTTGAATAGAATATGGAATTCTTTTCAAGAGAGTTTTTCTAGACAAAATATAAGATTCAAATGAAATTAAAGTCACTCTTTAGTTCGAAGTTCAGAATATGCAATGACTTATCCAATGTATTACACTTGTGCTTTATAACTCAATTAACTCCCATGTCAACAGTAAGTAAATCGGAAGGTAAGGATGGACTGGGTTAAAGCTCCATCCTTTTCATAACGTGCAATGATGGTGGAGATTGGAAGAGTAGTCATGAAGTTTTAGCCCGGAGTATTTGTCTCACACTATGGATCTTTCTAGCAGGAGTCATCCATTTACCATAGGAATATCCATAGGTTACACAAAATACTTTAACTAGGATGCTTGCCTTGAACCAACGGATCTTTCTATGTAGGAGTCATCCAGATCATAGAATTATCCTTTGGTTATGCAAAGTACCCTAGTTTTGCTTTACGCATCCAATTTCCCAATAATCAAGTAAATAAAGCATTGAAGTATGAAAGAAAATGCACAAGTATAAGATCCGGATGTTCATTATGTACTCATCACCTCTACCTAAAGAGTGAATGAGGACTACTCACTCTTCATGGCTTGCGTAAAGCTAGAAAAGTAAATAGTACTCATCCCTCCAAGTAGAGGAACTCCGAGGTTGATCTTCGACGAAGAATGAGTGAATCACGTTCCACTCTTCTTAGCTTTGTTAAAGCTCTAGAAAAGTGGAAGAGTTTCACTCCTCTAAGATGAAGATACTCAAACAATGGAAGTGAAGGAAAGTAAACTAAAGCTAGAAAGTAAGAACATTAATGTAAAGACAAGAACATAAAGTGCATGAATTTAACAATACAAGTAGGGAATTAAACTTCTCAACTATAATAAAGATGAAAACAAGTAGGGAATTGAACTTCCCAACTATAATAAAGACTTGAATTAAAAGAGCTAAAATGTAAAGACTTGAATTAAAAGAACTAGAATGTAGAATACTTGAATTAAAATGAAACACTACATATAGAGACTATATATTCTTCAAAAGAAGAGATCTTGATGTCTCCTACCCAAAAATCTCCCTCAAAGCTCCCAAAAAGGGAGTATTTATAGGCAAGGAAGAGCAAGGGAGGGGTGAAAGAACAGTGCTGGACGAATCAAGGTAAAAGATCTGGTGTGCAGTCAAAAGAATCAGGCAATTTACAGTTTGTCAGTGGGAACGTTCGAACGGTCCCTTCCGTTCGAACGTGAAGGTCGTTTTTGCCCTATAATCTGTGTTTGAACGTTGTGAGTCCGGAGTCGTTCACCAACTCCCTGCAGCAGTCAGGGTCCTCAAATAATTCAGAAATTGTGTTGGATCATGGCGATCATGTGCCTGAGGATCTTTCTTCTGGCTTGGAAGTCAACACACGTTATATATTTCAGTCGATCTGATCATGTCACTGCTTCCAGTGTGGTTTGAACGTGGGATGGCGTTCGAACGTGATGATGCGTTCGAACGTGGCTTTAATCTCCAGGGTTTGTCTGCAACACGCCTTTGTCTCATCTACCTAGTTCATAGGGGCATTCGAACATTAACCACCGTTCGAATGGTGATGCTGTCCTCAAGCTTATCCACCTTTTTTCCTTAAAGTGCTGCAGTTACACTTAAATATTGTATTTGAAATCCTTAATCCTTTTTCTCACTTTAGCACCTGAAACATCGACATTTAAACTCTATCAAAGTGTAATTAGTCCAAAAGAAGCACAATAAAATGTTATAATTGAGTACCAATCAGCATGCTAATTTCTGCCCCAATAATGCAACCCCCTGACTGGACTCTGTCCTTTGAACTAATGTGTGATGCAGGTGATTATGTTGTAGGTGCTGTATTGGAGTACAGAAAAGATAAGAAACCCCATGTAATGTACTATGCCAGCAAAACTTTGACTGATGCTCAAATAAATTATTCAACAACTGAAAAAGAATTGCTTGTTGTAGTTTTTGCCTTGGAAAAGTTTAGTTCTTATGTAGTTGGTTCGTCTGTTACTGTCTATATTGACCATGCAGCCCTAAAATTCTTGCTCACACAGAAAGATGTCTAACCAAGGCTCTTAAGATGGATACTCTTGCTTCAAGAGTTTGATCTTGTCATTAAAGATAAGAAAGGGGTCGAAAATATGGTGGCAGACCATCTTTCCAGATTAACACATGAATTCCATGAGGATGAACTGCCAATCAATGAGAAATTTTCCGATGAACAACTGTTCATAATTGATGAAACCCTATGGTATGCAGACATTGCTAACTTCTTAGCTACTGGAACATTTCCTCCGTCATTCACTCCCATGGACAAAAAGAAATTTTTTAGGGAGGTTCGTAATTTCTTTTGGGAAGATCCCTATGTATTCAAATATTATAAGGATCAGATCATAAGACGTTGCATTCTAGCTCAGGAAAGCAAACAGGTAATATCATTTTGTCATTCTGAAGCATGTGGTGGCCACTTCTCATCAAATAAAATCGCTGCAAAAATCTTGCAGTGTGGTTTTTATTGGCCTACACTTTTTAAAGATGTCCATGCATTTTGTTTAACGTGTGATAGATGTCAAAGATTAGGAAATATTTCAAAAAGAAACATGATGCCCTTAAACCCAATTCTGGTGATTGAAATTTTTGATTGTTGGGGCGTCGATTTTATGGGACCATTCCCACCTTCCTTTGGCTATATATACATTTTAGTGGTAGTAGGCTATGTATCCAAATGGGTTGAGGCAATTTCATGCCAAAATAATGATCACAAAACGGTGATAAGATTTTGAAAAGAAAATATTTTGTCTCGATTTGGAATTCCTAAAGCACTCATAAGTGATGGGGGTTCTCATTTTTACAATCGTCCCTTTTGGAAGTTGATAAAAAAATATCTGATTTTTCATAAAGTTGCAACCCCTTATCACCCACGGACTAGTGGACAGACGGAATTAGCTAACCGGGAGATCAAATTAATTTTAGAAAAAACGATGAACCCAAATCGCAAAGATTGGTCATCATGACTGACTGATGCACTATGGGCATATCGTACTGCTTTTAAAATAATTTTGGGCATGTCTCCCTATCGATTAGTCTATGAAAAACCATGTCACCTACCTGTGGAATTGGAACATAGGGCATACTGGGCCATTAAAGCAATGAATTTTGACCTGAACAAGACAGAAGTTTTAAGAAAACTTCAGATAAATGAATTGGAAGAATTGAGAAATAAAACGTATGAAAATGCTAAAATTGCAAAGAATAGAATGAAAGTTTTCCACGACAAGAACATTGTACGAAAATCTTTTGAACCTTCCCAAAAGGTCCTGTTGTTTAATTCGAGACTACGCCTCTTCCCTGGTAAGTTAAAGTCAAGATGGACTGGGCCTTACATTGTTAAAAAGGTGTTTGATCATAGAGCAATAGAAGTGAAAAACCCATCAAACGGTAATATCTTTACTGTTAATGGTCAGAGGTTGAAACCATTTTTGGACGGCTTTGTTAAAAATGTGGAAACCATTCACTTAATGGAACCCGAATATCACTTCAAGAATCATGCCTACCGACACTCAAAAGGATTGGATCAAGTAAAAACCCGACCCGAGGAGACACCATCATGAGACCCCCACCACCCTTTCCCATCTGTCACCATTGAGCCCACCCCGCACCCGCCTATTTCATTTCCCAATCCCCACTTTATGTCTACTCCACCACCTTTACTCT
The DNA here is from genome assembly GCA_023539305.1 of Ilex asprella. Classification (NCBI taxonomy): domain Eukaryota; kingdom Viridiplantae; phylum Streptophyta; class Magnoliopsida; order Aquifoliales; family Aquifoliaceae; genus Ilex; species Ilex asprella. The sequence continues at coordinate 24,659,923 of CM042197.1, forward strand.
TCTCCTTTTCTTCTTCTTCTTCTTTCTCGCTTTCTATCCTGCTTCGTTCTTTCTTCTTCTTAGTTCCCTGTCCTTCTTAGTTACAAGAACTGACCAGACCCAAGTGAAATCATGTCCATGCACCCAGAAGAGCATATTCCTATTATGATGTTATACATTGTTTTAGTTCAGTTGTTAAAGGGTTTATTGCTGCTTTTCGCAATCACATACAAGCCTTATAAGCCCACCTTTGATTCAGATCTGAGCAGAAAGGATTGATGGTTGCAACTGGATTTGTAGGTATCTGAAAAAGCACGGACCACTGTAGTTCAACCTCTTTCCAAGAATCATACTGGTAAAATCAAAATATTGGGGACAATGTTCAGTTCAGGTTGGGGGATGTGAGAACTTGTAGTTTATATTTTGCTTGTGTTTTGTTCTTATACCCGTGCCATAAAAATTTTTAAAAATTTTTTTGTTGTTGTTGCCTTGCTATATCTGTGAGTCAGTTTAAATTGTCTTTGTGACGGGTAGAGGTTAAAGAACCGGATAGTGAGTCTAGGAATCATGGATGTTAAACTTTTTTGGTTTATTCTAGGAGCGCTACGTAATTTTTCATCAGATGTGCATAATGTGATCATGAGAAAAGCAAGACTGGTAAGGAAAAATGAGATCCGAGAGCAGCAAGCAAAATTCCTCTGTGGCAGAAGTACTTTTGCTAAATGCTGATGTGCCAACCGACTTGGTGCCTGTAACAGTGTCGTCGGGTATTTCATGATAAAAGATACAATTAGTGCTCTGAACCGATCTCTGGTCGCGCACTCGATCGATTAGACTGGATAGTGAATGGGCAGAGTAAGGATTATCCTGACACGCCATCCTATTCTGGAGTTATGCTTAACCAATTTGTGCGACAAGAGATTGGAAGAGTCACTGGTAGTTCAAGCTACATAGAGGATGACTCGGATTAAGATTACTTCATGATAAGCTGTGGAAAAATTTTGTGTTGAGGAATGAAAGCCAAAGGTCCAAATTTTGGTAAATAGTGTGAAGTTTATGTACAATTTTTTTTGCTTTTTAATTTACTGCAATGAAAATATGGGTTGAGTAAGGAATGTCCCAAAACACCAACCTCAAGCGTGGGTGGGGATTTATCCTAAGATGCCATGAATTTTTGTTTTGAATTAATGATGTCTAGCCTTCTTTGACTGTATACAGTGTAACAGAGAAAATTTTACTTTTGGTCTACTGTTCGAACGTCAAGTTCTGTTCGAATGGTTTCTGCTCTCAGTACATTGCCTCTGATGAACTCTCTGATGGAAACACTATAGAAAACCCAAAGTACTGAGAGCAGCACATTTGATTTTTGGTTTAACCGTTCGAACGTTGAGTTCCGTTTGAACGGTTGTTTAAAATTCTTCATATAAACGTTCGAACGTTTCCATCGTTCGAGCGGTGCGACGCGAACTATAAAAGCCTGATCGTCTTTTTTATTTTTGAAACCCCCAAATCACTCTGAATTTCTCCAACCGTAGGGCTCGTTTCTCATTTCCCATACCTCAATCTTTCCTCACACCCCAAGAAACATCAATTAGACTCTCCCCTACCCTTCTCCAGCTAAAAGCCATTGACCTCAGAACTCAAAGCCCAAACTTTCAGACATCCCTCAGGCTCCACACCGTTAGAACGACCATGCCTTGAATGAAAATTCCTGCTACATGCAAGCTACCAGTCAACCAAGAACCCAACTGGCTTGAGGAGGTGATCCAAGATGAAAAAGGCAGAGAGAAGAGGAAGAGGTACGATCGTACTAGATTTCCAAATGCTATGAAAGCTCAAAGGTATGAAAATTTCTTTAGAAACCAAGCTGTGGTGTGTGAGAGAGACATTGTGGTATCTGATTTTGCTGAGTTGGGTTTGCTGGAGGAGATGGAGAGAAGAGATTAGGTGTTACATTTGGATAATAAAGGAAGAGCTGTTGTTGATTTGGTACAGGAGTTCTACTCCAACGCCGAAATCATCAACGGCTCTATACGGACCTCTGTAAGGGGAAACCACATCGATGTGGATGAGGCACCCCTTAAAGAGATTAGACCCGAATTGCCTCGAGTAGAAAACCCCATTTATCCTCCAAAGAAAAGTGTTGAGCTAGATAGGGTAGGAAGGGAGTTGACCGGAGACTTGAACTTTTTATGGGGAGGGAGAAATTTTTTAAAGCAAGGGGAACTGACCAATAAATATAAAATGCTCAATTTGATTGCGGTCTCCAACCTAGCCCCAGTAAAAAGGAAAAATGAGATTTGGTCTGAGATTGCGCGCCTCCTCTATGCTATAAGGAGAGGAGATAGCATTGACCTCCCTTCTCTCATCTTTAATGAAATCAAGAAAGGATGCAACGTGAAGAAGAGTGCTTTATCTTTTGGCACTTTGGTGACAAAGATTTTTCTCAAGAATGGAGTGTGGGAGAGGCCCAAAATGGAAATACAATTTCCAATGGGGAGACTTGATAGGGGCTCATTCAAGAGAAGTCGTGGACACAGTGACCCCTTAGCAAGAAGACAAGATAGGCCACCAGCCCAAGGAGGGGATGAAGTACAAGAAGAACTTGACTGAGAGGAGGAAAGAGAGATTAAGAGAGAGATGGATGAGGAGGGAGTGCAGCCTGATCAAGCAGGACCTAGCTCCAGCACCCGGAGATCCCTTAGGGAGATGATGATTGGGATTGAGAGCAATCAAGCTGAGATTCTCCGACAGCAAGCTGAGATCTTCAAACAATAGGAGGAGATTCTTAGCTATCTTAGGGGTGGTGCTATGAGAGATTGAGAGGAGATTCTTGTGATTATTGTAGTTGTTTGTTTACTTTTGCTTTTGTTTGAATGTGTTTGTGTGTTTTCTTAGATAGCTTCAAGTCTTACGTTGTTTTTCTGTTGCTTATTTTGGATGAATTGAATCATTAGTGATTGATGTACCAAATGAACATATCTTGTAAATGGAATGATTCAGTTTATCCTTACTTTTTATTTTGTTGCAAGCATTTATAAATTTCAAATAAACTCTTGTTGATATAAACACATGTGAATTTTGAGATTGCATGTTAAAGTAACTAATCACATGATCCGTTTGACACACGTCTTAGTAATCTTGACCATGGGTCACAACTCTTTTAACTAATATGATTTCTATACTTATATTATCAAATGAACATGAGTATTTGTTGTTCTCAAAGTACACAGTGATCAAACTCGAAAATGAAATCGGTATATAACCGACATTCCCGGATAAACCTGACATGATCAGTGGAGATTACAAAGGACACCATGGTAAGATTTGAACCTTGCGATGCTTCAGAGAGAACACCCACGTTTACTCAAGAAAGGTTTTCATTCATCGTCTATCTTTCAATAATCTCATTAATTTTGTTTTGATTGATACAACTAATGTGATCTATTGACATATCCTGCAATAAATACAGGCAAGACGACACATGTTTGTGCACATACTTGAGAAAGGATCTTAGGCCATCTTTAGATTAAAATTTGAGCCTCAGCCAATCCTTTCACAAAAGTATGACCCTAGTCAGCTATAATCAAGCCTGCAAAAGATAAATTCTCTTCCAAGAAGCCTATATGATGACCAAGCCACAAGAAAAATACTTAACCTACCTTGCTATCTAATTTTCTTCCACCCTCGTTTGAACCTAAATGATACAAGAAAAGCAAGGAAACTAGAAAAGATACCAAAGGTTGCTGTTCTATGAAAGAAAAGAAAATCGGTGAAAACAACCGAAAAAAAAGGAAAAAAGGTAGAAAGATAGGGAATTACCAAGAAAGTGAAAAATGGGAAAAAGAAATTCCATTCCCAAAAGGAAATGACGAAAAGCCAACGAGAGGTGTGCTAAAATGCATAAAAGAGATAACAATCTTGAAAACTCCATTGACGTCGTTTCGTTAGCCACTGACCTCTAGCCACATTACAACCTATGAAAACCCTAATTGATCTCAAGCCTGTTGCATATGAGCGTTGTTAATCAGAAGTTGGGGTATGTTATATAAAATTTGATTATTTGCATTAATATTCTTCCATGAGGTTATACCAAGAACATGATTAGTCTTTTTGCTACAAAGTTTCACTCCTTTACTAAATTATGCATGTAATTTCTAATTGGCCATCTTCTGATTACATGCTCAGAGAGAAACGAGTCACCATATTCAGAGTGAATCTTTTGCTGAGAGCATCCCTATAAGAGATTTGGAAAGTCAAAACTGTTCGTGAAGGGTGATTAAAGTGAAATATTTGTTATACACTAATTCTTGTTTCTAGAATGATCACCCCACCACAAAGGAAATTTCAAATGCTAATGTGTCAAATGCTAACTTTTGGATGGGGATAATACCAATGGTGAAGAGCATGAGGACCTTAAGATCAAAATTAAGGGATGGGTGTCTCAATGACCATGATGATAATTCACTTTAATCAGCAATCTCACATTGACATTTGTTCGACCGAAGTTTGTGGGTAGCTTCACTGAAAACCCTCACGAGACACCACTCGTCCTCTAGAGTAAACCAAGAGGTTTAACGGCTAGTTGAATAAGCTAAATGCAATCGGATAACCGACGAAAAAGGTGTTAGAAGTAGATTTGCTTTTAATTAATTATTGTATCACTAGGGACTAGCAATATCTAGGTTGAGGGGTGTGATTAACACTCAAAAATAGCATACTCTTATACCATGTTTTGGACTAATTATGCATTGGTGGAGCTGAAATGATGACGTTTCAGGTCTTAAAGTGAACAAGGGTTCAAAGGCACCAAAAAGTATCTTTTGCAGGCAACCACAGCATTTTGAGGAACAAATTGTAGAAGCTTGGAATAAGGAAGTAACGTTCAAACGTTAATAACCGTTCGAACGGTCATGGTGAACCAAGTCAGATACTGCAATCTTTGTTGCAAGCAGAATCCAAGACCCTGGAGATTCAAGTCCTACGTTCGAATGGTTATTAACGTTCGAACATCCACTGCAGCAAGGACAAGATCAGACTGACTGAAGACATGGCGTGTTGTAGACTTGCAGAGTTGTAGTCAGAAGGCCTAGGCACTTGAGTGCCCCGTTCGAACAGTAACCATCGTTCGAACGCCTCAGGAATTATTGGACAGATCAGTCAAGATTCTGCAAGGGCCTGGAGAAGATCTGCACGAAAGCTTGGAGGAAGATTTTCTATAGAAACCACATGTGGTCAGACATAATTGGGATGCACTGATTCCATCTGACGTTTGAACGCCAGAGAGCAAAGATAGAGAAACCCTTCGAACGCCAAAAACCGTTCAAACAGTGGGGACTGACTGCCTACAGAGTAGTTGGCGTTTCACTTTGACTTTGACGCCCAACTCTATTCTTTTACCCCCTCCCTGCCTTCTCCTTGCCTATAAATACACCTGGTTTTGTGGAGAAGAGAAGGGACTCATGGGTGGAACCATTTGAGGGATTCATCATTTAGCATTTCATCACATCCATTTCAATTTTTGTCTTAGTCTTTCTCTTTACTAGAAGAAGTGGAGAGTTTAGATTCCACTCATATTCTTTACATTAATGTTCACATTTATATTTAATTAAGAGTTGTAATTCCTTTATTTACTTTAAGTCTTTACATTTATGTTCTTGAATTACATTTGGTTTTTACCTTTATGTTCTTGATTTACATTTAGTCTTTACATTTATGCCTTTATTTCCTTCTAGTCTTTACATTTATGCTCTTACATACATGCTTTTACTTATGTCTTGCACTTTCATGATTTGAGCTCCCTTCTTGCTTAGAGGAGTGAAACTTTTTCACTTTTCTAGAGCTTTACCAAAGCCGTGAAGGATGGAACGTGATTCACTCATTCTTCGTTGAAGATTAGCTCTTTGTTAATTATACTTTTTTTTTTTGAGAAGTCCTCTGCTTAGAGGGATGAGCATCACTCACTTTTCTAGCTTTACCAAAGCTATGAAGAGTGAGTAGTTTCTCATTCACTCTTTAGTAAGAGATAAAGGACATGTATTGATTATCCGGATATTATATGATGCTTTGTTCTAATGCTTAATGTTCATATTCCCTTACTTTTTGGATAATTGATTGCATCTAGCGAAACTCAAGTACTTTGTATAATCGATGGTCTATCTATGACACGGATGACTCCTGCATAGAAAGACTCTTCGTTTCAAGTCAAGTACTCCGGCTAGATCTTCATGACTACCCTTTAATCATCTCCATTATAAAGCTTCATTCCAAAGGATGAACTATTAAAGCCATGGTTGAATGTCATGAAGAAGTACTTGCTTGTTTGTACGCACAATAACTCTCGGTACAAATAATTCTTGTAAACTTCTAGTAAGACCTTGGAACCATGACCTTAATAGGCCATTTTTATCTTCCGATTGACTCTTTGTTGACACATAGTTAATTGATGTATCAAGCAAAAATATAATATTTCGGATAATTGACCACATGTCTCGATGCTCGAACTAAAGAGTGATTTCGCCGCCATTTGAATCAATCTTATATTTTGTCTAGAAAATTTCTTGGAAAGAATTTAATATTCTATTCAAGGAATTCACCCACATCTTACAACCCTAAAATCTCAAAGGTTATAATCAATTGGTCTCCTTCACCGATTACTTTAAAATACCAAAACTACTAGTTCCCTGTGGATTCGACTCTGGACTCAAACCGGATTATTACTACAACTTGACCGACTGCACTTGGGTGTACACCTTTCGGATCAAGCCAGTCTTCATACTTAAGAAGTGAGTGGATTTGGTGAGTCTGTCCACAATGACCCATACTGCATTATGTCCTCGCGACGTCCGTGGTAAACTCGACACGAAATCCATGGTGATGTGATTCCATTTCCACTCCGGAATAGGAAGAGATTGTAGTAATTCTCCTGGCTTTTGATGTTTGATCTTCACCTGCTGGCACACCATACATCATGCTATGAACCTTGCCACATCCTTCTTCATTACCTTCCACTATTATTGGTGCTTCATATCCTTATACATTTTAGTGCTACCGGGGTGGATAGCAAACTTAGAACGCTGACACTCTCTAAGTATCTCCTCCGTTAGGCACAAATCATCGGGAACACATAGCTTCTCCCCATGTCTCAATCCTCCATTTCTCAAAGACCAACCCTCCATAGTTTCTACATTCTCCGATTTAGCTTGAATCGATGCTAATTCAGGATCCAAGCGTTGTAACTCCCTAATTCTACGTTGGAGGGTAGGTTGGGCTACAAGATTGAATAAGCATGGTCGAGATCTATCTTCTCCAACCCATATGTCATAGTCTCCAAGGGCATCCCTCATCTTCCATTAACTTGCAAGAGCATTGAGTTCACCCCGAGACTTTCTGCTAAGTGCATCGGCGACTACATTAGCCTTCCCCGGATGGTAGTTGAGTGTGAAATCATAATCTTCTAGATATTCCACCCACTGTCTCTGCCGAAGGTTCAAGTCCTTCAATGTGAACACATACTTGAGACTCTTATGATCCGAATACACTTGGAACTTCTTTCCGTACAAATAACACCTCCACAACTTAAGAGCAAAAACCATAGCGACAAGCTCCAAGTCGTGAGTGGGATAATTATGTTCACGAGTCTTGAGTTGCCTCGAGCCATAAGCAACTACCTTGCCTCCTTCCATTAACACACATCCTAAGCCTCGTAGTGAAAAATCAGTGTAAACATCGTATCCTTCCCCACCGGTAGGAATAATAAGGACAGTAGTCGTCGTCAACTTCTCCTTCAAGGTGCGAAAAGTGAGTTCACACGCTTGAGTCCACAGGAATTTCTCCCCCTGCTTCGTAAGGCGCGTCATCGTCATTGCTACTTTGGAGAACCTTTCTACAAATCTCTGATAGTAACCTGCTAAGCTTAGAAAACTACGTACTTCGGTCACGTTCTTTGGTGGTTCCCACTCCATTACTGCTTCAATCTTTGCAAGGTCAATAGCTACACCTTGTTCCGACATCACATGGCCAAGAAATTTCACCTCTTTCATCCAAAACTCGCATTTACTCCTCTTAGCATATAACTTATGCTCCCTCAAATTCTGGAGCACAATTGTGAGGTGACGTTCATGTTCCTCATGTGCCCGTGAATAGATTAGTATGTCATCAATGAACACAATGACAAACTGATCTAGGTATGGTTGGAATACCTTGTGCATCAAATTCATGAAGGCTGCAGGCGTATTAGTCAATCCGAACGACATCATTGTATACTCGAAATGACCATACCGGGTACGAAAAGTAGTCTTAGGAATATCTTCCTCCCTGATCCGCAATTATTGGTACCCTGTGCGAAGGTCAATCTTGGTGTAATACTTAGAACCCCTCAATTGATCGAATAAGTCATCAATCCGTGGTAATAGATATCTATTCTTCACTGTCACCCGATTCGAGCTTCGATAATTTGTGCATAACCGAAGTGTTTCATCATGTTTCTTCACAAAGAGGACCGGGGCTCCCCAAGGTGAAGTACTCAAGCGGATAATCCCAATGGTCAAAAGGTGGTGCAATTGCTTCCTTAGCCCCTTTAACTCCAAATGTGCCATTTGATAGGAAGCGATAGATATGGGTTCGATTCCCGGATAGAGATCAATCTTGAACTCAATCTCCCTTTGTGGAGGTAACCCGGGTAATTCATCCTGAAGACATCCAAAAAAACTGATACTATCAACACCACATCCGCATGAGATTTATCCTGATCATCTCCAATAAGCTGGCTAAGAAACTCAACTGACTCCCTGCTTTAGCTTTCAAGAATCTACTACCCGTAGTAGGAAATGGATGGAAAGAATTACGATCATTCATGAAAGGAAAGACTACCCCTCCCGGTAATTGAAATGAGATCCGCTTGCGAAAATAATCCATCACCGCATGAAAATTTGACAACACATTCATCGCAAATATGATGTCTTACCCCTTCATATCTAATGCAACCAAATCTACGATCAATTCATGATCACTAATTCGAAGTACACACCCTCTACACAGTCTGCTAGTATCCAACCATTCTCTTGTGGGTATGTCGATACTCAGAGTATGTTCTAGCTTCTCGAAACACAATTCCAAATTAATAAAATACGTAGCACGTATGAACGAATGTGTAGCATTGGGATCAAATAAAATTCGGGCCCAAGAATTGTAGAGAAGAACGATATCATCTACAATGACATTGGAGGCATCTTCTTCTGATTTGGTCAAGACAAATACTCTCTCCTGAGTGGCGCCACCTGGGGCTAGAGCTCCCAATGACCTCTGCTGCTGTAGTGGCTTGTTTGCAGTCAATTGTCCTGTTGCTTGGTTGTCCCTCAGTGGAAACAATGGGAAATTGTGTGTGAAGTGTCCCACACCTTCATATGCGAAACACTGATGGGGGTCTATGGCTGTCCTCCCCATTACACCTCCTACTCCTCGAGCTACCTGAGGTCTCTATCCCTCTGCCTGATCTGGGTGACGGTAGGGTGTCGCTCTCTATGTTCGACTGCTACTGCCACCCGCCCGAATCGGACCTCTCCTCATGGCATTCTACCTCCGCTGATTGTTCTCTATATCTCTCACCACCTATGCAACTCTATCAACAAGATCTCCATAGTCTCTGATCTTAAGAGCCACAAGTTTCTCTTGGATAGTAGGCCTTAAGCCCTGTTCAAAGTGTTTGGCCCTCCTGGCCTCAGTAGATATGAGCTCCGCAGTATAGCGAGAAACTCGACCAACCTCCTCTCATACTCGACTACTGTCATACTCCCTTGGCAGAGAGCGAGAAAATCGGCGCTCATCTTACCCCTAATTGATTCAGGAAAGTATGTCTTAAAAAAATTGGTCAAACTCCTCCCAAGTGAGAACATCGGTGTTCCTCCTTCCCTTGATTGAATCCCACCAATGGTCAGCCTCCCCATCCAATAGATATATAGCCAAGACGACCCGAAGATCCTTAACTACCCCCATAGCATCACAAATCTTTTTAACCCAACGGATCCATTTATCCGCATCCAAAGGGTTAGAGCTTCCTTGGAAAGTAGGTGGGTGTTGGCATAGAAATTCTCTAAGAACCACCATCCACCGATTCTGGATTCCATTGCCCGGTACTTGGACTAATGGATGAGCCCCACTATTGTGGTTGTTGTTTCCATTTTACTGTTGTACCAGAGTGGTTAGCTCCCATAAGCATTGGTATATGCCATTCATGGCATCGGGAGGTAGTGGTGGTGGTGGATTTGCTTGACCGCCACGACAACGCCCACGTCCACATCCTCTTCATCCATCCATCCTGCACATCAATTCACAATTTAATTCCTTGATGTACAAGAAATCCTAATAGTCAATTTAATCCCAAGCATACAACTCGTGTAAAGTTTAGATCAACAAACTTGAACAACCTAATCCTATCTCCCTAGTGGTAATCCATAACCTACAACTCCCATGTAAGACCGAAAGCCTAAGCTTTAATACCAAATTCTGTAACGCCCCAAATACCACGCTGGAAGCATTACTAGCTAAACACCATTCACAACATGAGAGCACTAAAATAATCCATCAATGGTTAAATTCCATTCATCAGCTCTATATAATGTCTACAATATTTTCCCAAAAGAATAGGCCCATCTTAGCCTTTACATTCCAAAAATTAACTAACATAACGCAGCGAAAACATAGCAAAAGTAAACTAGACTTTACATTATTTCAAAAGAATATCCTAGTCTAGTATAAAAGAAGTGTCGCTCTAAGCGTTCACCTCGGGATCTACATTCCCGTCTAGTTGAGCCTCCCAGTGTACGGGCTCCTCGACTCCTAACTCCTCCTCAAGAGTATAATCTAAAAAACATTGGTTGTAGGGGGTGAGCACTAAGCTATGTAGGAAAATCCTCCCAAGCTCAAACAAGGTTTAGAAAAATATATCAAAACCGGTCGGTCTCATTTAACAAATATCATATATCAATTTTGAAAGAAATATAAGACATTTTAAATAGATCTTAAGTTTAAACAAAGAAATAATGAAATGGAATAATAAATACATTTTTTCAACAACAAACCATTTCCAAATGGTTGGAAAAAGCGCCTACTATTGCATTGTCTCATACCAGTGCACCGACCATGACAAAATCCAGCCAGGTTCTCATATATATATATATATATATATATATATATTGATTCATCCCGTGCCATGCACGTTGATTGTTTCTCAAGAATCTGTCCAACGATTATACCTAGTCCATTCATCACAACCAACAAATCACAATCAATTCGGGAAAGGGCGTCTACCATACTAATGGCAGTTACCCGGGTTTCACATTCTTCCCCTCTTAAAAAAAATTTTCCCCGAAATTCTCACATACATACACATACAATCACATGCATATGCAACAGTCATTTACTATTAAAAGACTACAAGAATGTACCTCCATCCTCAAATAAGAAAGGATAATTGGTACGGATAGTGTCCTTGCGTTGCCATGTCGCCTCGTCCACTCCTCGGTGCTGTCACAACACCTTCACTAGCCTCACGGTATTGCCTCGCAAAACATGTTTTTGGCTATCCTTCATACGTACCGGTCCCTCCTCGAAGGTCCCATCCGCATCAATAATCAATTCACCCCAATCCACCACATGTGTCAGATATGGAGTATACTTCTGGAGCATTGAGACATAGAATACTGCATGAACGCTCGATAGATTTGGTGGTGACGACAACTGGTAAGCAACTGTCCCTACCCTCTCGAGTATCTCCAAGGGCCCGATATATCTTGGCGACAATTTTTCCTGCTTGCCGAACCTAACTACTCCTCTTTTAGGCATCACCTTCAAGAACACATGATCTCCCATCTCAAACTCTAGAGGTTGTTGCCTTTTGTCAGTGTAGCTCTTTTGCTGGCTCTGAGCCATGAGAAGAGGCTTTTGTATCTGGTTCACATTTTCATTGGTGTCCCTAACCAAATCTGGACCCGTAAAGGGTCTTTCTCCTACCTCCGTCCAACAAACCCAAGATCGACAAGGCCTCCAATATAGTGCCTCATAAGGTGTCATCTGTATGCTCGCCAGATAATTGTTGTTGTAGGCGAACTCTGCTAAGGGTAAATGCTCATCCCAAGTACCGTGGAGATCTAGGACGCATGCTCGTAGCATATCCTCTAGAGTCTGGATGATCCTCTCTAATGACCGTCCGTCTGGGGATGAAAAGCAGTGCTCATCATCAACTATGTCCCCATGGTTAGCTGGAAACTCTTCCAAAAAATGAGTCATAACCTAGGATTCCGATCCGATACTATAGATACGGGTACCCCATGCAACCCGACAATCTCCTGTACATACAACTTGCAGAATTCCTCCAATGAGAAGGTCATCCGCACCACTAAAAAGTGTGCTGACTTAGTAAGTCGGTCCACTGCCACCCATACCACGTGATGTCCCCGCAATGTCCGTGACAAGTGGGTCACAAAATCCATCATGACATGCTCCCACTTTCACTCAACTACCTCTAAGGGCTGGAGCAAACCTGCTGATACGTGAGACATCGACTGAAAAAGTCGCCAACCTGCCTCTTCATTCCACCCCAGTAATACTGGCGACGAAGATCATGATACATCTTCATACCCCTGGATGAACCACAAAACTGGAGTAATGAAACTCTCCAAGGATCTCCTCTCACAGATCCACCAACTAAGGAATCACAACCCTTCCTCGATACCGATGACTACCATCCAAGTGAATGGTCCAGCCTTCATCACCTATCCTTGACCGTACTAGGTCCTTAATGGACAGTATCTCTGTGTCCTGCCGCTGGGACTCAATCTCTCTGCTTAGAAAGGAAGGTGTAGCCATCAAATTCCCCAAAGTACCCTGAGCTTGCCCCATGAAGTGTAGCCCGAATGGTCCTACAGTCTCGAGCATCTGCCACTCCTAAGAAGCCACACTAGCCAAAACTCCATGTGTCTTCTGGCTAAGTGCATCAGCCACCATATTTGCCCTACTTGGATGGTAATGCAAAGTGAAGTCATAGTCCTCCAAAAACTCCATCCACATACGTTGCCTCATGTTAAGGTCCAGCTCTGTAAAGATGTACTTTAGACTTTTGTGGTTCGAAAACACCTCAAATTGTTCACCGTATAGATAGTGGCGCCAGACCTTCAAGGGAAAGACAATGGTCACCAACTCCATGTCGTGTGTAGGATAATTCTGCTCGTGATTATTTAACTGTCGAGAACCATAAGCCACTACCCTTCCCGACTGTTTCAACACACATCCAAGTCCATCCTTAGAGGCATCACAATATGCTGCGTACCTCGGTTCCCTTTTTTGTAACTATCAATAATAGGAGCTGAAGTAAGCCTCCACTTCAACTCCTAAAATGCCTTCTCACAAGAATCATTCCACTCGAACTTGACCTATTTCCTGGTCAATCTCGTCATAGGTGTAGCTAGTCGGGAGAAGTCCTCAATGAACGTCCTGTAATTCTCTGCCAATCCCAAGAAATTGTGTATCTCAAAAATTGACTTTGGCCTCTCCCAATTCATAATTGCCTCAATCTTCTCCGGGTCCACGAATACACCCAAAGTCGACACCATATGCCCTAAGAATTTCACCTCAGTAAGCCAAAATTCACACTTACTGAATTTGGCATACAACTAATGATCTCTTAAGGCCTGGAGAACAATCCCTAATTGACTCTCATGCTTCTCCTCAGACTTAGAGTAGATCAAGATGTCGTCAACAAAGACCATGATGAACTAATCTAGGTAGGGTTGGAACACCCTATGCACGAGATTCATGAATGCCGCCGTGGCATTCTTCAACCCCAATGGCATGACAAGAAACTCGAAATGCCCATACCGCGTGCTAAACTTCGTCTTAGGGATATCCGTCTTCCTAACTCTGAACTGATGGTAACCGGTGCGGCGATCAATCTTAGAGTAGAACTGCGCCCTTCTCAACTGGCCAAATAAATCATCAATCCTCTGCAAAGGGTACCTATTCTTGATAGTAACCCTATTTAATTGTCGGTAGTCTATGCATAGCTAAAGGGTCTTGTCCTTCTTCTTGGCAAACAACACCAGAGTGCCCTTAGGTGAGGTTCTTGGTCTAATGAACCCCTTGTCCATCAATTCTTTCAATTAGACCTTGAGCTCTTGCAACTTAGCAGGTGTCATCCTATGTGAAGTCATAGAAATGGGAGATGTACCGGGGTGCAACTCAGTAGAGAAGTCTATGTCCCTATGTAGAGGTAATTCCGATAGTTCGTCCAGAAAAATGTCCTCATACTCACAAACCACCAGAGGTAGACCGATCTCCTATCTCGCCTCATTATCCAGGAGAAGGCTTGCTAGCCAACCCATCAACTGTCCGTTCCATCGAGAGTCATACATAGCTTGGGGTAAAGCATCATGTTTTTTTGTTTTACTGAAACTTGAAACAAACACCATCTGGTGTGTAGGCAGTAACCCTCTTACGATCATAATCAATGAAGACTCGATGTGCCGTCAACCTGTCCATCCCATGGATGACATCAAACTCTGACATGTCCATGACCCTAAGGTCCACCGTGAGTAGAATCCCTGAGATCTCTAGCTTACAAACCCGACATATCTATTCAATACTCACCCTAGTCCCTAGGGGAAAACTTACATGCAAGGACTCTTCTAATATCAATAGAGCACTAACTTAGTATCCCAAGGTATGGATCAAAGTCGTAACACAGAAATTTCTCTCCTTGTTTCACTAGTAGTGCGTGTGCCACCTACTAGTAGACACCTAGACCTTGAACTATACCGTTAATCCCTTTCTCCGAACATAACCTTGGGGTTTTGTTTTCTAACCTTAGTGTTTCCCTTTCCACATACATTCTACCGTGCATATTGTTCACATAACACGTATCACATAATCATGAAGAATATTAGATCACATAACATGAAATGCACAATGAATGCAATGGTCTAGACCCAATGCCCATCAAGCCTTAGGTAATTCGTGTTGTTATGCTCTGATACCAAGCTGTGACACCTAAAAATTCGGGGGTCCGTTGATTATCCATCAACCTGTGAAATGTCCGTAGATAACAAGTAACTCGATAACACAACGTTCCACGATTTAATAAAAATTCGGGCAGAGTCTCCTTTTTACGGGGAACTCTACCCAAAACCGATCATGTGCATCATAACATAACAAGACCTATATGAGGTCCAATATTCAACAATGACCACACTGGGTCCATTTATGAGTAAATATAGACCACACCGGGTCCATTTATCCATATTCATACAAAACATGCAAGGCTATATTAAAATTAGTCCATAAAAATCCAATTACAATTCTTTACATGCATTACATTCCAAAATTAATTTACAAGCCTAATTTTACAACAAAAAGATTTAGAAAAGGGATTAAAAGCCACAAGTCAAATTTTCTTCGACCATGTGGCTCCAATTGTGAGTCGTCCGCCGGCGCATGCCCCACACCTTAAATGTTTCCCGTATAAGGTGAGCCATGCCTAGTAGAGTAATTACTACAGAGGCTACTCCCCACCTAAGTGCACACACAATGTTCACATTTGACATTTCATATTCACGTCAACATTTCAAGTAAGAATATGCAACTCTATATTGGAATTCACTATACCATGTTATGAAATGAGATGAAACTCACTCATGCAACCTTAACCCGAGTCCTCATTCACCCCCACAACATAATGCAATGCCAATACGTAATGAATCCGTCAATTGATGAAAAAACCATCCAATGATCATTTGAAATAAAAGTTATTTTATTAGAAAATCAAATCATTGAAGGGTGTTACTCATTAAATGAGTACTTTATAAATCAAAATCTTGTGTCTTGTTGGGCAATGGATTTTGGTATCTCAACCACCGGTTCCGTAAACACCAGCACGTTTCTGGAATTTCACTACCGAGAAATGTCTAAACCATGCGACCGGGTTTTGCACCCAAGGGAGAGTCTAGCCCTACTTGCTATTCCCGATACAAGTCTTTCCATGCATGCAACCGTGCGACCCAGTAAGAAATTCAATCCCACATTCCTGAGCCCACCTTTCAATCATCAAGAATGATACTTGAATGAACCATGCCCAACACACACACACACTCACCCATACTCATGCCTAAGACCATGAATGGGACGCCTCTAAGCACAACGACACAATGTTCATTATGCTATGAATGACATATGAACAATCTAAACCTATCCATGGTAAGTCATGTTCTAAACAAATAGATACCATTTTTGTCACAATGTAAATATAACACACACATGTATGTGTTGACAATTTTTCATAAAACAATTCCAAGCATGTTCTCACAATCTTTATGTCAATAACACACTTAATCACAAAGACAAAATACAACACATAACAACCCATGTAATAGTCCACATAACAACCCACTAAACGACCAAAAATAATCCACCAAAAAGCCCCTAATTGGAGCACAAAATTGTCCATAAAGTGGCCTAAAAACAGTCCATGAAATGGCCCTAAAAGTAGTCCATGAATGACCCTAAAAACAGTCCACATTTTCGTCCCAAAAAGGTCACAATTTCAGTCCATATTAGGCCATAAAAATAGCCCTTAGTAGGCTATAAAAATAGTCCGTAAACAGTCCCATAACTGTCCCAAAAAAAGTCCACGTATAAACCAATTTCATCCATTTAAACATGTCCAAAAATAGTCCATTTGGACCGCCCTTGGACAACCCACATATAAACCAATTTCATCCACCAAAACATGTCCAAAAACAGTCCATTTGGACAGCTCGCATATTAACCAATTTCAGCCACTAAAAGCTCACTTAAGGTAAGAATAAAACCAAAGTAGGAAGATCCATACCTCAATAGAAGTGAAGAAAACTTCTATAACACCAAAAAAAGCTCAAAGCTATTGATTTCACAAAATCATCTCCTTGGATCTTCGGTGAAATCCCTTTTTTTTGGTGTGATTGCATAACCCTCATCGCAGTGATCGACTTTAACTCTTGGTCCAAGCAATTCCGAGCAACGGAACTTCGAAAATCGACGGGAGAAGCTTAAAGAATAAAGGTTTTTACTTTTTTCTCTCTTCCTCTCCTCTATGGTCAGCCACCTATGTTAAATAAGGGTGAGAATGTCTGATTTTTCAGATATTTTCCCCTATTTAAAGTCATTAAATATGTGGTCCACATCGCACCGCATATTTTCAACTTTTGGGTCTATTTTTCGTCCCGAAACGATTTATTACATTACGTGTTTAGTCCAAATTAATTTTATTATTACTTTTGTTCAATCTTACTTAAGTTTTAAAATATTTATTTTTGGGGACCACTGAGAGGTCATCCGCCACCTAGTAGTTTCGAACGACGTGTAAATAGTTTGACTATTTTATAATTTAATAAAATTCGATAGAGTGACTAGATTTCGCGTCACGAGTCCAACCTTGAACTCCGTTTTCTCATCCCAGGACTAGAACATGAGTATTTTAAATACACATTATAGTGACAAATCATCATTTAGCCTTTTTTTGAAAAGTTCAAATTTACCCGAATTTTACCTTGTAAATATTAATCCATTCACCTGACAGTGAATTATTTCTTCTTAAGTGGCTAGGAAGCTAAGATCATTCCATCAGACCTCTTGGCTCTAATGAAGATGAATTATTGGAATTGTCATAGGGATTATATTCGCTCAATATTAAATATAGTTGTACCGTAATTGTTCTAATTTTTTGCCTTAGCTTTATTCTACTAAATAAAATAAAAATGGTGGATGAAAAAGAATAGTGTTTTCTTCCTATTATGGAGTTGGAGCTGGTCATGGATTCAATAAAAAAAATTATGATACAAATTATTAGAGCGAATATCTCATAAACGAAAAAATTTAAAACGTACTGATGCCCTCTAAGCCTCCCCAATTCCAAGCCACGAAATGTACTGTCCAAAGTATTAGAGTCAATATCTTGCAAATGAAAAAATTTAAAACATATTGATGCCCTCGAAGCCTCTGTAATCTCCCAACCTCTAAAATAGTTGTGAAACATGTATTTTTTCAAATGAACCTTGATTGTGTAAATTAACGTGGATGAGTAGAAGGTGTGGATAGTGTGAGACAATATGAATCTGAGCTACAAGGCTCGTGCTGATTGTTACGAAGTACCTAGGGAATGCAGGGAAGGGAGAACGTGCACAACAGAAGTATAGTGGTTCACCGGTATGGGAGCTTGGCTAGTCCACTCTTTAATAGAGGCACTTGCTCCCTTTTTCTTTTTTGGTTATTGGGATGCTTTACAGTGCAATGTGGAAGAAATTAGGGTTTTGCCTCTACAGTAGAGGTGTTATACAACATTTATAGAGCTACTCCTTATTTAGTGGGATCTCTGCGGAGATCCTTGCCTTCCATGCGTGGCATCCTCCTTGATTTTAGGAGAGGATCTTGGTTGGTTGAGAGTTTTGGGCCTTGAATGTAGCTTAGCCCTTGTTTCAGGGATGCCTTCTGTTATCCAGCTGTTTGTTTCACCCTTCCTTGGTTATGAGTTTGGAGGGGAGCTCTGGCCCCTGTCTTTTGAACTCGCCAGGTTTTTCTTGACCTTGTAAAACTTGGGAAAACTTGAATTTTTTTTGAAAAGGGTAAAATGGTAATTTGTCACTATAATGTCACATTAAAATACGTGCTCTCCATACCTTGTATGACACAACGGACTTCGCCGTTGGACTCGTACTGCGGAATATAGTCATTCTGTCGAATTTCGTCGAATTCTAAGATAAGTCAAATTTTTTTGCACGTCGTTCGAGGCGACTAGATGGCTGATGACCTCACCAAGGCCCTTAAAAAGGAGAAACTTAAAATTTAATTATAATTGATTAAAAGTTTAAATAAGATTAATTTAAACTTAACTTGTAATGTAATAAATCATTTCGGGACGAAAACGGACCCGAGAAAGAGGGGGGCGTGTGACGCGATGTGGGCCAGGTATTTAAAAAATATAAATAGGGTTTTAAATGGGATATTTTAGCAGAAATATCCCATTGTTCAACCCATTTCAGCCGCCCAAGAGAGAGAAGAGAGTACTTCAAGCTTCTCTTTCGATTTACTGGACTTCCGTCGCTCGGATTCCGTCGTGCCAAGAGAAGAAATCGATCTCCTCAACGAGGGCTACTGATTCACACTTTTTAGTGATCGAATTTAATTAATATTATACACCCAAGTATAAGTGGTCAAATTATAGTTTCTTGGTTTTTAAGTCCAAGTATCGATCCCACGAAGAGTTTTTGTAATTAGAACTTAAAATTAAAAAAAAATAAAAATAAGGTATTTGTTTGAAGTAGAATATTGTTTCATAGCTTGTGATGTGAGCTTAGTTTTATAATTAGTTTAAAAAATTAAATAAAAATAGTGCGTAAATAAAACAGATAATTGATCGGAATATAAAAGATACCCTTCAGTTTCAGGGTCCATATGCTTTAAATTGGTCAATTCTGGAAACGCTACCTCACATCAGTTGACTTTCATTTTACTGGAAAGCTAACCGGAAGGTCTGATGTATATAAACCCTAACACAGCTGCTTCTCAAGCTACACTGGTTATATCTACGTCGAATGATTAACTCAAACAAACCAGAAGGATGAGTTTTTCATGAGGAATACCTGAGTTATTCATTTGATCTTATGAATGTGTATGCATATATAATAAACCATAGCACAACTACTTCTCAACCTGCACTGGTGATAATATAACACAGCTGCTTCTCAAGCTACACTGGGCATAGATGTGTTATTTGGTTAATTTAAGTAAACCCGCAGGTTGTATAGACTATCTTCCAGCAATTGGTCAAATCAACCGATTGTAGTAAATCATAATACAACAACTTGCCAGATTAACTGTATTTAGATATATCAACCACAAATTCAAGCCATGCAGACGGAACACTTGAATTATTCAATTGACTATCTATAATATATATGTATATATATATACCAGCAAAACTTTCTCAGCGTTCTAGTGGAGGACTAGCCATCCCAATAGGATCACCAGGGTTATTCTAGCTGGTAATAGTAATATCATGCGTCAGTGCAACTTCTTCAGCATTCCGATGGAGGACTAGCCATACCGGTAGGAACGCCGGGGTTATTCTAGCTGGCATGTCTTATATATATATTTAAATGTATAAATAAAACATCAGCGATTCGATAATTAGACCAATAACATACAGATGTTCCCTTCGCACTGGAGGGTATATGTGACTACTCACGCTCCATGACTATAGACAAGTCTGGAGTATACGTAATTTTCATTATAACAGAAAGTAAAGTACTGAATGTAAAAAGGTCTTTCGTACGGAGCAACTGAAATATAACCACTCTTTTTATCAATTAAGACGAAAAAGTGGCAGCAGTTCAACTATCAGAAATAGAAAGATACAATGTAAAAGTATAGTATTTGGACTAAGAGTGAATCACGGACCGGCTCGTGGTTACACTTATCTTTTTCTCTCTTTTCCCTTCTGTTTTCCCTTGTTTGGATTTCTTCTGGTAGCTCTCAGATTCTTTTGTTTTTCTCTGGGTGAGTGATGATCCAACTTACTGAAGTGAAGGAGGGGGTATTTATAGACATAAGAGAAGCAGAAGGTGGCCATCAGCATGCATTTACTAAGGGTGGCCGTCCGGACGGCAGTGCACCGTCCAGACGTTGGCACCTTGTTGGACTTTGCAACTTGCTTTGATGGTGATCCATTTGTGGTAGATTTACACTTTCATCCTTGGTGATTTTGAGCTTTGACACTTGGTTCCTTTCACTTTGGAGTATTTATGCATTTGAACACAAAACTTTGGATAAAAATTGTAAAAATAATCAATTACCGCACAAACCCTAATTTATACTAATTACTATTTTTAGGTGCGTTGATTATACTAATTCGACTTTATTATTAATTCTAATTTATATACTATTTAAGATTAATCACACTCCCCAACTAAAACTTTTCTAGTAACTAGTAAATTATTAACAAAATAATAGTGGTAAAATTATTTTCGTAGATTTTTTCACGATTGCATTTAGCATATGCAATAAGTCGTTAAACCCCTAGGTGATTCCTAGTGGACGAGTTGTGTCTCGTGAAGGTTTTCAGTGAAGCTACCTGCCAACTTCTGTAATTAGGAGTT
Organism: Ilex asprella; assembly: GCA_023539305.1. Taxonomy (NCBI): domain Eukaryota; kingdom Viridiplantae; phylum Streptophyta; class Magnoliopsida; order Aquifoliales; family Aquifoliaceae; genus Ilex; species Ilex asprella. The sequence continues at coordinate 24,681,078 of CM042197.1, forward strand.
TATAAGTCTTACTTTTTACTAGTAAAATCAAATCAATATTCCTTTTTTTTTGCTGAAGGTCTTCCTTTTTCTGATCACTACAAGTGTAACATTTGATAGTTATATTATTATCTATGTATTTTTATAAAAACTTTGTGTGTGTGTGTGTTGATTTCTTTTGTTTCAAAAATCACTTGAGAAATATTACCATCTTTCATGGTAGTCTTGATGTCAATCCTTCCCTGGAATGCACTCAGCAAAGAATTTCTATATGTTATAGTGACTACTCTCTCAGTGATTACATGTGATTGGAATATTGTGAACTAAGCAAACAATATCACATGTAATATTTGAATCAACGGATGTTGAAATAAAATTGAAATTTGACATAATCTCATGACTGAATATCAACACTATATTATATATATTATTAACATTTTCCTTGTGTAGATAGATAAGATAAATACAGATAGATAATTTTTGAAATCAAAAAGGACTTTCTTTAGGTTGTAATGTAGCCATCGGGTTAGGGTTTAAGAAATGACTTCTATCGGATTAAAGAGCTACTCTTTATGTTGCAGCACACCTCTTAAAACCTTATATTTATTCTTTTCATTTTTCACTTTCTTGGCTATATATATATATATATATATATATATA
>CM042197.1:24682116-24723650 GCA_023539305.1 Ilex asprella
ATATATATATATATATATTAATAAATAGCCAATATTTTGTATTTTTCACCCTTTTCTTATTTTTCGAAAATATATGCGTTAGTGAAATGGAAGGGCACAGCTTTTTTGCATAATGGAATGACACAGCTTTTTTGCATAATTTTGCAACTATATACAAAGGTAGGCCAAACATATAGTCTTTGCATCTATTAACATGATTTGTTTAATTTGATTAGTCCTCAATTTTAAATTTTACTATAAGAATGCTTATGATCTTTAATAAGACCATACAAAATAGTAGTGTGAATTTCATTTTGCACCCAAAAAAAATTCAATTTTTTCACTTTGTACCTTAAAAGATTAAAATTTTCACATTGTACTCTTAATGTATAGTAAGTGTTGCAATGTGACACATTTGTTAGCCTTCTGTTAGTGTTTAGTCACTGTCAATGACTTGACATTTGATAGAAAATAAAGAAATCTAACAAAAAAGTCATATTGCAACACTTTTGATACATTAAAGCTGCAATATAAAACATGGTTAGATATCATTTCTTAGACATGACTATTGTACCGATACCTCTAAATTTTTCAACTTTTGTATGTTTTTATAAAACTTTTGTAGTTTGTTTATAATTAAAAAGCTAACAATTTTTTTGTGATGATTTACAAGTTTTGTGGTTTGTTTACAACAAAAAAATATAAGGGTTCATTAACAAATTTTGAGGTTTGAATTATATTTTTTTTGGGCCAAGTTACAATTGTTGTGGTAACTTGTAATTGATCCTAAAAGTGTTGCAATTAATCCTAATATTTTTTGAATTGATTGCAAATATCACAAAAGTTGTAAAATGACCCATACAATTAATAATAGCGATACAATACTCACAGAAGTTATAAAATAGCCATCAATGTTATCCTACTTGCTCATTTTTGGCGTCGGGAAACATTCAAAGATATCATAAAAGCTTGCATTGTAATGCATACCATGATTGTTAAAGACGAGCGAGATGTTAGCAACAAGGATTTCAATTAGCAGTAAGGGAAGGAGACACTAGGGGATGATGAAGCACTATACACTTTTTTTGTTGTTTTTTTTTTCTTTTGGCAATCTTCCAACCACTTAGGTTGATGCTGCAATATATTCTAGCAATATTCAAATTGAAATGGAGGTTTACCTTTATTCAGTTTTTGGTACAATGCTTTATAATTAGCAATCTACACAATAAAAAAATACAAAGCGAAAAAATTACAATCAAGGTGAATGTAACTAAGTACTTCAAGTGACTTATCTTGCTCATTCACACCATTTTGATGTCTTGATTCAATATGAGCATAGCACCCACAAAATTTATTAGTAACAAGTTGAGTGGTCGACCATTGATTCATAAATAAACTTGAGTCCAATCAGATGCAAATTTATTGTGCTTATGAAAGTATTCACAAACTCGTACCTAATAATTCTAATTTTTTAAATTCTATTATACCGCATCCAAATTAACATCAAGCCATGCTGACGCAAGAAGCATGCCCTCTTCTACAGTAAATTAAAGTTGCCACATTGTATTTTTTCGAGTTTAATTCCAGTGAAGCAAATAAGCGAGATGGTTCAACTGTGAATTGATAAGATTGAATAGATTTATCTTGGGATTGGGTTTAAGATTGGAGACTTCCGTCAATCCCATATACAATCTCGTTGCCGTCAAATGGGGACTCCATCTGGTTACTGTAAAGCAAGAGGCTATTAAAAAATATGCAAAAAAGAAATTTAAACAAGCAAAGGAAAAGCAAAAAAAAAAGAAAAAAGAAATCGTATTGTACAGATCAACGTAATCTATATCTGATGGTGTAAATTTATGCGGATGAGCAGAAGGTACGGGTTGTGCTTGACGGCTTGGATATGAGCTACAAGACTCGTGGGGATTGTAACATGGTGTTTAATGGATTGGAGTAATTAAGTGGGTTCGCACAGTGAAAATATAGTGGTTCACTGGCTCAGGAGCTCGACTAGTCCATTATTCAATGGAGTTTCTTGCTCCTTTTCTCTTTATTCATGACTTGAGCGTTTTACAGAAAAATCTCTCTTTCCCCCTCTCCTCCCTTTAGGGTCGTCTATCCCCCCTCTCAGTCGGGGGCTTATTCCGCCTATATAGCCTCTTGCTTACCTCTAATCCGGGTTAATTTCCTACAATCATGGGATTTTTCCCCTCTCTCTCCCAATGGACCAATCAAGTAAGAGTTGGTATTGTGGAATTCATCCTGAGATCCTTGCCTTCCCTCTGTGGGATCCTCCTTGGTTTTAGGAGAGGATCTTGGTTGATTGAGAGTTTAGTGTCAGCTTGGCTATTGTTTCGGTGGTATTTGTTGTCATCTAGTCGTCCCCTTACCATTTCCGCTATCTCTTGGCTTGTCGGGAGATCTGAATTTGCCCCCTGAGCTCTACTACTTTCGACAGACCTCCTGACCTGACCTCATTTCCTGAGCTCACCCTTGGGGCTTTATTTAATGTATCATCAATAGCTATAATATTTAATATAAAATAGGGCATACTTCAATAAGTTCATCTGACGGTTTCAAATAGACTTACCTAATAGCCGTCAATATCTCTTTAAAAATCATTCATTCAAAAAAAAAAGAATGAAAACAAATAAAAATAACTGAAATAAATAAGAGGTAGCATAAATCATCCTCCTAATTACATAGATGGACACAAATCTATATTTTAAACAATAAGCCAGATTCGTCTAATCTATTGAACAACACAATTAAATAAATCTTCAAAACTAGTAAAATTGCAGAGCCCTAGCTCATCAGCCACTCTAAATGAAACTAAAAGTAACCGAATTATATAATGTATAATACATACATATATATATATATATATATGAAGGGGTCGATAAATTCTGATCATCATCTGACAATTAGACTTGGAGATGTGGTAGGTTGCACGAGCTGAAAATAGTTATTTGCAATGATTCCACTACGACCGAGAGGGTAGCTAGGCTATCTACGCCGAGCCAAAGTTGGTCCGACCTAGTAAAGGGCAATATCCGACCAACCTGATAGCTAGAATATTCCGACCGAGCTAAAATTGGTCCGACCTAGTAGAGGATAAAACTCGACTGAATAGACATCAAGGTTGTCTCGGCCGAGCAGAGGATAAGATCCGACGGAGTTGTCATCAAATAGCAACCGAGTTGATTAGAAAGCTTGGAAAGGAAGGAATGAGCTTGGTGCTCATCACGACTAAGCTATTTAAACAGTGAACATGGTGCTAAAAAGATGCTTGTAATTTAGGTATTTTTATTAAACGAATGAGCATGATCATAGGATCAGCAGAAGGAGTTGCTGGAGAGATCTCAGCAACTTCTTGAACATAATCGCCTAATCAGGGGAAGGTGTACCACGTTTAATAAAAAATCATGGACACCCTAGTTGAAGGAGACTCTATAAAAGGCATAAAGAGCGAAGGTGAAAGGTACGCTGGACTCTCCATGTCGTTTTGCAATTTCTTTAGCTTCATTACTAACTTAAGCATTGGAGTGCCTTCGATCGAAGCACTTCGATCTTGGGCAGTTTGTTCATTTTGCAGGAAGTGAAGACTAGAAGATTAAGTTCAAAACTCACTCTTTATTAGAAATATCCATTCATCATTCCTGCAGAAGGTATCTTCAATTTTTGCCTCTTACAAGAAATATCCATTCATCATTCTTGTAGGAGGTATCTTTAATTTTTGCCTCTTACATTTTTGGCGTTGTTTGTGAAAAACGATGATCAAGTTTCCTTGAAATATAGATATATAAGTACTCAATCGATCTTGCCCTATAACAGAATGAACTTTGTTAATAGATTTGTGTGCGCAACAATCGAGATCATGAGCATAGCATACAAGAGCGAGGAGAACGTGCATCTGGAACATTCATCATGATTTTTCGTATTTTCGCCTTGTGTGATGGACGTCGTCTCATGAAACAAGAAGAATTATTCATCTTCCAGAAGCATAAACTGCTGGTTATGGTACTTCTCTTCCGTGGAATTTGTTTTTAGAACAAAGTCTATTGCCGTTTATTTGGGCTCCATGTGACCAGCACAAAGGGAAAGGTCTGGGACTTTCTAGTATGTCTTGGATGCCAAAGAATACTTTAAAGGTTAGTTTTATCTATAATATGAGACTAGTTAATATGTGATTGGCCTAAAATATGATATATAATATCTTTAACATAATTGAATCATCTTGACCATATAATAAAGAAACCCAAAAGGTCAATTGTTTGACACCGCAAAAATATCCAACAGGGTCAATTACTTGAACCGATGCAGGGTCAACTAATTAGAATTAAATGTGAGGACTCCAAGAGGAATCAGAGTGTACCACTTGAATCCCAGTACACAGGTGATGAAGTTCAACATCAGATGACAAAATTAATTTTTATGGCTTATATCAATATATGTACTCTGGTTTATTTTGTATGGTAGAACTTATATATTGCCTTTGCTTTTATCACACTTCATACTCAATATTTTATGGATCCGAGACATGTTCGACATTAATCTCGCACATGGGAGATAAATTATGAAACTTGGTGCTTTTTAGATGATTTAATTTTTACAATGGATTTAGACCAATCTTCATCCAAGCACGAGGAAGTACTTGACTAATAGAGTCGGCCTACGAGAAAGAGACTCAAGAGGGTCAATTACTTAATTGATATTCAACTGAAGAGGTCAATCAATGAGAATTATATAAGATGACTATAAAGAGGGATCCAAGTCTGCCACTTGATTCATTGATTCCTAGTAGACATGACATACATTAATTATAACGCCCCAAAATACACCTTGGATGACATTACTATCTAAAACCATTCATATCATGAGAGCCACTAATAAAATCTCATAATAAAGAAAATTTCATTCATCATATATAATATCTACAATATCATCCCAAATGAAGATGTCAACCATGGTCATAATATCAAAAGAATATGTCAAATTATGACAATTACATCCCAAAAAGAATTACACTAAATCGTGCAACGAAATACAAACATATTAAACTCCACCGAGTCTCAAAAGAAATTTTCTAGTCTAGCACATAGGAGAATATCATCTAAGCATCCACCTCGGGATCCACGTGCCCGTTTAGCGGAGCTTCCCAATTCACCTGCTCATCGACTTCGAGCTTCTCATCTAAGCTATAATTTGAAAAGTATTTTGTTGTAGGGGGTGAGCATGAAGCTATGTAGGAAAATCATCCCAAACTCAAACAATGTTTAGAAAACATAAAAAATAAGTCTGTCTCATTTCGCTAATATCGTACAGCCATTTCGAAAGAAAACAGGGACATTTCAATAGATCTCAAGTTTACACAATACCAATAGTTGAATGAATGGTAAAATAATTTTACAACAATAAACCATTCTCAAGTTAAACCGCTCCAACAATGAGCCATTTCAACAATGAACTATTTCCAACATTTGTACAAGGCCACAACCCACCATGGATTTCAATCCACCGTTTGCACAATAAACAAAAATCAACAATGTATATATGTATCTCAGGTATGATGCATGATTCGCATGAATAAACACATTGAGAATATCCTAGCTCACACACACACCCAAATCCTCTCAAGGATATCAACTTTAGGAAGGGCGTATGCCAACTCATGGCAGTGACGAATCCAACCCAGGATGTAGTATACTAACCTTTCTCCTCAGCACCCATGAGCGAATAGTGGTTTGGTCTTCACAAAACACCACACTACGAGTGGTATAAAAAATTCAAACCCGCACGAAGTAAGAAACGCATCTACCCACTCTACGGTACCTGGTCAACGACCACCCATGGTCATCCGAACATCCATAAGAGATACAATTTCCAACAAGTTTCTCAATTTTCCAAGGTAATACAAAATCCCCAAATTACACATATATTATCTCAATAGAACTATTGAAGAAAAATGAAAGAGATCATCATAAAAATTATGAGATGCATTTGTTATCGTATGAAACTAGGAGTAATGTAATACAAGATTATTTTGTCATAAAGGTCATAAAACAAAATGAAAAATAAATAAATTAGTGCCAAAATCTGTTCTTCCTAATAAAATTGGTGTTCCAAAAGAAGACCCAAAATCAAAATAGAGCAAACCTCAAAGATCCAAACGAGAGAACTCGTCGACGAAGCCACTTGAGATGACCAAAAATCTTCAATTCACATGGCTTCTGGACAAAGGAATTATATTCCTTCACAAAGTCTGCATGGAAAGGAGCCCTCACATGTTGGACAAAACCAATAAAGTCCCACATGATGTCACAGATAAGTAGTGCAAATCGAGACCTATCCAATCGACAATGTGTCCATTAATTCATGAAGTATGGAATTTTATTCCTACTAAAACTCTGAATGCCACAAGGTCACAAACTATTCATAAAACTCCAGCGCGGATCTAAATAATATAATTGGATACAAGCCAAAAAATAGAAAATCTTCATCTTGACCTAGATCGCTGTTTTTGCCAAATATCCCAAATGGTACAACTCAAATAGTGCCAAGACTAATCAAGTCCAAGAAATGCTTGAACTTGAGAACTGGTACCGAATTAGTAAACAAATATGTTGGGTTCTCTACTATTGCAACATTTTTCATTGTGATAATGCCAAACTCACGAAGGAAGTGATATATAACATCAATGTGTTTGGTCCATTCATGATACATTTGATTTTTAGTTAAATGTATTGCACTTTGACTATCACAAAATACTATAGTTACTTCCTCTTCCAATCCCAAGTCACAGACCAAGCTTCTTAACTAAATTGCTTATTTAACTGCCTTTGATACTGCCATGTATTCTACTTCTATCGTTGACAAAGCAACTGTAGACTATAGGATTGCCTTTCAACATACAGTGCACCAAAATAGAGTAAAAAGATAACATGTCAAAAATCTTATCTTATCTATAAACCAACAATTGTAGAATTTTCATCATCTCCACTACCAAAGGCTAAGCTAACATCTGTAGCGTCTCTCAAATAACATAGCCTATCAAAGAACCTTCCCAAGATTAGTCATATAATGGTTAAGCACACGAACTTCTTGTGAAATACTTGGATGAGTGCAAACTATAACATACATGATACTTTCAACTACACTAGAATAAGGAACCCAAGACATATATTGATTCTCATTCTCACCCTGTGGTGATAAAGTTGCTGAAAGTCTAAAGTGAGCAGCAAGTAGAGTATTCACGGGCTTCAAATTTTGCATCCCAAGCCTTTCAATAACTTATTCAATATATTTATTTTGGGATAAATATAACATACCATATTTCCCACCCCTATGAATCTCTATACCAAAAATTTTCTTTGTAACAGTCAAATCCTTCATCTCAAATTTTGAACTCAATAGTTTCATCAACTTGTCAATATCAACATGCTCTTAGCAATAATAAGTGTAACACTCCAAAAACCACAATGGACGGCATTACAATCTAAAACCATTCATATCATTAGAGCAACTAATAACTTCATAATAAAAAAGGAATTTCATTTATCATCCATAATATTTACAACATTATCCAAATGAAAATGCCAAAATATGGCAATTACATCCCCAAAAGAATCAACCTTAACTCAGCAGCAGAATGACAAAAGATTAAACTTGACATTGCTTCAAAATAATTTCCCGGATAGAGATCAATCTTGAACTCAATCTCTCTTTGTGGAGGTAACCTTGGTAATTTGTCTCAAAAGACATCCAAAAAATCTGGTACTATCAATACCATATCCGTAGGGAATTTATCCCGATCATCTCCCATCTAGCTAGCTAAGAAACTCAAATGGCTCCCCACCTTAGCTTTAAAAAATCTACTACTCGTAGTAGGAAATGGATGAGAAGAATCTCGATCATTCACGAAAATGAAAACTACTCCTCCCTGCAATTGAAAGGAAATCGAATTACGGAAACAATCCATTAGTGCTCGAAATATGGATAACAAATTCATCTCAAAGAAAAATGATACCTTCCACAATTGCATTGGAGGCATCTTGCTCTGGTTGGGTGGCACTACCGAGGGCTAGAGCTCCTAACGGTCTCTATTGCTGTAGTGATCTTGGTGGTTATGGCTTGTCTGCTTGTACATGTCCTATTGTTTGAATAGTCCTCTGAGGTGAAAAAATTGGACAATGTACCCGAATATGTCCCACACCTCCACATGCAAAGGAGGATCGTGGGTTAGTGCCTGCTCCCTTTGGTACACCTCCAGCCCCTCGGGCTATCTGAGGTCTAAGTCCCACTGCCAAGTCTGTTGCCAGCCCTAGTCCGGATCAGACCTCCTCTTGCAAAGCTCTACCATCGTTGGGTGTCCTCCATGTCCCTCTCCACTAGTATAGCTCTGTCATCAAGATCCCCATACTTCCGGATCTTGAGAGCCAGTAGCTTCTCGCTGATAGTCGGCCTCAAGCCCTGCACAAAGTGTTTGGCCCTCTTGGCCTCGGTAGATATAAAATCGAAGGCATATCTAGATAGCTCGTCAAATTTCCTCTCATACTCAATCACAGTCAAGCTACCCTCGCGAAGAGCTAGAAAATTCGGGAAAGTACTTGTCTTGAAAGATTTTGTCAAACTCCTTCCAAGGGAGTGGATTTGTAGTCCTCCTTCATTTCACTGAGTCTCACCAATGGTCCACCTCCCCCTCGAACAAGTAGGTAGCCAAGCTAACCCGCAAGTCCCCAGTAACTCCCATGCCGTCATAAATCTTCTTCACTCGGCAAATCCATCTATCTGTATCCAGAGTGGTTAGCTCCCTCAAGTATTGATAGATGTGGTTCATGGCATCTGGAGGTGGTGGTGGTGGTGGATTTGCTTGAACTCCATGAGCACGCCCACAACCACGTCCACATCTACGTCCTCGTCTGCCGTCCATCCTTCACATCCATTTACAATTTAGTTTCTTGATGTGCAAGACGTCCTTAACATTACTCAAATCTAAAGCATAAGGTGTGTCTACAATTTAAATGGCCATTTCATTCAACCTAATACTACATCTCTAGCGGTAATCCATAACCTACAGCTCCCATGAAAGACTTAAAGCCTAAGCTCTGATACCAAACTTGTAACGCCCTAAAAATCACCATGGATGACATTACAATCTAAAACCATGCACATCATGAGAGCAACTAATATTTTCATAACAAAAAAGAATTTTATTTATTATTCATAATATTTACAACTTTATGCAATAGAATATGTCCAAATATGACAATTACATCCCCAAAAGAATCAACCTTAACCAGGAAGCAGAATGATAAAAGATTAAACTTGACATTGTTTCAAGATAATTTTCTAGTCTAGAACATGAGAAAATATAACACTAAACGTCTCCCTCGGGATCCACGTTCCTCTCTACTTGGGCTTCCCAATGAACTGGCTCCTCGACTCCAAACTCCTCCGCTAGACCGAAATCTGAAAAAGATATTATTTGTAAGGGGTGAGCACTAGGCTTTGTAGCAATATTCATCCCAAACTCGAACAAGGTTTTAGAAAAACATAAAAAAACTAGTCGGTCTCATTTCACAAATAGCATATATAACTTTTTGAAGCAAAATCATGACATTTTAATAGATCTCTAGTTTACAAACAACAATAAAGTTAAACTGAAAGGTGAAAGCAATTACTAACAATGAGCCATACAATTTTCAAAGTAAACCAATACCCCACACTTGATTTAATATTTTCCGCTTTGGCATTAGCATCCTTACAAGGAACCTCTCACCCCCAAAGTCTTGTTCCTTTGGCATGAGCATCCTTGCAAGGAACCTCTCATCCTCAAGGTCTTGTTTCTTTGGCATGAGCATCCTTACAAGGAACCTCTCAACCAAAAGGTCTTGTTTCTTTGGCATGAGCATCCTTACAAGAAACATCTCACTCTCAAGGTTTTGTTTGTCAAGCATCCTTACAAGCAACCTCCTGAGAAGGAATGCACATCCTTACAATGAACCTCTCACTCATGTTCATCCAAAACAACCACACAAAAGATACAATACCATCGATTTTCTCAAATAACAAACAATTCCATAAATCTCCAAATTTCATATCCAAATCCACATCTATTTCCAAATGGAACAATTTAAGAAAATTAGCAAGAGATCGTCATAAACAACATTTTATTGTTCAATAGAAGACACTAAAGTTTTGAAATCATGAACAAAGAAGAAATAAAGAGAAAATACATTTCCCTTGAAAACTAGGGTTTCGAAGGCATAAAGGAGAATTAGTGGTTACACAACCAAAATATAGTTTAAGACAAGGTACTATTTGCAAGAATGCCAAGGAATGAAGATTTCATAGTAGATAGATATGATTTAGAGTCAAGGGAGTACATATATAATAACCCCTAACCTCAATGTAAGAGGATGGAAGAAAATCCCTACTTTAAATCAAGAATCTCAAGCCAGAACACAAGCTTTATAGACTTCCTTCCTCCCTTTTCTTACTCCCTTAATCTTCTTCTAGGGTTCTAAGAGGTGTGGGGGTGAGAATGGAATGGAAGAATGGGTAAAATGGAGCTTAGAATGGTGTTTTAAAACACAAAAACCCCAACTTTTTTAACTGTTCAGGAAGCGTTAGACTTCGCGTACCAGTACGATTTAGCTAGTGGAGTTCGGCGTACTGGTACGCGCACCGGTACGGTTTGACTAACAGATTTTTTCTTCAACTTCCAGTGCAGTGTTGACCCTTTTAGAGGTCGAATTGGAAAATTTTCATAAAATACCCTTTTGCAGCCCTACATGTCTACTATCTATTGTCAAAATTTTAGATCAAATGGACATTAGTATAAAAAGTCATGGCCAAAATATTAAGCAGTGTCCAAGATCCCTTTTTTTTACCCAAATTCTGTTTAAGTGTGTTTTCATTATGGAATACTTTATAGCTTCTAATACACCCCATATTACCTCTCCCAATGTTTTTCGACCTTCCGGATTCTATGGAGACCTTATTTTGACCTAACAATATTTAGAAACTCACATAATCCCTCTTCTCAAGTTAACACACCTTCGAAACTTAAACTTCACAATCAATTTGCATCTCTATTTTTTATTCCTACCGTCACAATCTATGTAGTTCATGTTTACATCATTACATATATTAGAATTTTTAAACAATTATATCACTATATTAAGATAAACATGTGGGGGTTTACAATAAGCATGTCATCCACATAAAATAACTAATATACAAAAAAGCAATCTTAAAATCGTCTTTTATACACACATATATCATAATTACTCCTAAAGTAATCATGACCTACTATAAAGGTGGCAAAATGTTTGTACCACTGCCTTGGAGACTATTTCAAACCATATAATTAATTTTTTAACTAGTAAACATAATCTTCTATATATTGATTAATAAATCTCTCTTGTTGTTGCATGTAGATAGTTTCCTTATGCTCACCATGTAGAAAATTGATGAGCACATAATATTACATATTTAACGGTCTCATTACATGCCTTTTAACTCAGCTTTTGCATATAAGAACTTAGATTTAGCCGAAATTATGAATAATGTTGAATTTTCGATGTTGCAGGTAATTATTGTTTAAATGATGGATTTTAGGACGTTTCAACTAAGTATAGATGTTTGGTGATGGCATGGACACGTTTCATGAGGATTTGGAGGCTTAAAAATGAAGAAATCAAGGAGGCATTGGTGTTTGGTAGCAAAGGCACCGGCATCTACACCATTTGGTAGTAGAGCCTTGATTTTCCTCCATTTTGACCATGATCCACTTCGAATCTGTAAAAGTTAAAAACATGAAAATTTTAGATCTGGATGTCTTCTGTATTGTGTCAAAATTTCATTTCAATTGGACAGTTGGATCAAAAGTGATGATAATTCTACGAAAATTGGTCTGGAGTAAAAAAAGTGTATCGGTACGTAGTACCGGTACCCTAAACTTCATAAGGTTTACTGTACCGGTACTACATTCCGGTACACTCTGCTGAGTGCCCAGAATGCCTATATTCATACTCTACTTGCTTAGGGGTCCCATCAATGTTTCTACCCCTTGGTCCTTGACATTCCTTACACAAGAACATACCGCCTACACCCTAGTTGAAGAGATTGAAGACAATGACATTAATGTGGATGAGAAAGAAGATGACTGCCATGTGGGTTACAAGCTAAGCTCTTCCTAGCCTGTACAAAGCCATCAAACTCAACCTCCCATTGATGGGAGTCCTGCACACACCTTGGAGGGACCACCATGCATGAAAATGCAAGACTCACACACCATTATATTCAGCATTTACAAGCCATTCAAAGGTGTGGCTACCTAAGCTTAGGAGTAGTCTTAGCTTAATGAAGAAGATGACGAATAGTGCTAATGTTCTTGCATTTTTCCTTCCATGTCGGTTGTTGTAAGCTCTAAATTTCTTGTAATCCTTAATCCTTGCACTTTAATCTCATCTATTTCAAGTTCATTTCATGTAGAGTTCTACATTTTACATTTCACCAATGTTATGTTAAGTTTTCTTCATTTCAAGCTTGAAAATGGATATTAAATATTTTTCTTCTTCGTTTAAGTTTTCTTGCTTTAAGTTATGTTCCATGCTTCATGTCTTCATTTTGTCTCTTTACATTATGTTTTTCTTTCTTGCTTTCATGAGTAGCTATATTTTATGTTGGATAATCCAAGGGAGGCCTCCCCTTGAGATTCCATTTCAACTTTTCATCTTTCCTCCACTCGGTGTACGGTGGTTCGGTTTGACTGGGTTGAGAGTGGATGTGGTGGTGAGTTTTTTGATATTCCTTTGGCTTGGTCATGGTTTATGCTTGGATCCTCACCATCTTGTCCCTAGCTTCCTACAAATAAATCGTTCATCTATAAACCCTCAGAGGAAGGTTTCGAGTTGAGTTGAGATTCCCATTGGAATGACCTATTCGGATTAGCCAATACTTGTTTTTATTGCATTTTCATTCACAAACACAATCACAAAACTCAAATAAAAGATTTCACACTTTTCCATTTCGACAAAATCACCTTCACATACTTGAACTTTCCTTCCTTGAGGAGACGACCTTAGAATATTTTTCTAAGTGAAACACGACATTCAAAAGACACCTTGTACTTGTGGAGCACTTTTGTTCACACATTTTTCATTTTGTACATTTCATTTCCACCATTATGTTGCCCCATTTCCCACATCATTCCAAGGGAGAGTGACCCTCCCTTAGTCCTATAATCCATACACATATTTGAGAGTGATGTGCGGAGATTAGGGAATATACTATAACGGATCTCATCAAGCAAAAATCTACCTTTATATTAAGTTGATCAAGCTCTAGATTAAGTGAAACAACCATGTCAAACAATACACGAATAGAGCTATGCTTCACAGCTGGTGAGAAAATTTCATTAAAGTTCACACACTCTCTCTCTCTGATTGTAGCCAGGCAACCACATGTCTTGTACCTTGCAGATTCAACCCTTGAAATTCTTTTCTTTTTCTTGCAGACCCATTTGTAACCAATAGTTTTCATGCCTTTAGGAAACTTCGTTAATTCCCCCGTCTACTTCGTATGAAGAGATTCAATTTCTTAAGTCATAGCAACAACTCAATGTTCATACTCACTCCATGTGATAGCTTTTGAATATGTGGAAGACTTTTGAATGCCAAACTTCTCTGCTATAGTCGGTGCATAAACCACCAAGTCTGCATACCCATATTTCTAAGGGGGTCTCACTTGCCTCCTCTCCCTACTTGTTACAATATTATACTACTGCACTTCCTGTGGATCATCATCACAAATAGATACATTCAAATCTGTAATAGATTGACTTGGAGTGCTTTCGATATAGATTTCACCTGAAGCTCCACCTCCTTGCCATAACCATGTTCTTTCCTCGCAAAAACTACAAACTCCTTTCTCAAATGAAACATAGAAGATTCCTGAAAAATAACATCCCTACTGATTATAAACTTAGGTGATTTATGATTAAAACACCACAATCTATATCCTTTCACGCCATTAGCTCAACCAATAAATATGTACTTTTTAGCCCTACGCTCAAGCTTACCATCATTCACATGACAATAAGCAATGCAACCAAATATTTTTAAATCAGAATAATCAACAGGAGTATCAGATCATACATCATGTGGAGTCTTCGACTCAATAGTAATGATGGAGAATGATTAACCAAATTCCAAGCAGTGCTGACAACCTCAACCCAAAAATCCTTAAATAACCCTACAATTGAGAACATACAATGTTCTCTCTCCAAAAAAAGTCACGTTCATCATCTCTACAACCCCATTTTACTTTGGAGTAGACCGGATAATATGATGTTTGACAATGCCTTCATCTCTAAAACACTCATTAAACTCACCTCCAAAAAAATACAAGCCATTATATGTTAAGAGACACTTGGCTTTCTTGCATGTCTGTGTCTCTATTAAAATCTTTCATTGCTTCAAAGTCACAAAAATATCACTCTTGTGTTTCAAAAAATATACCCAAACCTTTCTTGAATAATCATCAATAAAGGTCAAAAAATACTAAGCACTATCCTTAAACGAAACCTGAGAAGGACCCCAAATGTTTGAATGCTTGTAATTAACCATACCTTTAGTTTTGTGAATAGGAGTACTGAACTTGACTCTGCACTATTTCTCGAAGAGACAATACTCACAAAAATCAAGCTTCGGAATTCCCTGCTTGCCAAGCAAACCTTGTTTACATAAGCCTTTCATGCCCCTCTCTCTCATGTGACCCAAACACATGTGCCATAACTGGGTAGTATTTGAATCCAAAAATTTTGAAGATGAAACACCAGCTAAACCAATCACGGTATCACCCTAGAAAACATAAAGGCCATTAATCTTTATATTTTTCATCACAAACAAGGAACCCCTACAAACTTTCATAACTCCACCTTTAGTAGGAAATTTGCAACCAATGGACTCTAAAGTATCTGAAGAAATTAAATTATTATTTAATTCTAGAATATGTCATTCATCTGTTAAAGTGCTCACAACCCCATCATGTGTCTTAATCCACATAGTACCTAGTTCAACAATTTTACAAGCAATATTATTTTCCATCAAGACTGAACCACCATTGATTGACTCATAGGTGGGAAACCAATCCTTATTAGGGCATATATGATATAGAAAACATGAATCAAGAATCCATGTATCATTAAAATGCCCATCATAGACAACAATTGTTCCCAATAAAATTGGTTCTTCCAAAGAAGACCCAAAATCAAAATAGAGCAAACCCCAAAGATTCAAATGAGAGAACTTGTCAACGAAGCCACTTGAGATGACTGAAAATCTTCAATTCATGTAGTTTCTGGACAAAGGAATTATGTTCCTTCACAAATCCTTCATGGAAAGGAGCTCTCATGTGTGGGACAAAACCAATAAATTCCTACTTGATGTCAAAGACATGTAGTGCAAATTGAAACCTATCCAATCGACAACGAGTCAATTAATTTATGAAGTATGAAATTTTATCCTGACTAAAACTCTCAATGCCACAAGGTCATAGGCTGGTAACAAAAATCCAACACAGATCCAAATAATTTAATTGGATACAAGCCATAAAATAACAATGTTCATAATTACACTTACTTTGTAAGTGAACAATGCTAGTAAGGCCTAATTTACTAACTTAATTCATTACATTCGTTAGATCAACAATGTCTTAATGTTAAATGGGGTTCACTGTCAATCTAGCAGTTGTACTAGATTAAATTTTGTCTGAATAGTATTTTTCCTTGTAAATAGTAGTTATGATGAAAGATAAAAATGTTGTTTCTGTCCGGTGCACATTGATTACTCTTATTCTATCACGAGAATGGACCATGGTGGCATAAAGGAAGAAATTAGAAGTAATGCCGATACCACAATGGAAATAGATATCCCATATGGACCATTGGTAACTTCTATTAAAGAGAGACTAGATAACTTCACTCCTCCACCCTCTAAGTGTTGTATCTATAAGGTTCCTAAGAAACTTAAGGAACCAAATAAAGCAGCCTTCACTCCTATCAGAGTCTCAATTGGCCCACTCACCATGACAACAAAGATTTAGAAGCTATAGAAGAGCATAAGTGGAGGTACCTGCGAAACTTTCTTCAACATACTCGAAAGGAGTTGGCGGAATTTGTTGAAGTACTAAAGAAGAAGGAAGAAATAATACGTCAATGTTATGAAGAAAAAATTGAATTTGATAGTGACAAATTTGTGGAAATGATACTTGTTGATGCTACTTTCATCATGGAATTCATGCTAAATTGTGTGGTACCTAAGCATAGAGATGATAATGATATTTTACTTTAGATAGAGATTATATTTGGGAGTATATGTCATAATTTATGGTTGTTAAAAAATCAACTTCCATTTTTTATTCTCGAAGTTTTGTTCAACATGGTATTCAAACAGAACGCATCCTCACCAAGCCAATCTTTCTTTGACTTGACAAGCAAATACTACGATTAGATGGACATGGTACACAATGTGGAGAAAACAAACCCTTCATAAGCGAAGCATTTCACTGATTTTCTAAGAAGTTGTCTAATGCCATTAGAAAAGCAGCAACAACACCAAAGAAAGGAAGTTGAATGCACAACTTGTGTGACTTTGCTCCAGACAGACGGTGTGATGTTTAAGGGGTTGAAAGGGGGCAAGAACTTAATTGACATCAAATTTAGTGATGTTATTTTAGAAATTCCATGTTTAACTCTACATGATTACATGGATTCTGTATTATGCAATGTTGTTGCCTTTGACCAGTGTTATCATAGAAAAAATATTTACATAAGTGATTATGTCACCCTCTTTGATAGCCTCATTGACAATCCAAAAGATGTTGGCATATTTGTTTCCAATAAAGTTATCAAGAATTGACTTGGGGATAGCAAAGAGGTCTCAGATTTGTTTAACAAAATTAGTGGAGAGATATTAGTCTGTTCTAAGGAGTCCTATTTTTCAAGACTTTATGAAGACCTAAATAACTACAAGATTATTTAATTCTTGGCACCATTGGCACCATTGGCAGACAAGCTTGAAACAAGATTATTTCAAGGATCCGTGGGTTGGAATATATGTCATCGCAGCGATTGTTCTTCTTATACTCACCTTTATACAAACTGGGTGTTCTATTATTCCCGTGCTACCAGAATTGTGAGATGCACTTTATCCTTCTTTTCAATTATTGGATTCCAATTCTAGGTAATGGAGTTGAGTGTTGAGAAATAAACTTGATTGCTATTTATTTTTTTCGCGAGTTGGTTTTTGCATTCATGCATGTAATGAAATGTTCGAAAGTGGTGCTTTGATTTAATTTTAAAGTAGTGGATGAGCGGTCACTTAATATTGTTGGTGGCTACAACAAGTGTATTAGGAACATGGAGTGTTGTACATTTGGAGTATGTATCCATATATACATATGTAGTCTAGATAATTTGG
Source organism: Ilex asprella (assembly GCA_023539305.1). Taxonomy (NCBI): domain Eukaryota; kingdom Viridiplantae; phylum Streptophyta; class Magnoliopsida; order Aquifoliales; family Aquifoliaceae; genus Ilex; species Ilex asprella. The sequence continues at coordinate 24,699,579 of CM042197.1, forward strand.
TAAATGAATAAAAGAGTTCTAATTTTTTTCCCATTTATCTTTTCTAATTTTCTTCCAAGTATTTAGCTAAATATTATAAACTCGTGTTTCCAACAAAATGGTATCAAAGCTAGGTGCATGGTGCAAAAGAGATATGGCTAATGGGATACTTCCCTTTCAAATGTCCCAATTCACCAAAAAAAATTATGAAAAATTGTGTACCCTCCTTACAGTGATCATTAGATAGCATGTGGGAGCTTGTAAACAAAGGCACATAACTAAATAATGAAGTTCACTTAAATCTAATCCCAAAAAGCTTTGCAAACTATGAGGAAGAAGGACCAAAAGCTTTTTCACTTATATATCAATGTTTGGATGATTTATGTCACAGGAGATTGTTAGTCTAATAACTTCGAAGCAAACATGAAAGATTTTTCAAACCGTTCAATATAGAGTTCAAAGAGTGAAGAAAATTCACCTCCAAATTTCCAGGGGAGAATTTGAGGTTATATGGATGAAGGAATTCCAAATTAATTCTATTCGTTTATCAAGAATTTGGCTATTATAATGCAAACAATTGATGAGACATGGCGAATATGGCTGAGTAAGAGAATAAAATAGTTGACAAAATTCATCCAACAAAATAAAAAAAGATATCAAAGCTCATTCACTGCAAGAGTACACAGAAGAAACAACAATTGAAGTTTATATCATTGAGTGTGTTGTAGTGGAATGACTGGAGAAGTAAAATGGTCGGGATTAGTTTTTGGTAGGGTGAATACATTGCACTATAAAAGGTCAACCTTTTGTAACAACAAGCAAAAGGAAAATGATGAAAAATATATATAAAAAAGTCATCTTTTATATACTCAAAAGAAAACATGATTATCCCCAGACAAACAAAAATTTCTTGTGAACTCATGGTAACTAAAGTTGAAGAGTATGCTGTATACCATCCTATCTATGCTAATTTTATAAAAAATTGCTTCTTTTTTAATGATTTTTTTTGTTAGTTACATCTTTAATGATTTCAAACACTTGATTTCATCATGGACTCCGACTTTACAAAAACTTCAACAATAAAATTGTGTTGATAAGTTGAATTTTTTTTTTGATATTTTCATAAATTTTGGAGCGGAATTTCAAAACATGTAGACATACAATTCCTTTGGAGCACCAAAAGATGTTGTATTAATATTTTTTACATTTTAAAGGAAAATTTATTTCCATTAACTTTACATTAATGTGAGGTAGTTGTTTTGAATACAAGGACTTTTATTTTGTGCAAAATAGTATGAAATACGTTCTCTATTTGATGACCCCACCAAATATTTTGATTACCGAGAATCCAACAAAATCCAAAATGTCAAATGGAAAAAAATTGGGTGCAAGAAAAAATTGGCAAATTTATTAAAAAAAAATAAATTAATTTTTAGATGGGAAATTAAACTTTGATATCTTCAACTTAGGGCTGGTAGTGGATTAGAGAAAAATTGGGATTCGTCCAGACCCACTCCGTTTGGATTGGGGATGGTTCACTGACATCCCTAATTTTTTATTTTTTGAGTGAACCTTGGAAGCAAGGATATTTATTAATTATTAAGTAAAAGAGTACACCTAATTGTATGAGACCTAATGAACCTTACACCATGAATTATCCAATAGAGTGACAACAATGAAGGAAATAGTGCAATGTGAAGCATGAAGTACATCAAAATCTAAAATGATAATTTGGAAACTCAACAATGTCTCTATTTACTAACGACATTAAAAAATCTAGAGGAGAGTACCGCCAAGAAAATTCCGCCAATGTGATGCCTAATTCACGACTTATCCACAACTTGATTCTCTTCACGATAAACATGGGTGTGTAGATTTCCATTTCAAGCATATGCTTTACACAAGCAATCCATTTATATTTTAATTTCCATGGAATAGTCATGTTCTTCATCTGAATGCGCTGAGATAGAATGAACGAGTCACATTTAATGTAAAACCCGAGAAAATTTAAAAATTTTATGAAAAAGGGAAAATCGTAAATTGCCACTACAGTGCGGGTTGAAAATCTGAATTTTTCTAGAACTCAAATGATGAAACAGACCTCACCCTTAGATTTCTCTCATGAAATCTTGTTACCCAGTCATTTTTTGTGAATTCTGATGTAGTCGAATTTTTCGCATTTTAAAAGGTGATAGAGTGTCACATGACCAAAATAAACAAGACTGGGAACTAAATTGCGCAAATTGGATAATAATTTAAATTTAGTTCAAATAAAAATATATTTAACTTAAAACAGCATGAACTTTAATTGATTCGGGATGAAATCATACCCCGGAAAGGCAGACGTGTGGCGTAACGAGGGCCAAGTATTCAAGGGGTATAAATAAGGGAGAAAAATCAAATTTTCTCTTCATTACCTATCAGAATTTGATTGGAAAGAGAGAGGGAAAAGGAGAGGAAAGATAAAGGGTGTTCTTCAACTTCACTCTACTATCTGTGGCACTCCGTTCGTTGAATCACCTTGACCCAAGAACAAAGATTGTTCTACACGACGTGGGCTACAAAGCCATACTAAAAATAGAAGGTTTTGACAAAATCCAAAAGATTGGAATTTTTGAAAATCAAGGGCTAAAGCTTGATTTGGATTCTTGTAGGCTTTCTAGCACTTTTTTTTACACTTCAAGAGGTAGGGTTCCTTTCCTAATGAGGTTTATTTTCAACCTAGGGTTCAAATATGAAAAGGGTGGGGTGTTAGAGATATAATCTCGTGCATGACACATACCTATGATTGTTGAAATGTGGAAAATGAGTATAAGAATGGTTAGAAATAATTCTTACAAAAATTGGGTTGTTAAAATTACTTGTAGTGATTTCATGAGAAATATATTGATTGGACATGCTAAGTGTTTACATTTATGCCATGAAAGTGTTTGATAAAATGCCAATACGGATTAAGTGTGTTATTTGCATTGATTATGTTGTAACATGGTTGGAATTTGATGTTGGGAAATGTTGGAATATACATAATGATATATTGACATTCAGGACTTGGAAAGGTTGAAGGAATATTGTTCATATTGTGCTCATTACATATTGAACTCGATATTGAAAAAAAATGTAATTGTACATTACATTTTCATATGCACAAAAAACATCGCATTCCTGAGCATATAACATGAGTGTGGGTATATGTGCACGGGTTTGATCAAACACCACTCTTGGTGGATGATGCATGGACTTAGGAAAGTTGGACCAAGTTTCAACTGAGTCGAACAGTTTGCATTGAAATTAGGATCGGGGTTAGCAAGAAGGGCTAGACTGCCCCTCGGGTGCAACACCCGATGATTTGGGATATGCACTCCATTATTATTGAGTCCATAAAGTGTGTTAGCGTATGCAGAGCTATTGGTGGAAGTTCATAAATGCCATATTGGTAGGGTACCCATTGGTGGAATTCTTTAAATACCCACCACAAGAAAGACCCGGGATTTATAATGGACATTGGATGTGCAACATCAACGGCCGGGGCTTGGGATGCCTGATGATTAGTGCTCAAATATAGCATATTATTATGCCCTTTTTGGACTAATTATACTTTGAAGGAGTTTAAATGATGACATTTTAGATTCTAAAATGAAAAAAGGGTTCAAGGGCGATAAAAAGTGCAATTGAATGTAACACCAGCACATTGGGGAACAAAATTGAGAAGCTTTGAATAGAGTAGTAACGTTCGCATGCCACCTACTGTTCGAACGTCCACTTTAACCAGGTAAAGATCAGACTGCTAAGATAAGATGTGTTGCATCTAAGAACCAAAGCCCTGGAGAATTAAGTATTAACGTTCAAACGCCACCTACCATTTGAACGTCCACTTGAACCACTGACGAGACTAGACTGACTGAAGACATGGTGTGTTGCAGCAAATCTATGACAAAATCTGCATGGTGTGTCGAGGGAGATCTCCACAGAAGACCACAGGCCATCTGATGAGTGAATGATGGGCACAGATCCCAGCAGGCGTTCGAACGCCCTTAGAGCAATAATAAAAGAACCGTTTGAATGCCCTCACCGTTCGAACGCCCTTGACAGACTACCTGCAGACTGGTTAGCTTTTCACTTTGACTTAGGTGCCATACTCTATTCTTTTACCCCCTGTCTTCTCCTTGCCTATAAATACACCTTTTTTTGGAGAGAAAATGGGGCATCACTTCTAGCGCTACTTCTCCTTTCCTATTGTCTTAGTTTTCTTCTTTGCTAGAGAGTTGGAAGTTTACACTCCCACACATTTCTTTACATCGATGCTTTTACATTTGTATGTACTTAAGAGTTGTAGTTTCTTTATTTATTTTTAGTCTTTACATTTATGCTTTTATTTACATTCATTTGTTTATGTCTTACTCTTCCATTGATTGAGTTCCATTCTTTCTTAGAAGAGTGAAACTCTTCTAATTTTCTAGAGCTTTGCCAAAGCCTTGAAGAGTGGAATGTGATTCACTCATTCTTTGTTTAAGATTGACTCTTTGTTCTTGTGCTCTTGTTTTGCAAAGTCCTCTACTTAGAGGGATAAGCATCACTCACTTTTCTAGCTTTACCAAAGCTATGAAGAGTGAGTAGTTTCTCATCCACTCTTTAGTAAGAGGTGAAGGGCATGTATTGATTATCCGAAAGTTATAATATGCAATGTTCTAATGCTTAATGTTTATATCCCCTTGCTTATTGGATGATTGATTGCATCTAGCAAAGCTAAGGTACTTTGTATAATCGAGAGTCTTTCTATGACACGGATGACTCTTGCATGGAAAGACTCCTCGTTTCAAGGCAAGTACCCCGGCTAGATCTTCATGATTACCTTTTAATCTTCTCCCATTATTGCACTTCATCTAAAGAATGGAATATTAATGTCATGGTTAGATGTCTTGCCGAAACACTTGCTTGATGCAATCAATCAAGTGTTAACATAGGTATTTCCGGGGTTAAGTCTTGACATAGGTATTTCCTTTAAACCTCTAGAAAGACATCGGAACCATGGTCTTAATTCTCACAGTCCATCTTTACCTTCTGATTAACTTGCTATTGACACGGGAGTTAATTGAGTTATTAAGCATAAAAATAACAAATCGGTTAATTGACTACATGTCTTGATCCTCAAACTAAAGAGTGGCTTTCCTTCCATTTAAATTAAATATTATATTTTGTCTAGAAAACCTTTTTGGAATGAATTCAATATTCTGTTCAAGAAACTACCCACATCTCACAACTTTAAATCTCAAATGTAACAATCAATTGGTCTCCACCACTGCTTAGTTTGAAACACCAACACAACAAGTTACCTGTGAATTCGACTACCGGCTCAAGCCGGATTATTACTACAACTTGACCGCAAGTATTTAGGTGTACACATTTCGGATCAAGCCAAGTTTTTGACGTCGTTGTCGGGGAACCTTGGTAAAAGTGTTTTAAAGATAAAAGGTAAAAATATATATATTTTTTTCGTATATATTCTTCAGTTCATTGTAAACATATTGTTTTGTTCCCATTTATTTTATGTTTGAGAACGCTCCTCACTATTAAAATTTGTCTGCCGAATCCTCAGGGTTTGTAAACTAGTCTCAACCAAATTCACCTTGATCAATAGCAGACTCTTGTGAGAGTATTATGGCAAATAATGATAGAAATGGAGAAGTTCCCATGAGGGAGGAAGAAGTGCCTAACATTCGAACTTTGATGGATTACTTAAATCCTACAAGAAATAGTGTCCTCTCATGTTTTGTATTTCCTCCAGATGCACCCCTATTACTCTAAAGTCAGCGACTGCACAGTTGTTACCTGTTTTCCATGGGTTGGATACAGAGAATCCGTATCTGCATATGAAAGATTTCGAGGAAGTGTGTGGAACATTTCAAGACAATTCGGAACTTGCCAAGATGAAAGTTTTTCCTTTCTCTCTAAAGGACAAAGCTAAACAATGGCTAAATTCTTTAAAATCACTTTCAATGCCTACATGGCAGATCTTTCAAAATGAATTTTTCAGAAAAATTTTCCCCTTACATCGGACCAACACACTCAGAAGACAAATCATGAATTTTTCGGTGAAAGAAGGGGAAACATTTTTCCAAAGTCGGGAGAGATTCAAAGAACTACTCCAAGCCAGCCCCACCATGCTTTTGAAAATTGGACTTTGGTAGGATTTTTTTATGACTCATTGCCCACTAGACTGCGTTAGTTGGTCAAAATGATGGCCCAAGGAGAGTTTATGGATAAAATTCCAAAGGAGGCATTCTATTTCTTTGACATCATATCTGACAGTTCTCAGATGTGAGACTCAGCCTCCCTACCATAGTTGAAGCTAGACCATCCACTTCCCAAGGGGAAAGTATGTCTTCAGAAAAGATGATGATCTGAGAGCAAAAATGTCCACTTTATCTCAAAAGCTTGAAGCTTTAGAGATGAAAGAAATTCATCAAGTCAAAATGGGCCCTTCCACATAACAAATGTGTGGAATCTGTGCATTAACAGGACACATATTGGGGAATGTCCTACCATCCCTGCATTCGAAGAAGTCTTGTTGGAACAAACAAATGCAATCTCCAATTTCAACAAGCCTTACTCCAATACATACTCTGAAACATACTATCTAGGGAGGCGAAACCACCCAAAGTTATGTTAGAGGAACACACAGCAAACTCCTATGAACCAACCACAAGGTTCACATCCACCACCTCAAGGACCTCCAGCATACCAACCACCACACAAGAGGAACCTTGAGAATACACTAAATCAGTTCATGCAAACCCAAATGAATTTTAATGCACACTCCACCTAATCTTTCACCAAGTTCAAAGCGCAGACCACCCACTTCTTCAAAGATCTTAAAAGCCACATTCAAAGGTTGACTCAATTCATGAGCACACAAAAAAAGGGCAAGTTTTCTGCCCAACCAAAACCTCCACAAGACCAAGCCCAAGTTGTCACTACACAAAGAAGTGACAAGGTGATTGACAAATCGTAAGAGACATGTTGATTTCAAAGTCCAAACCTGAGTCAATCCCAATCAACTCATCAGTTGAGCTTGAACTAGTAATTGAAAAAAAGTCTGAGCTTATAATAGATCAAGATACAAAACCTTCTAAGGAAAGAGAACATTCATGTTCAATTCTCTTTCCTTTTCCACATAGACTCAAAGTTACCCAAAAGCTGAACCATCAGCCTAAAATTTACGAGTTTTTCAAGCAAGTAAAAATCAACATCCCACTTCTGGATGCAATCCAACAAGTACATTCTTATGCCTAGTTTCTAAAAGACTTGTGCACAGTCAAGCGAAGCCAGATTGTCCAAAAAAAGTATTCCTAACAGAACAAGCCAGTGCCTTGTAACAAAGTAAAATTCCTCCAAAATATAAGGACCCTGTGTGTCCAACTGTGCCATGTGTCATTGGAGATTTTAAAAATTGATCTAATTGGAAATCTTCCAGCACCTAGGACTCTAAAGGATGTCCGATCATTCCTAGGACATGCAGGTTTTTATAGGAGATTCATAAAAGATTTCAATACCATAGCAAAACCCATGTGTCATCTCATGAGTCAGGATGTAATCTTTGATTGGACTGAAGCATGCTAGAAAGCTTTTGACAAGTTGAAGGGTATGTTAATTTCTGCTCCAATAATGCAACTCCCTGACTGGACTCTTCCCTTTAAACTAATGTGTGATATGAGTGATTATGTTATAGGTGCTGTTTTGGGACAAAGAAAGGATGAGAAACCACATGTAATTTATTATGCAAGCAAAACTTTGAATAATATGCTCAAATGAATTACTCAACAACTGAAAAAGAATTGCTTGTTGTAGTTTTTGCTTTGGAAAAATTTCGTTCCTATGTTGTTGGTTCTTATGTTATTGTATTCATTGACCATGCAGCCCTAAAATTCTTGCTCAGAAAGAATGATGTCAAACCAAGGCTCTTAAGATGGATACTCTTACTCCAAGAGTTTGATCTTCCCATTAAAGATAAGAAAGGTATTGAAAATGTGGTGGCAGACCATTTGTCCAGATTGACTTATGAATTTCACAAGGATGGATCACCAATCGATGAGAAATTCTCTGATGAACAACTGTTCACAAATGATGAGACCCCATGGTACCTAGACATTGTTAAGTTCCTAGCAACTGGGACACTCCCTTCGCCATTCATTCCTACGGATAAAAAGAATTTCTAAGGGAGGTTAGTAACTTCTTTTGGGAAGATCCGTACGTATTTAAATACTGTAAGGATCATATCATAAGGCATTACATCCCTACTCCTGAAACCAACCAAGTAATAATATTTTGTCATTCAGAAGCATGTGGTGGCCACTTTTCATCAAGAAAAACTGCTGCAAAAATCTTGCAGTGTCGATTTTACCGGCCCACACTTTTCAAAGACGTCCATGCCTTTTGTTTAACGTGTGATAGATGCCAAAGATTGGGAAACATTTTAAAAAGAAACATGATTCCTTTAAACCCCATGCTAGTGATTGAAATTTTTGACTGTTGGGACATCGATTTTATGGGATCATTTCCACCATCTTTGGCTATCTATATATTTTTGTGGCAGTTGACTATGTATCCAAATGGGTTGAGGCAATTCTATGCCAACATAATGATCACCAAATGGTGATCATATTTTTAAACGAAAATATTTGGTTCCGATTTGGAATTTCTAAATCAATCATAAGTGATGGGGGTACTCATTTTTGCAATCATCCTTTCTAGAATTTGATTAAAAAAATATATGATTTTTTACAAAATTACAATCCCTTATCACCTATGGACTAGTGGAAAAGACGAATTAGCTAATCGGGAGATCAAATTTGTTTTAGAAAAAATGGTAAATTCGGATCACAAATATTGGTCGTCAAGACTGACTGATGCACTTTGGGCATATCGTACTACTTTTAAAACTATTTTGGGCATGTTTTCTTATCGATTTGTCTATGAAAAGTTGTGTAATCTACCTGTAAAATTGGAACATAGGGCATACTAGGCCATTAAAGCAATGAATTTTGACCTAGACAAAGCTGAACTATCTAGAAAACTTCAGATAAATGAATTGGAAGAATTGAGAAATGAAGCTTATGAGAATGTAAAGATTGCTAAAAACAGAATGAAAATTTTCCATGACGAGAATATTGTGTGGAAATCCTTTGAACCTTCTCAGAAGGTCCTGTTGTTTAATTCAAGACTTCACATTTTTCCTGAGAAGTTAAAGTCAAGATGGACTGGGCCATACATTATCAAAAAGGTGTTCCATCGTGGAGCAGTAGAAATGGAAAATACATCGAACAGTAATATATTACTGTCAATGGCTAGAGGTTGAAACCATTTTTGGAGGATTTTGTTAAAAAAGTGAAAACCATTAATTTAATGGAATCAGAATATCCTTTCGAGAATCGCGCTTGCCGACCTTTTAGGTAAAAACCCGATCTGAAGAGACATCATCATGAGACCCCCACCCAATTTTTCTTTCTTTTTCTCACATTTGTAGATGTTGGCGCCCCCATATCTTTTCCCATCTATCACTATTAGCCCACTCCCCACCGCCTTTCTATTTCTCTTTCTTTTTTTTTCTATTCTTCTTCTCTTTCTGCTTCTGTGCCTTCTTCGTCTCTCTTCTTCTTCATTTTTCTTTTTTCTTTTTTTGCAAAACCGACCATACCCAAGCGAAATCATGTCCATGTACCTCGAAGATCAGATCCCTATTCTCATGATTTATATTATTTTACTCTATTTGTTTATGGAATTACTATTGCTATCCGCACTCACATACAAGCCTACCTGAGGCCCAGATCTGAACAAGGAGGATTAACTTCAGTATTTTGATGTGTAGGTATCAGCAGAAGCACAAACTTCTATCTTTCAACATCAATTCCAAGATCTATACTGGTAAATTCAAAACATTGGGGGCAATGTTTAGTTTAGGTTGGGGGTGTAAGAACCTGCAGTTCATATTATGATTGTATTTTGTTTTTGTACCTGTATACCATATTTTTTTTGTTATTTGTGCTATTGTTGTCGTTGTTCTAATCATTTTTTGTACCTTATCTTATTTATTGTATGTCTGTGGGTCAGTTTAAATTGTCTTTGTGACTAGCAGACGTTAAAGAACCAGATAGTGAGTCTTAAAATGGTAGGAAGCATGGATGTCAAGCTTTTTTGTTTTAGTTTGGCAGTTTTTTGAACTTTTCCATCAAATGTGCATACTGTGATGATGAGAAAAACAAGACTGATAAGGAAAGATGAGATCTGAGAACAACAACCAAAACCCCTCTGTGGCAGAAGCACTTTTGATAAACGTTGTCGTGCCAAGAGACTTGGCGCTTGTAAACAGTGTGGTAGAGTCTTTCACAAGAAGAGATACAATCAGTGTTCTGAACCAATTTTGGTCGTGCACTCGATCGATTAGACTGGATAGTGAATGAGCAGAGTAAGGATTATCTTGATATGGTATCCTATTCTGGTACTTTGCTTAACCGATTTGTGCGACAGGAAATTATAAGAGTCACTGATAGATCAAAAGATACGGAGACAGAGAATGACTCGGATTAGACTGCCTTCTAAAAAAACCATGAAAATTTTTGTTTTGGGAATGAAAGCCAACAGTCCGAATTATGGTAAATAGTGTGAAAAATTTTCTCTATTTTGTACATATTTTTTTTAATCAAAATGAAATTATGGGCCGAGTAAGGAATGTCCCAAAATACCAATCTCAAACGTGGGTAGGAACTCATCATGAGATGTCATGAACTTTTGTTTTAAATTTTTGTTAATAAGCTTACTCTGATTGTATATAGTGTAGTGTAATTTTTTTTATTAGATTCAATGTTCGAAAACCAAGTTCCGTTCAAACAGAAGTTGCTTACAGTACTTTTCCCCTGATGAACTCTCTGTTTAAACCAAAAATTACTGAGACCTTAGCTCATTCAAACGCCAATTGACCGTTTGAACGAGTATTAGCATTCAAATGCCAACCGCTCGATCAAACGTAAAGAGCTCAAAGTACTTTGGTCTCTGATGAAAACACAAAAATATTGGGAGCTAGCAACGTTAGAACTCACATAACATTCAAATGATATTTTATAATTCTTCAATTCACGTTCGAACGTTGCGACTTAGATTATAAAAAGCCTGGATCACCTTCTCCAATCAAAATCCCCAAATCCCTCTCAAATTTTCAAAAATCCTAGAACCCTTTTCAGTCCACATACCTTGATTCACCCTTATTCTTCAAATATACCCAAAATTAACCCTCCCTAATTCTTCCCCACATCAAAATTTTGAATCCCACACCAAGAATCTTGATTTTTAGCCATGCCTCGGATGAAACTCCCTACTAGGTGCTCTCCACCAGTGAACCAAGAGCCAAATTTTGTAGAAGAAGTGATAGTAAAGAGATAGGGGAGGCAAAGGACAAAGAGATATGATCGAACGACATTTCCAAGTGCCTTGAAGGCCGAAAGGTATGAAAATTTCTACCATAAACATGTTGTCTGCGAGAGGGATGTTGCAATCTTTGATTTTTGCTGAGCTTGGAATATTGGAGGAGATGGAAATGAGGAGTTGGATGTGGTACTTTGGGAATGGAGGAGATGTTGTTGACTTAGTTAGAGAGTTTTACTCCAACGTCGAGATCATCATTGGTGCGATTCGCACCTATGTGAGGGGAACTCACATTGATGTGGATGAGGTGGTTCTCACGGAGATAAGACAAGAAGTGCCTCGGGTAGACAAACTCGTCTACCCTCCCAAGAAAAATGTACCAAAGAATGTATTGGGTAAGGAGTTGACTGGGGCACCTACTTTTTAAGGGGGAATAGGAATTTTTTGAAACAAGGGGAACTCACCGACAAATACAAAATGCTTAACCTAATTGTCGTGGCAAACTTGGCTCCCATAGATGAACTAATGAGGTCTTGCCTGAAATGGCTTGACTACTCTATGCAATTGGGAAAAGCCATAGTATTGATCTCCCCTCCCTCATATTAGGTGAAATGAAAAAGGATGTGATGCAAAAAAGAGTGCACTGCCCTTTGACACCCTAGTGACTGAGATATTCATAGAGAATGGGATTAGGCTAAGGCTGAAAATAGAAATATGAAAGCCAATGAGGCCACTAAACAAGGGTTCTTTCAAGAGAAGCTAAGGACATAGTGGTGGCCCAATGGTGAGACAAGAGGTGCCGCTAGCCCAAGGAGGTGATGAGGTGCAAGAAGAGCTCGACGCAGAGGAAGAAAAAGAGCTAGAGAGAGAATTTATACAGACTGAGGAGGAGATAAGCCCTAGCATGAGCCAACGTTCTTTACGGGACATCATGCTTAGCATCGGAGCTAAGCAGGATGAGATCCTTAGACTTTTGAGGGGCGGCGGAGCTAGTGGAGCTGTCGGTGGACTTGGAGTAGGAGGAGATTGTGAGGGAGATACTTCTGTTCTTGGGGCAGACTATCAATATCTGTTCTTTTGGTTGTCAGTTTAGTTATTTTTCGGTTTTTCTTGGTGTGCCAGAATGTTTAAATTTTTTGATTGTGTTGCTATGTCTTTTTGTGGATTGATTAGTATTCAAATGTAGCAAAATATTGTGCCCTTTTTAGGCTAATTATACTTTGATGGAGTTCAAGTGATGATGTTTTAGATCCTAAAGTGAATAAGGACTCAATATCACAATATGATGTAACAACAACACATCAGAGAACAAATTGAAAAAGCTTGGAACAAAGAAGTCACGTTTGAACGCCATTCAACGTTTGAACTTCCATAAGAGCCAAGCCACTGAGACAGAATGTGTTGTAGCTAAGAAACAAAGTCCTGAGGAACAAAGGACCAACTTTTGAATGCCATATCACGTTCGAAGGCCCACTGGTACATTGACAAAATTAGACTGAAGACATGGCGTGTTACAGTGAAGAAGATCAAGACTTTGAAGTGTAGTGCCTGTAGTATAACATTTGAAGAACAGTACTACGTTCGAATGCCAAATAACGTTCGAACGTCCATGTGATCTGTGCCAAATAACGTTCGAACGTCCATACATTGTAGTTTCCTTTATTTACTTCAAGTCTTTACATTTATATTCTAGTTAATTTATTTTCTTCAAGTCTTTACATTTATGTTCTAGTTCCTTTACTTATAATCTTTGTTGCACTTGCTTTCTTTTACATATATGAAGAGAGATAGCTTTACTTTTGGTAGTGGAAGTAACCCACAAAAAATAACTATCTTTCTCTTACTTTCTTTTGCTTTCATGTCTTGAGCATCTTCTTCTAAGAGGAGTGAAACTCCTCCATTTTTCTTTAGCTTTACCAAAGCCGTGAAGGGTGGAATGTGATTCACTTATTCTTTGTTGATAATCTACCTTTCTTTTACTTTATTTCACTTCCAATGCTTGAGCATCCTCTTCTTAGAGGAGTGAAACTCTTCCCTTTTCTAGAGCTTTACCAAAGCCGAGAAGGGTGGAACGTGGTTCACTCATTCTTCGTTGAAGATAAACCTCAGAGTTCCTCTACTTGGAGGGATGAGTATCATTCACTTTTCTAGCTTTACCAAAGCCATGAAAAATGAGTAGTTTCTAATTCACTCTTTAGTAAGAGGTGAAGGACATGTATAAATTATCCGAAAGTTAAATTTATGCTTTGTTCTAATGCTTAACATTTATATCTCCTTGCTTATTAGATGATTGATTGCATCTAGCAAAGCTAAAGTACTTTATATAATCGAGAGTCTTTCTATGACACGGATGACTATTGCATGGAAAGACTCCTCCTTTCAAGGCAAGTACCCGGCTAGATCTTCATGACTACCCTTTAATCATCCCCATTATTGTGCTTTATATAAAGAATTGAATCACAATCCATCTTTATCTTCCGATTAACTTGTTGTTGACAGGGGAGTTAATTGAGTTATCAAGCATTAATATAATAAACCAGATAATTGACTACATGTCATGATCCTCGAACTAAAGAGTGACTTTTCTTCCATTTAAATTAATCTTATATTTTGTCTAGAAAACCTTCTTGAAAAGAATTTAATATTCTATTTAGGACACCACCCACATCTCACAACTTTAAATCTCAAAGGTTACAATCAATTGGTCTCCACCCTTGCTTACTTTGAAACACCAACACAATAAGTTCCCTGTGGATTCCACTCTGGACTCAAACCGGATTATTATTAGAACTTGACCGCCTGCACTTGGGTGTACACATTTCGGATCAGGTCAAGTTTTTGGCCCCATTGTCGGGGAACTTTAGTAAAAGTGTTTTTAAGTAAAAGGTAAAAAAAAATTTCTTTTTGTATATACTCTTTAGTTTACTGCAAATAATTTATTTTGGTTTCCATTTATTTTATGTCTGAAAACGCTCCTCACTATAAAAATTTGCCGGCAGAATCTTCTGGGTCTGTGAACCAATTTGAACCAAATTAACCTAGATCACTAGCAGACTCAGGTGGGAGTATTATGGCAAATAATAATAGAATTGGAGAAGTTCCCATAAGGGAAGAAGAAGTGCCTAACATTTGAACTTTGAGGGATTACTTAAATCCCACAAAAATAGTGTTCCCTCATGTTTTGTATTTCCTTTAGATGCACCTCCCTTTACTATAAAGCTGGGAACTGCACAATTGATACCTGTTTTCCATGGGTTGGATACGGAGAACCCGTATCTGCATATGAAAGATTTCGAGGAATGTGTGAAACATTTCAAGATAATTCGGAACTTGCCAAGATGGAACTTTTTCCTTTCTCTCTAAAGGACAAAGCTAAATAGTGGCTAAATTTTTTAAAATCACTTTCCATACCTACCTAGCAGATCTTTCAAAATGATTTTTTTAGAAAAAAAAAACCCTTACATCGGACCAACACACTCAAAAGACAAATCATGAATTTTTCGGTGAAAGAAGGGGAAACATTTTACCAAAGTTGGGAAAGATTCAAAAAACTACTCCAAGCCTGCCCACACCATCCTTTTGAAAATTGGACTCTAGTAGGATTCTTCTATGACTCCGTGCCCACTAGACTGCGTCAGTTTGTCGAAATGATGGCCCAAGGAGAGTTTATAGGTAAAAGTCCAAAAGAGGCAGTCTATTTCTTTGACACCATATCTGACAGTTCTCAGAAGTGGGACTCAGTCTCCCCTACCACAGTTGAAGGTAGATCATCCACTTTCCAAAGAGGAAAGTATGTCTTGAGAGAAGATGATGACCTGAGAGCAAAAATGTGTACTTTATCTCCAAAGCTTGAAGCTTTAGAGAAGAAAAAAATTCATCAAGTCGAAATGGGCCCT
Source organism: Ilex asprella (assembly GCA_023539305.1). Lineage (NCBI taxonomy): Eukaryota > Viridiplantae > Streptophyta > Magnoliopsida > Aquifoliales > Aquifoliaceae > Ilex > Ilex asprella. Next base: position 24,714,866 of record CM042197.1, read on the forward strand.
TCCACAGAACAAGTGTGTGGAATTTGTGCATTGATAGGACATCCTACTGGAAAATGTCTTACCATCCCTGCATTCAAAGAAGTCTTGTTGGAACAAACAAATGCAATCTCCAATTTCAACAAGCCTTACTTTAACCCATACTCTGAAACATACAATCCAGGGCGGCAAAATCACCCGAACTTCAGTTGGAGGAACACACAACCAACTCCCATGAACCAACCACAAAATTCACAACCACCATCTCAAGGACCTCCTACATATCAACCATACCAACCACCACACAAGAGGAACCTTGAGGATACACTGAACCAGTTTATGCAAACTCAAATGAACTTCAATGCACATTCCACCCAATCTTTCACTGAATTTAATTCACTGACCACCCACTCCTTTGAGGATCTTAAAAGTCACATTCAAAGGTTGACCCAATCCATGAGTACACAAGAAAAGGGCTTGTTTCCTGCCCAACCAAAACTGCCACAAGATCAAGCTCAAGTTGTCACTACACTGAGAAGTGAGAAGGTGATTGAAAAACCCGTTAGAGATATGCGATTTTCAAAGTCAAAATCTAAGGTCAACCCAATCAACTCATCAGTTGAGCCTCAACTTGTTATCAAAAAAGAGCCAGAGCCTGTGATAGAACAAGAGCCAGAACCTTCCAAGGAAAGAGAACCTTCATGTTCAATTTTCGCTCCTTTCCTGCATAGACTCAAGGCTACCCAAAAACTAAATCATCAGCCTAAAATTTACAAGCTTTTCAAGCAACTAAAAAACAAACATCCCACTTCTGGATGGAATCCAATAAGTACCATCTTATGCCAACTTTCTAAAAGACTTGTGCATAGTCAAGACAAGCCAACATGTCCAAAAAAGAGTCTTCCTAATAGAGCAAGCCAGTGCCTTGCTACAATGCAAAACTCCTCCAAAATACAAGGACCCTAGATGTCCAACTGTCTCATTTGTCATTGAAACTTTCCAGATAGAACAAGCATTGTTAAACCTTGGAGCTAGTGTTAATCTGTTACCTTACTCCGTCAACCAGCAGTTGGGTCTGGGTGAACTCAAACCCACTTGTATCATACTTCAGTTAAAAGAAAAATCTGTCAAAATTCCAATGGGCATTGTTGAAGATGTGCTTGTCCACGTGGATAATTTTGTCTTCTCTGTTGACTTCATTGTTCTAGATACTCAACCAGAATTACATTCAGAGAATCAAATTCCTATCATTCTTGTCGACCCTTCCCAGCAACTTCCAATGCACTACTCAATTGCAGGAATGGAGTCATGAAATTAAATTTTGGGAATATGACTCTGAGCTGAATATTTTCAATATTGCTAAACACGCAGGAGAGGATCAGGACGAAGGGGAAGTAAACTCCATTGAACCTTTGATACAAGAACGTCAGAGTGACACGTTCTGTGAACATCTGACTGATTCATCTCTGCTAGAGTCGGTCTCATCTGATGACCAAACAATAAAAAGTTGCCTTACACATGTTGTTGAGAAATGGACCCCGACATTTGAAGAAATTTTACCAAATGACACAAAGCCATTCACATCAAGTGACAGGCCGCCAAAGCCTGAATTGAAGTCTTTCCTTTCTGACCTTAAGTATGCATTTTTAGGAAAAAACGAGTCATACCCAGTGGTAATTTCTTCTAAGCTCACAAACTTGTAAGAGTCTAAACTGATTGAAGTTCTTAAAAGTCATAAAAGTACCATTGGGTGGACCATCCCTGACTTGAAAGTTATAAGTTCGTTAATCTACAATCATGCAATATATCTTGAAGAGGACTCAAAACCATCTCGTCAAATGCAAAGACGATTGAATCCTCACATGAAGGAAGTTGTAAGGACTGAGGAACTCAAACTCTCAGATGCAGGAATAATCTTTCCTATATCCGATAGCAAATGGGTTAGTCCAACAGGATTTTCTAGACAAAATATAATATTCTCTCAAATGTTAAAGTCACCCTTTAGCTTAAGGATCTCAACATGTAGTCAATCATCTGGTTGTTATATTTGAGCTTGGGAACTCAATTAACTCCTGTGTCAAAATAAAGTTAATCAGAGGATAAAGATGGATTGTGAGAATTAAGAGCAAGGTTTTGATGTCATTGTAGAGATGAATAGACATATGCTAGTGAGATTATGCTTTTACTCAGCATTTTCTTTATTGATTTATATCTCACTTGTATATCTCTATTCATTTTTTTATTATTATGATTCTGTTTCACAAGATCAATCACTACCTTACTATCACAGTGTAATGAAATGGCAGGTATGGGTTTTTCCACTAGAGGTATCTCTAGTAATAAATTCTTTATCCACTCACCCTCAGCACATGTGGTATCTAAGGCTATAAGTTCTGACTCCATAGTACTTCTTGATATAAGGGTTTATTTTTTAGATCCCTAAGATATGGCTGCTCCTCCTAACATAAAGACATAACCAGTAGTGAATTTTATATCTAAACTATCAGTGATCGAATTTGCATCACTAAAGCCTTCAACTACACTAGGAAATCCACTATAACATAAAGAGTAGTCTAAGGTTTATTTAAGATACTTAAAGACTCTCTCTAACGCAACTCAATGCTCTTTACTTGGACTACGTGTATATCTACTCAATCTCCCTACAGCATATGAGATATCCGGTCTCGATTTATTAGCTATGTATATCAAAGACCCAATCATTTGTGAATACTTCAATTGTGAAATCGGTTCTCCTTTATTTTTCTTCAAATGTACATGAAGATCATATGATGTTGATACAGACTTACTATCATAAAAACCAAACTTTTTCAACATTTTCTCTATGGTGCTAGACTGACTAAGAGATATTCCATTAGATGTTTTCTCTATTTTCATTCTCAGTACTACATAGGCTTCTTCCAAATCTTTCATATCAAACTTAGTAGATAAATAAGATTTAACATCCTTTACGATCTCCAGGTTTGTCCCAAAAATTAGTATATCATCTACGTAGAGACATAAAATCACACATCCAATATCACTATCCTTGTAGCATAAACATTTATCACTTTCATTAATTTGAAAACCATACTCTAGAAATACTTTATCAAACTTCTCATACCACTGTTTGGGAGCTTGTTTAAGACCATATAAAGACTTCACTAACTTACAAATCTTATGTTCTTGTCCTCTTACCATAAACCCCTCAGGTTGTTCCATTTATATCTCTTCATCTAAATCCCCATTTAGAAAAGCGGTCTTCACATCCATTTTATGTACTACTAAGTTATGGATAGATGCTAGGGCTACTAGTATTCTAATGGTAGTGATACTAGTCACAAGCGAGTATGTATCAAAATAGTCTATTCCTTTCTTTTGAGTGCATCCTTTAGCCACCAATCTAGTTTTATACTTATCTATACTCCCATCAGGTTTTAGTTTCTTCTTAAAAACGCACTTACACCCAATAGCTTTGCTTCCAGGAGGCAATTCTACTATCTCCCAAGTATTATTAAGCAATATAGATTCAATTTCACTATTAATTAGCATCCTTCCAAAAAGGTGCATCTATAGAAGACATAGCTTCTTCATATGTCGTTGGCTCTCCTTCTACTAGAAAAGTAAAAAATCCTTCTCCTATGTCCTTCTATATTCTAGGTCTTTTACTTCTCCTTAGCTCTACATGTTGTTCTATAATTTTCTCTATGGGAGCATTCAAACTAGTAGAAGGTTGATCATTAATTGAAGGTGCTTCTCTTACTTAACTAGTCATTGTATTTTTAAAAGGAAAAATATCTTCAAAAAATGTAGCATCTCTAGATTCAACTATAGTATTGTTTGAAATTCCACTAATTTCCAAGTTAATAACTAAAAATCTATTAGCACTACTATTTTGGGCATGTCCTATAAAGACGGTGTCTACGGTCTTAGGACCTATTTTCTTTCTCTTTGGTTTGGGAATAGCTGCCTTAGTTAAACACCCCCACATTTTCATGATACTAAGGTTAGGAACTCTTCCCCTCCATATCTCATATGGAGTTTCCCCCCACAAATTATCAGATAAGCCGGAACTACTCAACATTGAGTTTACCATATCCATTAAGGTTCTATTCTTTCTTTCAGCTACCCCATTTGATTGAGGAGAATAAGGAGGAGTCACTTCATGTTTTATTCCATGTTCTTGACAAAATGTACTAAGGTCAGTTAGAGTATATTCACCCTCTCTATCGAACCTTAGTCTTTTCACTTTTCTCTCTGATTGATTTTCAACCTCTTGTTTATATATTTTAAACTTATTAAATACTTCATCTTTATTCTTGATAAGATAAATATAACAATATTTAGAAAAATCATCTATAAAAGTCACAAAGTATTTATTTTTGGCTCTTGTTGGCGGTCTACTAGAATCACATATATCACTATGTATAAGTTCTAGAAGTTGGGTATTCTTTTCTACGCTCTTATGAGGTTTTCTAGTTTGTTTGGCTTGTACACAAATTTCAAACTTATGTTTAAAGTCTACATAAGATTTGGGAATAAGATTGAGATCCATCATCCTTTTGATTTTCTTTAGACTTATGTGTCATAATCTTCCATGACATACGTTGCAAGATTCAACTTTGAAAACTTGATGAGAAATTTCATTAACTTTAGAAAGTACATTCAATTTAAATAAACCATCACAAACATATTCTTTTGCCAACAAATATATCATTCCTAGTTTATCACAACTTTAATTGACTCCATTACAACCTTATAACCTTGTTGCACTAAGGACGACCCACTACCAAATTTCTTCTAACTTCAGGAGCATGTCGCACTCCCTTCAAGATCAATTTCTTCCCAGATGTCATCTTTAACTCTATGTCTCCAATTCCAAGTACTTGTGCGACGGAATCATTTCCTAGTGTTACACTTCCTCCACTTGATTTCTGATAAGATTTAAATAAATCATGATCAAAGCATACATGAATATTAGCCCTAGAGTAACCACCAATCTTCATCTTGATAAGTAAAATTAACTAGGGAATGATTTTACCTTAAGGAGGGTTCAGCAGAATTATTTCCATCCCCTAGAACATTGACTTGGGCTCTTGGACCTCTTTGATTTGACTTGGGCTTTGGCTTATACGACTCAGTCTTCTTGTAATAGCAATCCTTAGCCAAGTGATTGGTTCGTCCACAAACAAAGCAAGACATCCTCTCTCTCCCTAAGCCCTAGAACTTATTATTATTATTATTATTGTTTTGATAGTTTTGGTTTTGACCATTATTAGGACGATCATTAAACCTTTTATTCTGAAAATTTCTTATCCTAGGTCAAAAATTGTTATGATTGTTGTTACCATTTTTCACTAAATTTACCTTAGGGGGTCTCTCATTTTTTGTGTTTGTACCAACCCTATGTGTAAACCCCTATATTTCTATCGTTATATAGTAACGTATTTATGCTATGGAACTGTTAATATATATATATTGATATATGTATGAATTATGTGGATGGTAAGATTAGATATAAAAAATGTTAGTTGAGGTAATAAGGTATGTTGTAGAAGTTGGAAGCATTCCGAAGTGAAAGCACACTTAGGGAGAATTTGAAGAAGGAGGAGCTTAGATACTGCCTTAATGTTTGGATCATAACTTTTTATTTTGATGTATATTTGATCTGAAATTTTGACAGTAGATATGATACTTCTAGGGTTAAAAAATAGTAGTTCATGAAAATTTTTTAAATCAACCTCTAAATAGGTCAAAACTGCATTGGAAGTTACAGCAGAAACTGGAAAAATCGTTCGAACGTTAAAGTCCGTTCGAATGACTATTCTCTTGTCTGATGGAAAATGCAAAAGTATTGGGAGCAACCAACATTTGAAATTCAAGGGACGCTCGAACGTAAAGTTCCGTTCGAACGGTAACGACGAATTAGAACATCAGAATTAGGTCGGCTGAGATATTTTCTTCCTCTATAAATACGTAAGGCCACCTCCTTCAGCCTCCAAACACCATTTACAACCCTAGGAAGTCTTGAGAAACAAGAGAAAAAGAGGAGAAATACCAAATCAAAGGGGATTCTCATCTTGAAGTGAATCAAAAACTCAAGTTCTTCAAGAATTCCAAGGAAGAAGAAGGTAGGGGAATTCTTCCACTCTTGTCTATTGATACTTAGGCTTATATGTATACATGTTTTGACTCTCAAGCTTATATATATGTATTGAAATCCTTGTTTCTTGATTGTTCTTGCAAATCTTACCATGTTAGATGAAGGTTATAACTTGATGTTCATGAAACCTTTGTTCTTAACATCCAAACACTAGTTTCTCAAGAAGTATGGATTTTTCTTCTTGTTGTTCTTGATTCATAAACTTGATATTGATATGTGTTTGATTTCAAGACTTGATATTCATTGTTCTTGATCTCTATACTTAATAAATCATTTGTTCTTGATTTCTCTACTCTATATCTATTGTTCTTGATCTTTTCTTGTTGTTATTCATTTATTCTTGATATCTACACTTAATATTTGTTAGGGATTGGTTTAAAACCTTTATATTCCTTTATTCTTGATATGCAAATCTTGATATTCCTATGTGATTCATTTCAAGACTTGATATTCATTTGTTCTTGGCTTCAATACTTGATATTCCTTGGTTCTTGATTTTAAATCTTGATATTCATTAGATATTGATTTCAAAACATTAGTGCTTTATTTGGAACAACTAAAGTATATATTTTGATGATCTCATGTACTTTTCTTCAATTGCTCTATTGGAATTTCACTTGTGAAAATTGGAGGAATGTTGTATTACTTGCGATTGGAGGAAATGGTTGGTACTGTACTTGTTGAAGGATAGTTTGGATGAACATGGGTGAGAGATTCCTTGTAAGGATGCTCATACCAAAGAAACTAAATTGTGGAACTTGCTTGTTAATTGAGAAAAGGGTTGGTATTGTATCTCATGTGTGGTTGCACGATAGGAACATGGGTTACTATTGACCGGGTATCATGGAGTGGTTAGACGCCTTCTTTGCTAAGAACCTTTCCTAACACTCATAGTGGGGTTAGTGCTTCGGTAAGACTAAACCACCATTGCTCACGGTGTAACATTGGTGTGTACTTGCGTGGGACATGATATTTTCGATGGTGACCATGTGTGGTCTTGCTTCATACTTGAGATACGAATACAGATGTGTATCGTTCAGTCTACCACAGACGGTTTCTACAAGAGTCTTGGGTAGTATGGGATGCCACAAGAACTTGTTGGAAATGGTTTATGGTAGAAATGGATTATAAATTATATATGTGTTATTGTTCATTGGACTAGATACGGTTTTCACAAGAGTCTTGGGAAGTATGAGATTCCGCGAGAACTTATGAAAACGGTGTATGGTAGAATGGATTATGCTTTGGAAATTAGTAATCAATTATACTTGGTTGCACTTCTTATTTACCTTATGATTGTGTCTTAAACTTGAGATCTGTATCAATGTCTCTGTTTTCTTTCGAAAGTTATATATGGTATTTTGGAAAATGAGACCGAACTGTTTTATATGTTTTCCAAACCTTGTTCGTGTTTTGAAGAATGTTGCTACAGAGCTTAGTGCTCACCCCCTACACACAATATTATTCACAGTTTTCGGTTTAGAGAAAGAACTCGGAGTAGATGAGCAGGTCACTTGGGAAGATCATGTGGATGGAAGCGTGGATCCCGAGGGGATGGCTCAGAGGAATTTCTCTTTTTATGTCCTACGCTAGATAGGCATTTTTTAGACATTGTTAGAATGATGTTAGGTTTATTCCGCTGCGAGACACTTAATTTTTGAGATGTAATTGCCTTAGTTTGGCATATTTCTTTTGGACAATAATGTAGATATTATGTATGATGATTGAAACGTTATGTATGTATGTTTTTTTATTAGTCGCTCTCATGATATGAATGGTTTAAATAGTAATGTCGTCCATGGTGGATTTTGGGGCGTTACACTATGTTTCTCTTCAACCCTAAGTGTGTTTATAGTTTGGGTTAAGGTTAACTCTCCTTGCTTATGCCTAAGGGTCTTAGCAAAATTATCCTAAGAAAGTGGAAGTTTATCAATTAAGCTTGAAACTTTAAAATCTTCACTAAATATAGTTCCTCCCTTTTCAATTTTCCTAAAAAATTCTTGATATTCATGGATTTGATCACCAACGGGTTTATTCTCCATCATTTTATAACTATTAAAATTAGAGATCATAAACCGTTTAATTCCTGCATCTACAATCCCATACTCGGCCTCTAAAGTGTTCCAAAGTTCTTTAACGGTTGTCATAGTATTATGGTAGACATCATAAAGATCGTTAGAAATAGTACTAAGAATCCTATCATAATAGTGATATTCAACTTGTTCAGGAGTATACGATGAAGAGGACAGTTGACTAGATTGAGACTCTTTTATAGCAGAAATTAATTCTAGTACGGTCAACCAATATTGAACTTGTTTTTACCACCTACGAAAATTTTGACCACTAAATTTTTTGGTTTGACACTATTAGCTTCTTCTAGTCTAGTCATCTTTAATTTAGAATTCAAGGGTAAAGAAATAATAAGAGATTTTCAAAGAACCTGAATTGAATTTAAATGTCAACTGACAAAACTCTATTCGTAACAAAATTAAAAAATGTGCTTAAATTATTGTAACAGGTCTTGAAACTTTAATTTAATTTAGTTTAATTTTTTTTTCAAAGCAAGTAGTTATATATATATATATATATGTATATATATATATTATAACAAGTAGCTATATATATACATATATATATATTTTTTAAGTA
>CM042197.1:24724050-24734954 GCA_023539305.1 Ilex asprella
TTTTTTAAGTAAGTAGCTACTGTTTTTTTCCTTCTCTAAAAGATTGTTTTTCTTTTCTCAAAAAAATAATGTTTCAAAAAAATTCAAAAACTGGTTTTTTTTCCCCAGAAAAATATAAACAGTTTTTTATTTCAGGAAAGCAGAAACAGTTTTTTTTTTAAAGAAAAACTGTAACGTTTTTTTTAATAAAACAGAAAAAAAAAAAATTTCCCAGAAAACATTAACAGTTTTTTTTTATCTGGAAAAAAAAAACTGCTTTCTGAAAAATAGAAACAGTTTTTTTTCAGGAAAGCAGAAACAGTTTTTTTTTTAAGAAAAGCTGTAAAGTTTTTTTTTCATAAAACAGAAACAGTTTTTTTCCCAGAAAACTGTAACAATTTTTTTTTCTCAGAAAGTAGTAATCGTTTTTTTTTTAAACAGTAACCATTTTTTTCCAAAAAAACATTAACAGTTTTTTATTTTTTTTAGAAAACTGTTACTGTTTCCACAAGAAAAAAAAAACGTTTTTTTTTCAACCACAAAATTTCAGCATCTTTAGATTATAAAAATAAAATTTATAAATTGTGTATATTTTCTAGCAATATGTCAACAAGAAATACAACTTTTAACAATAGAGTGTCAACTTGAATAAGATGATCTCACACATAAACAATAGATGAGATAATAACAATAATATGAATTAAAATTATTAGCACTTTTAATAGCGGTATATGCTCAATAACAATAGAATGTTCATGAACAAGAAAAATAATTGCTAAATTGGAAAAATATATAATACAATATATCTATCTAATATATAACATATAAGATAAAAGGAAAAAGCTAGTCTGTGAGTCCGAGAGGCGTGTGATCACTATCCTAAAGCAGCTGAGCCTCCCCACGTGAGGGTACTAACGGACACTATCGACTCCAAGATCCTACCCAGACGCTCGCAACAACACCTCCTCAATGGTCACGTCCACTAGAAGGTTAGGATGAATCTAACTCAAATCGAGTTGCCCAAAACAAAATAATAATCAAAAAATAGGTAGGTCAACTGTAAAAGAATTGATTTGAGCAATTGGAAAGTGTACTGAAATAAACAATACAACGAAAGCTTGTAGTGTTTATTAGAAAATAGGAAGAAAGCCTGTAGTGTTGATTTCGTTCACACCTTTAGAAAATTTCTCAAAACTACTTTATATAACCACTATGTAACCCCTACACAAGATGGTTTTCAAAACCACTTTAAATATTTGACCGTTTCTAACTTGTGCAACCTACAATGGTATATTTTCAATGGATTTGATTGTGTGGCTTGAATAGCTATAAAAACCAAATTTAAGGTCAATAATTTTTATTAATATTGAATATACACACTAAATAGAACCAAAAAATTTGCAACTGAAATTTACAATTTAAATTAAAATAAAAATTAATTAAAAGTTTTCAAAACTTAATTTTATTCTTACAGCCACAACACCAAGTTAAAATTAGCAAGAAGGCATTACTAGAAAGAGTTGCAATTTTTGGGTACCCATATTTTTTACTATAATGTTATGCTTACCAAGTTTCTTACCAATTTTTTCATCCCAAATAATGTGACACAATCTCCATAATTGAATATTAATGGGATCCACTTATTTGATGGTAAAAACTACGTCACATCACTTGGGATGGAAAATTTGATAAAAAATATTCGTCAGAATAGCATCTTTGCATTTTTTATTGAGGAAGGCCAAGTTTTGAGGCACCCCACATGTTCTGCTTTTTCATTTTCTATTTGAGACCAAAAAGATTACAAAATTTTACCAAAAGAGGTGAAAAAAATGTAAATTCAGTCTTCCTTTATGAATGGATTTTTTTTTCTCATTTCTTCTACCATTTGCAACAAAATGTGCTAAAAAATTTTGGCATTGACTATGGTGCCTGCTATATCATCTCTTTTCTAGCTAGGACAAGGAGCTGCGAGGGACGGAAGTTTTCCCCAGAGAAAAAGAATCAACTTAAACTTCAATTGATATGGAAAATGTTGGTGCAGTAAAAGGAATGTTAAAGAGCTTAGCTCCCCCGTCATTTGAGTGTTGTGAGCTCCTGAGAAACTCTACAAATTTAATGGAGAAACCTACAAACCTCGTGCAGTATCAATCAACCTTCTTCACCAAAGGCAAAAGACCTTGCAAGCTATGATAGAGCATAAACTAAGGTACCTACAACATTTTCTACCCCGAATAAGACAAGATTGAGCTTGGGGGAGTATGTTTAATGTGTGAGGACATGGGAAGGAAGAGTCGTGGTTGTTAAGTAGAAACCATTGATCTAAGCAGTGATTTTACTATGAAAATGTTAGCAATGGATGGAAGTTTCATTGTTGAGCTACTCCTTATGTCCTACTTTCGTGATATTAGATATCAAATGGATCACATATTTTGTAACCCATGGACAATTGATGATGTGGGGAGCGAAATGACATTGCTTGAAAATCAATTTCCATTCTTTCTTCTTGAGGGTATGCTTAACCTAGTCATGAACAATAATTATGAGGAAAACCTATTAGAGTATGTGTGGCTCATATTTGCTATGTTCACAATGGCAAGGAGGCAGATGCTGGAGCGGGCGGAGCGTAGCCCTGTACCATACCACGGGGACTTTGCTCCTCGTGTATGCAGACACATTGTCGAACCACGTAAATTTTTGTGTTATTTTTCTCTTGTTTTCTTAATTGATTGTTTCATTATTATTCACCATAATTGCTGCACAATCACAACAATTGGTATCAAAGCTAGATTACGATGTTTGGGATTTCTTCTACAAAATTCGACATGATGAATTTCGACAGAACTAGAAATTTTGGATTATGGCGGAAGAGGGTGAAGGACCTGTTAGTGTAGTAGGCCATGGTGAAGGCGTTATATGGAAAACAACTGGCAAGAATGGACGACATGGATTGGAAAGAATTGGAAGAGAAGGCTGTGGCAACTATTAGGCTTTGTCTGGCTGATGATGTGAAGTATTACGTCATGGATGAGGAATCACTAGTGGAAGTTTGGTTGAAACAGGAAAGTCGGTATATGCCCAAGTCGTTGACGAACAAGCTCTATCTTAAGCTGAAACTATATGGTCTTAAGATGTCATGGGGCTCAGATCTGAGCCAACACATCGACGTGTTCAATCAATTCATCAGCGATCTGAAGCCAGCTGATGTGGAGTTCGAAGACGAAGACCAAGCGTTGATGTTGTTGAATTCCTTACCAGCGTCTCCTACATACGAGAATTTGGTTACAATTCTGATGTGGGGGAAAGAAACCTTTGAGTTGGAGGATGTCACAAGTGCTCTATTAAGTTTTCATCAGTAGAAGAAAGCCAATGATGAGGCTTCACAAGGTGAAGGGCTTGTGGTAAAAGGTAACCAGGAATGTGGAAGAACCAAATCTCATAATGGATCGGGTAACAATAAAGTCTTGTCTAACTTGAGGAAGAAGAAGGATTTCTTGTGTTACAAGTGCGAAAAAAGGGGCACTTTAAATGAGATTGTCCAAAGAAAAGGAAAGCGAATTCAAAGGACAAAGAGGGTCCATCAAAGTCTGCAAATGTAGTGGAAGAAGAAGATTCAAAAAGCGGTAATGGGGATATGCTTTCTGTTTTATCCAGTTCGGATCATCTCAAAAATTCTTGGATTCTGGATTCAGCATGCTCTCATCACATGACACCCAATAAAGATTGGTTTCACACCTACAGGTTAGTAAACTCTGGTTCTGTTCTGATGGGTAACGATGCTTCATGCAAAGTTGTTGGAATAAGGAGTATCAAAATTAAAATGGTTGATTGTGTGGTTAGAACATTGTGTAATGTTAGACATGTATCGGATCTAAGAAAGAATCTGATTTCATTGGGCACTTTAGATTATAATGGGTATAGTTACAAGTCTGCAAGTGGAGTAATGAAAGTGAGTAAAGGTAATTTAACAGTGATGAAGGGGCAGAAACTATTTGAAAATATTTATGCACTACAAGGTACTACAGTTGTAGGTGGAGTTGCAGCTGTAGAGTCTGAGTCAGATTGTACAGTCTTATGGCATATGTGGTTAGGTCATATGGTTGAGTGTGGGATGATGGAGCTTCATAAGAGAAATCTATTTAAGGGTGTCAAAACATGCAAGCTTGATTTCTGCAAGTTTTATGTTCTTGGGAAACAAAATAAGGTGCAGTTCAAGGCAGCCGCACACAAGACACAAAGGGTTCTTGACTATGTTCATACAAATGTTTGGGGGCAAGTAAGAGTAGCATCACGAGGAGAACACATATATTTCGTGACCTTTATTGATGACTACTCACGAAAGGTTTGGGTGTACTTCATGCAGCACAACTCAAAAACGTTTGCCAAGTTCAAGTTGTGGAAAGCTAAAGTAAAAAACCAGGCAGGGAGGAAATTTAAATGTCTCAGGTCAGACAATGGTACTGAGTACACAAATTCAAAGTTCAAGGAGTTGTGTGAGCAGCATGGGATTAAGAGACACTTCACAGTATGCAAGACACCACAATAGAACGGTGTGGCAGAAAGGATGAACAGAACTATAGCTAAAAGAGCTCGATGTCTCAGGTTGATTGCAGGGCTTGCAAAGAACCTCTAGGCAAAAACAGTGAATATGGCATGTTTCTTGATTAACATATCACTTAGAGCAACACTAGATGGGAAAGTATTAGAGGAGGTGTGGACAGGCAATGAGGTAGACTACTCTGCTTTGAGAGTGTTTGGATGTCCAGCCTATGTACATGTTTCTAGTGAGGAGAGATTAAAGCTTGATGCGAAGTCTAGACAATGTATCTTTCTGGGAAGTCAGAAAGGGGTGAAAAGCTTCAAGCTTTGAGATCCGAAGGCAAAAAAGATGGTGATCAGTAAAGATGTGATTTTTGATGAAAAAGCTATGTTGCAACGTACTTAGGAGGAAGAGAAACAAGTGCTGGAAAATTGTAGCACAAATGAGCATGTGGTGTAGGTAGAGCTAGAGAATCATGGTAGAGAAGAGAATGCTCAGCATGTAGAGAGTTCTATCTCAGGTGATCAACAACATCACAATATAGCCACAGACAAGCGCAAACATAATATCAAGCCGCCTACCAGGTATGGTTTTGAAGATTTGGTTTCTTATGCGCTTATTGCTAGTAGCAGAGATCCTACAACTTTTTCAGGAGGCATTCCAAAGCCAAGAGAAAAGTAGATGGATGGGTGATATGATGGAGGAGATGAAGTCTCTGCACACAAACCAAACATGGGAGTTAGTGGAGCTTCCCGAGGGGAAAAGAGCGATAGGGTGCAAATGGGTGTATACGAAAAAAGAAGGAGTATCAGAAAAGGAGGGAAAAAAAGCAAGGCTCGTCTAGTAGCAAAGGGTTACTCACAGAGAAAAGGAGTTGACTATGATGAGATCTTCTCCCCTATGGTCAGACACACTTCCATCAGGACAGTGTTGGCATTAGTAGCACATTCAGGTATGCAGTTAGAGCAGATGGATGTAAAGAAAGCTTTCCTTCATGGTCAATTGGAGGAACTGATTTACATGGTGCAGCCAGAAGGGTTCAGTCACCCTAAACTAGAACATTTGGTTTGTAATTTGGAGAAATCATTTTATGGGCTGAAGCAGTCTCCAAGGCAGTGGTACAAGAGATTTGACTCTTATATGATCCGGATTGGCTACAAAAGAGAATTTGACATGAAGGATTTGGGTGCGGCCAAGAAGATCCTTGGGATGGAGATTCGTAGGGACAAAGCTTCTAGGAGATTATGACTATCTCAGTATAGCTATGTTAAGAAGGTGTTGGACAGGTTCAACATGAGTTTTGCAAAACCAGTAAGTACACCTTTGGCCAATCATTTCAGATTGTCTACTACTCAGTGCCCGAAGACAGATGATGAAGTTAATGACATGTCAAAGGTTCCATATGCTAGTGCAGCGGGTTTTTTAATGTATGATATGGTTTGTACAAGACCAGATTTGGCACAAGCTGTTAGCGTGGTTAGCAAGTTTCTTTCAAATCCGGGTTGACATCATTGGGATGTAGTTAAGTAGATTTTCAGATACTTGAGGGGAACTACAGACTATGGCCTCATGTTTAGCATATAATAGAGTGACCTTTTATTTGTGGGATATGCGGATGCAGACTATACAGGGGACTTGGATGGCAGGAGGTCTACCACTGGTTATGTGTTTACTCTTGTGGGAGGACCTCTTTGTTGGAAGTCCATGGTACAACCTATAGTTGGACTATCTACTACTGAGTCAGAGTATATGGCAGTAGCTGAGGTTGCCATGGAGGCTTTGTAGCTTACAGGCTTGGTCAAGGAGCTGGGTGTTCAGCAAGGTGGAGTTCAATTGCATTGTGACAGTCAGAGTGTCGTTTATTTGGCAAAGAACCAAATGTATCATGAGAGGACCAAACACATAGATGTGAGGTTTCATAAGATCAGGGAACTGGTTTCTTCTGGTGAACTATTACTTGAGAAACTTCACACTTTTGAGAATGCAGCAGACATGTTGACATAGCACTGCTTGGACTTGATAAATGTCTCTAATTGCTAGATGGGAGTGATTGCTCGAAATACCTAACCTCAACTAACCCCTAATTACTCTCCCTCAAATGATGCAATGTATGGCCGGGGGAGAAAGATTTCTTCCCCTAGGGATAGTGTCAAAAGAAAGGACAATGAGGCAAGGGAAATGGAATGATGTAAAATGGGATGTGTATGCATAAAAATGCTCCCCAATCGCAAGGAGACTTTCGTGTGTCGTGTGTTACTTGGAAGAGTATTCCAAGGTTGTATCCACAGGGAAGGAAGTGAGTCAAGGTTGGAGTGATTTGGTGAAAAAAACAGAAATGTAAAATATTTTGTCTTGAGATTTTGTTGGTAAAGTGTGAGCTAATGAGAATGCAATGAGAAAACAAGTGTTGGCATTTCCAAGAGGTCACTCCACTAGGTATGTAATCTCAACTCAAACTACTCCTCCGGTCAAGCATAAATGAACGATTGATTAGTGGGAAGCCGAGGATGAGTCCGGTGAGTATCTAAGCATAAACCGTGACTATGCCTACGGTTTATCAAAGACTCACCAAATCATCCACCTTCAACCCGGTAAAACCGAACCATTGGTCTTGAAGAGAGGAATGAGAACAAGAGTTGAAACCATATACCAAGGAGAGCTTCCCCATGGTTATGCCAATTAATAAATTAGCTACTCATATTTGAAATCAAAATAACAATAAAGAGACAATGCATTATTACACTATGAATATTTAGAACAACTAAGTACAAGAATCGTTGATTAGAAGTGAAATGAGTAAAAATGCATTTTATATCAAAGAACATGAACAACCCATGAGCATTAATGGTAGAAGTGAAAAGAGAGCATCAAAACAAAGAACCAACATAGAGAAACTAGCATTAATCACATTCAAAGAAGTTCTAAGGATCCTTACAAAGCATTCAAAGCTGAAACAATGGAAAATACATGAAAAACGCCACTTTCTCTCTCTAGAACCCACTATTCATTGTCTTCTATCTTGAGAGCTTCTCTCTCTATATTCCATACAATAAAATGTATATCCCTTTCCAACCCCTCTTCCTGGAGAAGTAAGCTACCTCCTTCCAAAAACGTCGAAGGGAGTATGGTTGACCCTCTGGAGGTGACAGTCAAAAAAAGAGGTCAGGGAGGCAGCTAGGGCTAGGTCCATGTCAGGGCTGTTTTGCCCCTCATTTTTCACTCCTCATTAAATGTTGTAGCTCCAGGGTTCAGAGGAGGGAGAGGGCACGTTGATCAGTATTCTGGGTGTGTCAGAAAAGTGGTGGAGTCGCAATGGTGGGGCCCTCAAGACAACTGAGCAGATCAGTAGAATTTGGGCACGTCAGGAACGTGGTACCGGTACCAGCTTCCTTATCTGAACTTCTCGATTTCTTTGCTCCCGAGCTACCCTCAAACTATCTTTTCAATTCCTTTCAACCCAAGGGGTGTGGGAGGGTCTTTAAAAGCAATGATTGTCTCCATTCAACTGCAAATACAACAATTTGATGTTAAGACTTCAATTATCATGCTTTATATCATTTAAAGCTTAAAAGCAAGCAAAATGAGTTGATTAGCATCTGAGAATATACAAAGTTGTGTGCTAATCAGGGAGACATCCAACTTAGCGTCCCAGGTGGAGTTCCCGGATACATGTTCTTGTTTCTCCTAAGGGGTTGATATTCGCCAAGGTGGAGATTGTTAGAGTATGTGTGGCTCATATTTGTTGTGTGCACAATGACAATGAGGCAGATGCCGGAGCGGGCGGAGCGTAGCAGAGTGGAGCGAAGCGGAACGTAGCGGATACAGGGGTATTTTCACAAATACGTCTGTACTAGGGTGATATAAATATTTAAGATGTAACCCTACTTTTAATGAATGAAGGAAACGTCCGCTCGCTCCTCGTGGATGTAGGCACATGGTCGAACCACGTAAATCTCTATGTTATTTTTATCTTGTTTTATTGATTGATTGTTTCATTATTATTCACCATAATTGTTGCACGATCACAACAAAACCTTTCCATTCAAACTCTATCATTTGCGTTCATCACCAAAAGGGCGGCACAAGGGCGATCTAGCGATTGAATTCTCTCTGAGCGCAACAAGACTTCATGAAGCTGGCATCAATTAAAAGTGACAAGAAGCAAAAGCTATTTACTTGATGTCTAGTTCACTATTGGATTTCTTCAAATCCCATATTTGGAAATAGATTACTTAACATAAACTTTGTTCTGAAACCTCATCACCTACAGGCAATTGCATTGCAAAGGAAAGTACATAATCCACGATTAGCAATTAATATTACATGATTAGTATAATAATAAGGGGCTAATTACATTGGGCAAAGAGATAAATGAGTTTAATTAATAAGTTTTTGGATTTTATTTTCTTTTGAAGTGTTTTTCTGTTTTTACAGGTTATTTGATTGGGTTAGGGGACAAATAAAAAAAGAGAAGAAGATCTAGCACATTAAGGAGTTAAAAATGAGCCACCCTCATGCATCTGGACAGATGGAAAGCGCCACCTGATGTGACTTCCTGGAGCAGCAAAGGAAGATTGAAGACACACGTCCAAATGGAGGAGAATTATGATTTGGACAGAGGAAAAATTAGTGTTCGGACGCCATATCTAGTAGCTGCAAGACGAATCTTAGACAAAGTGCCTCCAGACAATTGAAAACGTGCATTCGGATGTGATGACAAAGACTTGCCAATAACCTCAATTTTGTATACAAATTGGGTTTTTGGTTCCTAACACCTATATAAAGGGATGTAAACCCTGATTAGTAATCATTTGCCACCCAGCTCCCTCCTATAGTTTTTTGTGTTATTTTCCTTAGGGATTGCTAATGTCCTAACTAAAGCAAGGGGAGAATCTAGCAATAAATTACGCACAGTATAAGTTTTGATATGATATTCTTAATGTATAATTTTTGTTTTTAATTTAATTCATGTCTTTTAGTAAAATTTTTACTTTATATAATTTCTTGATTCATTTTGTCGTGTACATCAAATGCTTGAGATTCTAAACGAGTCAAATAACTGGTTTTTCATGCTTGAATTTATTGAATATAATTTTCATAAAATAATTGATTTCATACTTGTGATAAAAATAGGATTTATTTGTTGAAAACGTGATTCTTCGTAGACCCTGGGGGCAGTGAATACTTGTGATTTACAAATAGATACTTAGATTTATCCAGATAATTTATCAGTTATACTTGTAGATGTTTCAACATTATCACCGCTAAATATTCCGATTAAAATCACTCATCAGCTGATTCTCAATTGAGTGCGATGATCAGATAATTAATAATTATTGTCTAGAATTGAAAGAGTATTCCCGATACTTTAGTATTCCCAATTCCTATTTTAAAACAAAACAATTTATGTTCTTTTGAACAACAAATTTTCACAAACCAACTTCTAAGCAAATTTTTTTACAATTTTTGTTTTGTGTTCTAAGTCATTCATAATTCCCTGAGGTATGACCTTAGACTTCCGAAATATTTAGGGCCTGTTTGGTTTGTGTTTCAAAAACTAGTATCTGAAAACAGTTTTTGAAAAGAGTTTTGAAAAATTGGTTTTGATATTTTTTGAGATAAAAAACTTGTTTGGTTAGATGATTTTAAAAATAATTTTATAGTACAGAAAATAGTAAAACTTGTTTGGACAGTCTAAGTTATTTTTAGTAAATAATATAAATATAAATTATATTATATTAATTATGATGATGCCTAGAATAAATCCTATATACAAGCTCGGGAGAGGAGGTCAGACAAGGAGGTCAGTTCAGGAGGCCAGACTGGACATCTATAGCTCGGGGGTCCAGACCTTGGGTTCCCCTCAGACAAGACAATAAAGGAAATATGAAGGAGACAACCGGCTAATAGAAAGCACTCCCAGAAGCGGTAGGAAGCTATAATCAAGGCACAGAATATCAACCGACTAAGATTTTCTCCTAAAATCATGGAGGATCCCACGGATGAAGGCAAAGATCTCGGTGTAGATCCCTTAGAAGATAGGAATTGCACTATAAATACTGTATTATACCTTCATTGCAAGGGACAGAACCATAGACCTGAGAGGCAACCCTAGAGGCTACAGAGCCATGACAAAGCCCTAATTTCTTTCATGTTGTATTCAATAAACATTCAAGTGATCAATAAAGAAAAAGGAGCAAGAGCCTCCATTGAAGAGTGGACTAGCCGAGCTCCAGAGCCGGTGAACCACTATATTTCTTACTATTCACATTCCCCCAGACTCCCCTGAATACTCTACTGCAAATCACGAGAGCCATATAGCTCAGATCCATCTCGATCATCACGGTTTACACACCCCCTGCTCATCCGCGGTGAAAAAGCATCATCA
>CM042197.1:24754954-24820489 GCA_023539305.1 Ilex asprella
TGATTAGTTGCATTGGGGTAGGAGACTGATTTGTCTTGATCATATAAAGCGTTCCTGTGCGGACCTGGAAGTGATCTTAGGCCATTTTCAATTTTCTTTGAGCCTTATATGATCTTAGTGATCTTTGACTGATTTTTTGTACAAATTTTATCCCTAGTGCCATGTTTGTGCCTACTGTAAAATTCGTTTCTATGCCACACAGTTAACCAAGCCAAAAGAAATAAGAAATACCTACCTTACGTTGGTTGTTCCTAAAGCAGAAAAGAGTGAGTACAAAAGAAGGAACTGTGGTGTGGAAATGCAACAAAAAGGGACGAATAAGGTTGAAACTCAATGAGTTGGACAGAAAAGAATGAAAAATGCAAGAAAAGGAGAAAAATGGGTGAAAGAAGAAAAAAAGAAAGAAAGGAAGGAAGCTAAGGGAGTGGTAAAGATATGAGAATCATAATCCCATGAAAAGGGACGTGTCTTTCCAAGATGAAAAGTCTTTCACTCGGAACAACTCTTCTTGCTTTCCCATATTCTTCATTTCTTTTACCTGTATATTACCCCAAGGCCCCATTATAACCTTTAAAAGTCCTAAGTGATCTAGAGAAACATGGGATGTGCATAAATTCAAAGAAAAGGATGAGTTATGTCTTGCTACCTAATGCACTAATATTCTGTTCATGAGACTATGCCAAGGTCATTCCAGTTTCAATTACAAACTTCATTTTTGGATTACATGTGAGCACTTTTGTTGTAAATACAAGATTCTATATCACATGTACACATGGAGTGCATACCAGGATAACGTGAGTGCGTTTCATTACTTAAGAGTGACCCTTGGTGAGTTTTTGCATCGAAACTTAAATTGTCTAGCCATTTGAATGTGAATTTTGTTGTGTAGATGTTCAAATTATTTGTTCAATGCACACTCACACGAGTGAAAATCAATTTCTGGGTGCATACTTTAGACTAGCATCTATTACTATGGTTTTGCTCATGTTTGTTTAGTTCAGTCATCTGAGAAATGTGTTAGATAATCCATGCTAGTGGAACGAGGGAATATTGCTCAAGTTGATGATATTGGACATGATTTGGGAATGTTTTGTTTATAATCTTTATGATGTGCAATTTGGATGATCATTTTGATAGTTGAGTTAGAAGTCTGTTCCTTGTGTTTTGCATGTATCAAAGGTTTAAATCACTATGCAATTTTAATAATAACTTGGGCAGATTGGTTTGAATTGTGGTTAACGAGTGGAGTACATAAATCGAGATGTATGAGAGGTCATTGTTGTTAGAGAAAAATGTTGGGGAGGTCTCAAGTGGGAATGGTGTGGTGAGTTAGGCTTAATCGGACCATTTTGGCAAAACAGCAAAAACTCTACCGGTAGACCCTACCAGTAGAGTACCCTACCGATAGACCCCACCGGTATGGTTAAGCTACTGGAGTAAACCCTACCGGTAGACCCTACCGGTAGACCATACCGGTAGGGTCTGTAAAAAACGGGAAAAATCAGGCGTTTTATTTTTTTAAAAAAAACCCTCGTTAACCCTTCATTCCCCACACTTCATTCAAGCCCTAATTCTCTCTTTCCCTCACTCGAATACATCCCAAAACCCCAAATTCCCTTTCCACTCCTTGAATCTCATATCCCCTAAGTTCCTTGAGCCTTAGTCCTCCACATTCTACCCTTGTGAGCCCTAGGTGCCAATTTTCCCTAACTTCCCAAACTCTATTCTTCTCTTCAAGAAGCATACATGGCTCGTTCCCTTGAGGTTTGTCTAGACTCCATACACCCAATAGAAGGCATCTTCTTGATTCTCCTTGCGTTTATCTTGGCGGGGGCACTGTTGCATCTCATGGTCCAATCCAAGAGGCCTGAAGTCGGTCTCTAAGCACTGGAGGATCCCAGTAGCCGCAAGAGAAGCGGTGAGGGGACAAGCGAGAACCAAAGGAAGAGGGATAGGGTAGAGGCACGACGTCAGTGGATTGAGGAAAAGAGAGTGAACTGTGAGCGTTATCTGGATCGTCCCTCACTCACCCCCTACATCAGGTTGTGAAAATTGTTGAAGGCCATGGTATGAACTTTTGGTTCAAAAAGGTTGAAGGGTATAATTTAGCAGTATGTAGAGCATTTTAACAATCACTTAGGGTGGTCCCAAGGGATGAGGGAGCATTGAGAGCATCTGTTAGAGGCAAGGGGTTTTTGGTGACCCCCGACGTCATTGCCCTTTTGTTGGGAAACTACAAGAGACCACCCCCTGTTCCACCAGCGTACCCTCATTGCAACTTTACACCCAAGACCAAAGAGGAGTACGTTGCCCTGATGTACAAAGATCCTTCTAAGTTTAGGGAAACTATTTTGAGTGGAGGACTCAAAACTGTGTACGGGTTGTTAAATAAGCTCCTCCACTGCAACGTACTCCCAAGGTCCTTGGAAAAGGCACCAAACATAGAGAAGTTGGCCCTTTTGGATGTTGTTGTATCAGGCCGGACAGTGGACTTTGCTCACATTATATGGGAGGTTATGAGGGATTTTGCAGTGACAGAAAAACCTTTGCCCAATTTGCCATTTGGAAGCCTGGTGACTCGAATGTGCCAACACTTCAAGGTAAAAAGCATTGTGTCAGACAAGATGACTCCTCCTGAGACTGGAGCTATTGGGAAGGCCAGTGGCCACAAGAGAAGAGCAGCATTGAAGGGGAAAGGAGCTAAATCAGATTCTGATAAAGAATACTTAATACCACCTGCACCCACTAGGCCATTCACTGCTACCCGTGCACGTTATACAAATCAGCGTCTTGATGCACTGGAAACTACGGTGAATGGGATGAATGCCACTATTCAGGGCATGGCTACAATGTTGAAGGATCTATTTGTGTATACTTTTCCAGAGAGACCCATTCCAGAGGGACCTCCTCCACCAGCTCCTGCCCCCTCGACCTCTAGAGTGGAAGAGCAGGACAGTGATGGTGACGATGATGATGATGGTGATGATGATGATGATGATGAGGAAGAGGTGTAGTGGGGATGGATTAGATGTAGTTAGGATGAAGTCGTAGACCATTTTGTCATTTTTGTTGTCGTCCTACTCTATGTACTCCAATTTCTTAACACATTAATGAACAAACCACAATTTGGATTCAATCTTGTTTATGTTACTTTGTAATTGCATAATGATTTTTTTTTTTTTGCTTGAATTGATGAATGGATATTCTAATTTTGTAGTAGCTAAACCTTATGATTGCATGGGGGAAATAATCTTTTGCTAAGGGACTAGCAAAAAATAAGTTGGGATGTGATTAGCACAAAACTTTATATATTTTTAGGTGCTAATCATCTCATCTTGGTTACTTTTGAAGATTAAATCACAGGAGTTATGCCATTGGAAGTCTTAACTTTGATATTTCGTGTTTGCAGCTTAAATGTGTTAGAAAAGGCTTCTTATGGTTTTTTCCTAAGTTGCTTGTGATGATTGGAGGTGAAATGATGGCTTGTGGTGAGCTTTGGAGTGAAGAAATCAAGAAATCAAAAACAGGAAAATAATACAGTAGAAACCCTACCGGTAGAGTAACCTACTGGTAGACCCTACCGGTAGGGTTAAGCAACAGGAGTAAACTCTACCGGTAGACCATTCCAATAGAGGACCCTACCGGTAGACCCTACCAGTAGAGTCTGTCGTTCTGCTCCTCCTTCTGCTGCTCAGACTTCCTACTTTGAGGGTCCCACCAGCACTTCTCCCCCGCTCTTCTGACACGCCCACAACACTGTACACCTGCCCTTGGACTTTAGAGCTATGGCATTCAATGCAGTGAGAGAAGATGGGATTTGCTGGGAGAAGATGAGATTTGCTGGGTGTGCAGACAACTCTGCAACCACCTAAGAAGACTATGCTGCTGCAGCCTAGGATGGAGATCACATCTCCAGGCTACCCCCTTGTGCCCCCTTTGCACGTTTTTGAAAGAGGATGTTCTCCAGGTGCTGGGCATGAAAAAAATGTATGACAATAGTTTTAGAGAGAGGCTCCAAGCGTAGAAGATGATGAATAGTAGATTCTAGAGAGAGAAAGTTATGATTTTCACTTATTTTTCATTGCATTGGCTTGTATTCTCCTGTAAGGATCTTGAGAACTTCACTTAATGTCATTAATGCTAGTTCATTTATGTTGGTTCATAGTTTAATACTCTAAATGTTTTACCATTAATGTTCTCAAGTCCTTCATTTTTCATAGATTCAAAAATGGGTTTTCTTCTCTTTCAAACTTAGCTTGTGAGTTATTGCATTTAGTTACTCTAGACCTTCATTTCATTACAATGCACTTTCATTATATAGTCATTCTCATTTCAAGTATGAATAGCTAAATCTTCTAGTTGGCAAGACCAATGGGGATCTCCCTTTGGGCACACCATTTCAACTCTTTCTCCACTCTCCCTTTAGAGTCAAATGGTTTGTTTTGACCGGATTGAAGGTGGATGATTCGATGAGACTTTGATAAACCGTAGGCCTAGCCACGGTTTATGCTTAGACACTCGCCGATATCATCCCCGGCTTTCCGTGAATCAAACATTCATTCATGCTCAATCGGAGGAGTGGGTTGAGTTGAGGTGGCATACCCATTGGAGTAACCTCTTGGGCTTGCCAACACTTGTTTCCCATTACATCTTCATTAGCACACATTTCACCAACCAACTCTTAAGATAAAGGATTTTACATTTTCATTTTCACTAAATCACTTTTACTTGGTTTAAAACTTCTTTCCCTGGGGATACGACCTTGGAATACTCTTCCAAGTCACAAACGACACACGAAAGTCTCCTTGCGATTGGGCAGCATTTTTTGTACATACACATTCCATATCTACATCATCCCATTTCCCTTTCCTCAATGCCCTTTCTTTTGACACTATCCAAAGGGGAAGAAACCTTTCTTTCCGCTCATACATTGCATCATTTGAGGGATAATATTTAGGGGTTAGTGGAGGTTAGGTATTTCAATCAATCAATGAGTGCGTAATATTGCATATTTAATGGCCTCCTTACATGCATTTTAACTTAACTTTGTATTTATTTACTTAGAGTTAGTCAAATTTTTGAATAATGTAAAAATACTGATGTTGCAGATAATTATAGCGTAAATGGTGAATTTTGGAACCTTCCAACTAAGAGTGGATGAGTGGTGAAGGGATGAACACATTACATGAGGATTTGTAGGCTAAAAAGTGAAAGAAATCAAGAAGGTATCGATATTTGGTAACATAGACACTGGAACCCTCACCATTTGGTTGTAGTACCTCGATTTTCCTCTTTTTGGCCATAATCCACTTATAATTTGAAAATTTTCAAACATTAAAGTTGTAGATCTAGTTGTTCTCTATATTGTGTCAAAATTTCAGCTCAATCGAACGGTTGGATCAAAAGTTATGACAATTCTACGAAAACTGGTCTTGAGCTAGCATCTCATTTACGACTTACTGGTAGAAGGAAACAAAACCTACTGGTAGGTTTGTGCTACTGGAGTCAAACCTACCGATAGGTTTCTTGCGACCTACAGGTAGATTTGGCTCAGAAGTGCCAGAACGCCTACAACTCAAGCTCCACTTGCTTAGGGGTCCCACCATTGATTCTCCCACTTGTCCCTGACATCCCTTACACACATACATGCCTTCCCACACCTAGGGTTGGACTTTGAAGGCCATTGCATTTATGAGGATGGGAGAGCAGAGGGGAGCTAGGGGACTTGCTAGGTAGGTTGTTCCTAGCCTATCCAAGCCATCAAATCTTTTCCCATTGATGGGAAGTCTGACTCACCGGCTAGGGAAGCCTTACGGACAAAAATGCATCATCTTAACACCAAATATTCAGCATTCACACAAGCTTTTGGGGAAGAGGCTACCTAAGCTTAGAAAGCTCAAGGAAGAAGATGAAGTTTTACGTAGAGAAATTTGTATTTTTACATTTTCTTACCCATTTCACTTGTAGTAAGTTGTAAGACTCTTGTAATCTTCATTTATTGCACTTAATGTCATTTATTTCAAGTACATTTTAAGTTTGGTCTTACATTTTGGATTTCGCCATTAATGCATTCAAGTTTTCTTTTTCAAGCTTTAAAATGGGTGTTGCATATTTCACTTCATAGTTTACGTTTTCTTGAATAAAACTAAGCTCCAATCTTTATTCCTTTAAAATGTCTCTCCATTACATTTATGTCTTTGCTTTAGATATGAGTAGCTAAGTTTATATTTGGCTAATCCAAGGGAAAATTCCCCTAGGGTATGCTATTTTAACTCATTTTTATTCCTCCTCGTAGTGTACGATGACTTGGTTTGACTAGGTTGAGTATGGATGTGGCTGTGAGTTCTAGATACACTGTAAACTAGTCACAGGGTATGCTTGAATCCTGACCTCCATTTTGTTCCCAGACTTCCTACGAATCAATCAAAAATCTAGTCACCATTGAAGGAAGGTCTTGTGTTGATTTGGCATTCCCATTGGAATGACCCCTTCGGATTAGCCAACACTTGTTTCATTTCATTTTTAACAAAAACACAATCCCCAAAAATCAAAGTCATAGATTTTTACACTTTTCTATTTTTACAAAATCACCTTCACACAATTCACCTTCCTTCTGTAACACCCTGATTTTTCACTTCTTTTGGGAGATGTTAATGGATATAAAAACACTCAAATAAAATAACAAAGCGCTAATTGTCCCAATAAAATTTTATTTATCACAATCATCTCCCAATACGAATGAATCCATCAATATATATAAATGTTTCAATATAAGTAAAATTTCAATTACATCGACATCTCCTCGTTTTTAATATTCTGTTTATCTTGTTCCAATCTTTTCTCTAAACTCAGCCTGAAAATGTTAAATAAAGTGGAGAAGTATACAATATGA
This sequence comes from Ilex asprella, assembly GCA_023539305.1. NCBI lineage: Eukaryota > Viridiplantae > Streptophyta > Magnoliopsida > Aquifoliales > Aquifoliaceae > Ilex > Ilex asprella. The sequence continues at coordinate 24,761,847 of CM042197.1, forward strand.
CGAGGAAAAAAAATATGCTCAATTACAATAATCGAGTATCACAAAGTATCTCAACCAACAAATGCCAATATCAAATTTACATATCACACGTCATACAGAATCTTAACAGAGGTCTGACACCTCACCAATTATCTCACCTCAACCCGATTCCACGGGTCTCTCGGCTGGCGATGCATCGACTATTGGCTTTCATGATCCCGTCTTAATATCCTCATAACACGATCAATGAGACAAAAATATTTAGCGATATTCAATCGAAATTTCAAAATAATTATAGCACAAGTTGGAATACAAATAAGAGGATAATCAAAGAAATACTTTTTGTAAAGAGATTTATGAAGAACATATTGCATACTACCATATACCTCAAAATCATTGTTTGAATTTGATAACTCAGCTTCCTTTCTTTTTTTCCCAACTTCTCTTGCCTTCTCTCTAGGAGGTCACCAATGTGTTTTCCTCCTAATTTTATAAACAAGTCCCCTATTTATAGGCCTTTAGAACTCCTAGGAATATTCTAGAGGAATATTCTAAAATGTAGAATATCCTGGGAATATTCTAAAATCTTCTAGAATCTTTCTAAAGGATCCGTTTTCGTCCCAAAACGATTAATTTCATATGGGTTTAATTTCAAATTAATTTTATTTAAAATTTAATTCAATTATAAAAAAATTATATTAATTTATTTGTGGGGACCATTGTGAGGTCAACCGCCACCCAATTGTCTCAAAATACGTGTAAAATTCAACTATTTTAGAATTCGACGAAAATTGTTAAGGGGGCTCGGTTTCGCGAGACAAATTCAACGGTGAAGTCCATTGTGTCATCCGAGCTCTAGAGAAATACTTATTTCAAATTCCCATTGTAATGACAAATTACTATTTTGCCCTTTTTTAGACAGAGTTCATATTTACCCAGGTTTTACATTCCTCCACCCTTAAAAGAATTTCGTCCACATAATTATATTTAAACTACTTCAAAAAATTTGGGATCTCACACCTTCCCTGTGGAGACAACTTTAGAATAAGATTTTCAAGTAAAACACGACACTCGAAAGTCTCTCGGCGCTTGGAGAGCACTTTTGTTCATACACACACACCCATTTCTTTCCACAAAATTATTTTCTCATTCCTGCCATTTAACCCGAGTAAGAGTGACACTTACCTACACACATTAGCCATATACACAATCGAGGGTTCATGTTCGGAGATTTGGGAATACAATGGAAAAAATCAAGCAGTCCTCTGAAGGACACCACACTGAGTGAAGGTGGTGAAGTTGTTATTGAACCAAAATCACTAAAGACTTGGTCTAAAACTGAGCACAATTCTATGGGGTGCAACTTGAAAGGCTTGAATGCTATATTATGAGACTTCCAAAGAGTAACACTTGACGAGTTTTGGAGGATCTCTAATTGTGAGATGATTAACACTCAAAATAGCATACTCTTATGCCATGTTTTGGACTAAGTATGCTTTGGTGGAGCTTAAAGAATGATGTTTCAGGTCTTAAAGTGAACAAGAGTTCAAAAGCACCAAAAAGCATCCCTCGGTGGCAATCACAGCATTTTAAGGAACTAGTTGCAGAAGCATGGAATATGGAAGGAACGTTCGAACGTCAAACACCGTTCGAACGGTCATGATAAACCAGGCCAGAAACTGTTATCTGTGTTGCAGAAAAAACCCAAGACCCTGGAGATTAAAGAACTACGTTCGAACGGTACTAAACGTTTGAACGTCTATTGGAGCAAGGACAAAGATCAGACTGACTGAAGAGATGGCGTGTTGCAGACTTGCAGAGTTACGGTCAGAAGGCCCAGGCACTTGAGTGCCATGTTCGAACGGTGGCCACCGTTCGAACGCCCTAGGAATTTTTAGACAGCCAGTTAAGATTCTGCATGGACCTGGAGGGAAGATTTACATGAAGACTTGGAGGAAGATTTTGGACAGAAACCATGTGTGGACTGACATAGCTGACATGGACTGCATCCTTCTGACGTTTGAATGGCAGAGAGCAAAGACAGAGGAACCCTTCGAACGCCCAAACCGTTCGAATGGTGTGGACAGACTGCCTGCAGAGTGGTTGGCATTTCACTTTAACTTTGACGCACAACTCTATTCTTTTACCCCCTCCCTGCCTTTTCCTTGCCTATAAATACACTTAGTTTTGTGTAGAAGAGACACACATGGGTGGAACCATTGGAGGGATTCACCATTTAGCATTTCATCACATCCATTTCAATTCTTGTCTTAGTCTTTTTCCTTACTAGAAGAAGTGGGGACTTTAGATTCACACTCATTTCCTTTACATTAATGTTCACATTTACATTTACTTAAGAGTTGTAATTCCTTTATTTACTTTAAGTCTTTACATTTATGTTCTTAATTTACATTTAGTCTTTACATTTATGCCTTTATTTTCTTCTAGTCTTTACATTTATGCTCTTACATACATGCTTTTACTTATGTCTTTCACTTTCATTATTTGAGCTCCCTTCTTGCTTAGAAGAGTGAAACTCTTCCACCTTTCTAGCTTTACCAAAGCCGTGAAGGGTGGAATGTGATTCACTCATTCTTCGTTGAAGATTAGCTCTTTGTTAATTATACTTTTACGTCGTGAAGCCCTCTACTTAGAGGGATAAGCATCACTCACTTTTCTAGATTTATCAAAGCTATGAAGAGTGAGTAGTTTCTCATTCACTCTTTAGTAAGAGGTAAAGGACATGTGGTGATTACCGGGATATCATATGATGCTTTGTTCTAATGCTTAATGTTCATATTGCCTTGCTTTTGGATGATTGATTGCATCTAGCAAAGCTAAAGTACTTTGTATAATCGATAGCTTTCCCATGACACGGATGACTCCTGCATAGAAAGACTCTTCGTTTCAAGGCAAGTACCCCGGCTAGATCTTCATGACTACCCTTGAATCATCCCCCTTTATCAAGCTTCATTAAAAGGATGAACTATTAAAGCCATGGTTGAATGTCATGAAGAATTACTTGGTTGTTTGTACACGCGATAACTCTTGGTACAGATAATTCTTGTAAACTTCTAGTGAGACCTTGGAACCATGACCTTAATAGGCCATTTCTATCTTCCGATTGACTCTCCGTTGACACGGGAGTTAATTGAGTCATCAAGCAAAACTATCATATTTCGGATAATTGACCACATATCTCGATCCTCGAACTAAAGAGTGATTTATCTGCCATTTGAATCAATCGTATATTTTGTCTAGAAAATTCTTCGAAAAGAATTTAATATTTTATTCAAGGAATTCACCCGCATCTCACAACCCTAAAAAATCAAAAGTTACAATTAATTGGTTTCCTTCACCGATTACTTTAGAACACAAAAACTACTGGTTCCCTGTGGATTCGACTCCGGACTCAAACCGGATTATTACTTCAACTTGGCCGCCTGGACTTCGGTGTACACATTTCGGATCAAGTCTTGAGACTTCCAAAGAGGCATGGAACATCTTACATATTTCCCACAAAGGAAAACCTAAGTAAAGATGTCTCATCTACAAATGTATAACTCTCAGTTTTGAAGATTTCTATGCTAGATTGTCTGATATTGTAAATTCATCCTTTGCATTGGGTACCACGTATGATGACTCCGTGATTAAATGAAAATTTTTGAGATCTCTACCGGAAAGGTTTCATGCTAAGGTGACATTGTTGAAAACTGAAGCCAATTAGGGGACGATGCCAATAAAAGACCTAGTTGGATCTATTTTGGCTTTCAAAATGAACCTCCAACTAACCGAAAGGTCTAAGTGCATGGCCTGGTGCTCTATTAGAGAAATGGAGATGAATCGAAGTCACCCCGATTCAACAAATATGTTAAGGCTAGTGGTGCCAAATCTTCAAGGTCGAAAGGAAATCCAAGTAAACCTATGTCTCCTAGAAGTGGAGGAAAAAATAAGGGCGAAAGTAAAGAGGGTCAAGACCTCAATACTATAAGTGTCAAGGATTTGGACACATGGCTTGGGAATGTCCTAATCAAAAGAAGAAATATTTGGCCATAGATAGGAGAGAAAGTGAGTGTGAGTCGATAACGAGTGAGGATACTTCCTCTCGAGAAGATGAGTAAGAGATCATGGCTTTAGTAGGCTCACACTCCTCCCCTAGAGAGATAATTTAAAAGGTGAAGTCAACTGAGAGAGAGAGAGGGAGAGAAAGAGAGTCTTGCACCTATTTCCCGAGTTAACCTGATAGATTTTACGGGAAAATGAGTGTGGTTGTGTAACGCCCCAAATACCACCCTGGACGACATTACATTCCAAAACCATTTACATAATGAGAGCACTAAAATAAATACACCAATAAGAAATTTTTCATTCATCATATATATGTATAATGTTTACAACGTTGTTCCAAAAGAATAGGTTCATCTTCGCCTTTACATTTCAGAGATTAACTAATGTAACGCAACGGAATATAACGAAAGTAAACTAGACTTTACATGATTTCAAAATAATTTCTTAGTCTAGTACAAAAGAATGTGTCGCTCTAAGTGTCCACCTCGGGATCAACACTTCCCTCTAGCGGAGTCTCACAGTATACACGCTCCTCGACTCCTGACTCCTCCTCAAGAGTAAAATTTAAAAAATGTTTAAATGTAGGGGATGAGCACGAAACTCTGTAGCAAAATCTTTCTAAACTCCAACAAGGTTTAGAAAACATATAAAAAGCGGTCGGTCTCTTTTTTCAAATATCATATATAAATTTTTGAAATAAAAACAAGGACATTTAGACAGATCTCAGGTTTACACAATTGCAATAATTAAATGAAAGCAATGAAATACATTTCTAAACCATAAATCATGTCCAATAGGTTCTTGGAGAAACCATTTCCACAACAACAAACAATAGTTAAAAATCTCATGTATATTGGTTCATCCTCGTTCCATGTACATTGATTGCTTCCCATGAATCTACCCAACGACTATACCTAGTTCACCAATCACAAGCAAATCACAAGCACTTTGAGAAAGGGCGTCTACCATACCAATGGCAGTGACGACTCCCTTCTCAAGAAAGGTATACCAACCCTAGTTCGAACTCTAGTGAACGATAGTGGTTGCATTATCAAATGACAACCCACTACAAGTGTTAGGCAACCATCTCAGCGCCACTGGGATATACTAACCTCTAACACTCTACGGCATTTCTCGAAAGCAATTCAAGTCCGTCACAACAAACCATACAATAAGGAAACAAATATATTCTCCATTAATTAACAAATTCTAAAGTATTAACAAAATTCCCAAATTCATCACGTGACAATTCCACTAACCAAGTATGAAAAGTACAAGAGATCACAATAACATAATTTTTATTACTCAACACAAAGCTCTATAGTTTTGAATTCAATAATAAAGGAATAATTCAAGAAGGAAATCCATCACTCTCAAAAAATCTAGGGTTTTCAAAAAAAAAACAGGGATCTCATGTGTATTCAACCCTAACTTTGTTAAAAACATGTAATCTTAGCACAAAAGACTAAGAGAGGATGATTTTATATCATATATATCACATTTATTGCAAAGCATACATATATACATAAACCCTAATCTCAATGAAAGAGAAAGAGAAGAAATCTCCTACGTTGAATCCAAAGCTCAAAGCAAAGATCCAATCTTTAAGAACCTCTTTCCTCTCTTTTCTTTTCCCTTTAAACTCCTCCTAGTGTTTTAGAATATTTGGGTGAAAGTGTAGTGAGGAATGGAAGAAGATGGTGGAGATGGGTGTTCTTGAAGAACTAAGGTTTTGATTTCTAAAATGGTGTAAATCTCTTTTGATCTTGTGTTTTTCTCTTCTTTCCTTCCTCTCTAATGTTTTCTAGGGTTTGAAGTGGTGTAATGAAGGCTAAGGAGGTGACATAATATTTTTATAGTAGAGGAAGAACTGGTTGTCCGCGAATGGAAAATTTCAGATTTTTTTACATTGACCTTCCGGGAGATTTTGCCTTATGGAAGTACTGTTCACGTTAACCTTCTGGAAGGTTTTTATAGACCTTCCGGAAGGTTTAGCCTATTGAAACTTCCAGTATATTTTTGACCCATTTAGAGATCGAATTGGAAAACTTTCATGAAATACACTTTTATAGCCCTAGATGTCTACTATCTACTGGAAAATTTTCAAATCAAATGGACATTATGATAAAAATTTATGACCCAAATATTAGATAGTGTCCATAATCCTTTTTACCCAAATTCACTCTAAAGTGTGCTTTAACTCCGGAATACTTTATAACTTCTAATACTCCCCATATTACCTCTCTCAAGGTTTTTCTACCTTCGGGATCCAATGGAGACCTTGGTTTGACCTAAAATATTTAGAAACTTACATAATCACCCTTTCCAAGTTTAAACGTCTTCGAAACTTAAACTTCACAATCAGATTGCCTCCCTAGTATTTATTCCTAAGGTTACAATCCATATGGTTCATTCTTACGTCATTATATATATAAGAATTACTAAACAATTACATTACTATATTAATATAAACATGTGGGGGTTTGCAGGTTGAGATGTAAGGATTGTGACAGACTTATTGTCTCTACCAAGTTAGATGTCCCAAGCACTTCCAACAAGGTCATGGCACCGAAGAAGTAGTTGAGATGAGAAAGTATAGACCTATGTGATCCATCATGCATTTCATCAAACACCCTAGGGTCATACATTGTAAATATATTTTTTCTTTGTTTATTTTGATTTATTTTTCTATGAGAAAAAATAAAAAACAATAGAAAAATGAACCCCCACTCCAAAAAAAAAATAGAAAATTCAAAAATAGTTTTGATGTCAAGATTGACATTCATTTTTTGGATTAATGATTATTGCTTTATTTGTTCTGTTTTTTGTGTATTGCATGTTTATGAATATTTTTTGTTGTATTTTTTAATTTTTAAAAAATACAAAAATATTAGAAATCAAAATGCAAAAAGATTATGTTTTTTCTATTTTTGTTTTGTGATCATGGTAATTCACACTTTGATTTGCATTGAAATTGTTTCATCCTAAATCAAAGTTGAAATGTGTATTACTATGAGTCATATTAAGGGATAGAGAACTTAATGGCATAAGTTTGATTGCATAATTCACTAGCCAAAGTCTCTTTCATTCTAGTGTGCTTGAATAGTGTTTGCCTTTGAAAGATTCAAAACCAAGGACGCGCATGTCATTCATCTTTCACACCTACTAGTTTGATTAGTTTAAGATATTGATGATCTTAAAAGGCTCTAAGTTTTGGTGATAGGTGAACACATGGCTAAGAGTTAGTTAAACCCCAATCCCTTAAAAGATGTTGAAGATCAATTGTGAGAAAAGAGTCCAATGTGGCCAAAATCTAAAAAACTAGGGCATAACTAAATGACTAAAAATAATTGCACTTGAATTGTGAGAGTACTTATGCTTAATTGTTAATAGCTTATTCATAAAGCTCATCGAGCACATTTCAATCATGATTAAAAGCATACATTTGAAGTACGAAATTTACAAACATGTTGATTGAAGCCATATAGAGTAGAAGGGATAAAAGAAAGGGGGAGTGGTCAAAAAGAGAATCTTTAGGACTGTCACTAATAGGTAATGTATTCACTTAGGCAATGCATTAGGATTTTATATGAAAAATCGGGGAAAAATATTAAAAAAAATTGTCAGAAAGGGTAAAATGGAAATTAGGCGTTGCGGTACGAGTTGAAAACTCGAATTTTTTAGAACTCGGATGCTGAGATGGACCTCACTTTTGCATTAGTCTTGTGATATCTAGTTACCAAGTCAATTTTTGTTGAATTTTCAGACAGTCAATTTTTTTTTGCATTTTGCGATGCGATCGGGTGTCGCATGACCAAAATAAACGCGAGCGGGTTTTAACTATGAAACATGAAAAATAATTTAAGGTTAGTTCAAATAAAATATGTCAAAAATAACATGGGATGGGATTTAATTGATTCGGGGTCAAATTGAATCAAGAAAAGACGAGAAGTGTGGCACAATGAAGGCCAAGTATTGAAGGGTATAAATAGGGGAAAATCATATTTTTTGCCCATTTTACTCTAGATTTTTTGATATATATATATATATATATAGAGAGAGAGAGAGAGAAGAGAGAAATTCAAGGGTTCTTACATCTTCTTCTTGCTATTTAGGGCCAACCGTTTGTCATATTGCCTCAGGCCAACAATAAAAGTTGTTCTACTCGACAAGAGCTACGTCTATGTACTAAAAATATGGAATTCACCGAAGTCTCAAGATCAGAATTCTTAGAAATTAAGGTTGAAGCTGGATTTGGGCTTCTTGGAGTTTCTACAACTAGTATTACGCTTTGAGAGGTAGGGTTCTTCTCCTAGCTATGTTTATTTCCAACCTAGAGTTGAAATATGAAATGGGTAGGGTATAGAGATATAATCTCATGTATGACACATACCTATTGTAGTTGAAATGTTGCAAAAGGGTGTAAGAATAGTTAAAATCAATTCTTGCATGAATTAAGTTTTATGTTTGTTTTTTTTTTTTTTTTGGTCGAAAAATTGGGTTTTGTTGAAATTTCTTGATTTGGGAATTTCATGGATAATGTGATGTGTTGGGCATGATTATGTGTTACATAATCATGTGGTTTATAGGTGTTTGATAAAATGCCTAGGAATGACTAAGCATGTTAATTGGATGGATATGATATAACATGCTTGGTGAAAATTGTGGAATGTGATTATATTCTTATGATATAATTAACATTGTGGAAATTGTATATGCTCACAAGGTGCTCATGACATATTGAACATGGCATGGACTTTACAATCGTACACTTACATTTGCTCATAAACGGGAAGCATCACATTCATGGGCATGAGGCATGAGTGTGGGTGTGTGCATGGTTTTGGCCAAACACCATTCTTTGTGGTTGATGCATGGGCTCTGCAAAGTTGGATCAAGGTTTTATTGAGTCTCACAAGTTGCATTGAAAATAGGGTCGGAGTTAGCAAGAAGATCTAGATTATCCCGCCAGTGCAAAACCCGGTGATTTGGATATACACTACGTTGGTATTGAATCCTTAAAGTGTGTCAGTGTACGCGGAGTCGTTGGTGGAAGTTCATAGATGTCATGTCGGTTGGGTAATTGTTGGTGAAAATCCATAAATACCCACCCCAAGAAAGACTTGAAATTTATAAATGGTCATTGGATGTGTTACATCAATGGTGGGAGCTTTGAATGTCCGGATATATTCACATGACATTGCATCTGTTATGGGAGCCGGTGGAGGGCTCGGGTTGAATTGTGTGTGTGAGTCTCAACTCATAACATGGCATAGCATTGTGACATTCATTTCTTGAAGTTGTATGATCTTGGATGAATACTTGTTCGATTGTTGAATTGCATGTGAATATTTTATATGCATTTGGATTGGGATGTAGTCTCTTTAGGAGATACCCTATTGAGCATGGCTCACCCTTTATGGAAAAAATATTTCAGGTGGGGAACAAACGCTAGTGGACGACCCTAACATGGGACCTTGTTGAGAAGTCAGAATGTGGCTTTAATTTGTATTTTGTAAATCAATTTATGTTACTGGTTTTAGGCATGTGATATTTTCAAGAGGGTTCTATATTGAACCTTTATGGACTATATTTTGAGTATAATTTGATGTTATATAAGTTTGAGTGAAAGTGGTATAAGGTTGGATGAGTTAAAATAGAAAAAGGAAAGATTTGGGGGAAAATGGGTCCTGGTACCAGTACCAAGTTGATTAGGTACCGGTAATACAATTCCAAAGGGCTTAGGTGCCAGTACCAAGGCTTGAGGTACTAGTATCATGTTGTCAAGAGCCCTGGTACCGGTACCACACTCATGTGTAACGGTATTAGGCAAGCAGAATACCCGAGTACTAGTCCCTCCTCCAAAATTTTTAAAAATTTGAAATAACTTTGCCAAGCCTTCGAGCCTTGAGTCTTCTTGTTTAAGGGATGTAATTAGAGTAATATTGATGACAAGTTGATTGATATTAGACCTTTGAATGGTCATGTGAAGAGGTTGTGTCGGCTTATGCGTCATGCACGGTACTTCTGCGGGTTAATGGGCCATCAACGGGTTGAGAAATGACTCTGGTTTTAGGGGCATCACATCATGAAGAACTTATTAATGATTTGAACTAAACGAAATCCGAAGTCTATTGGAGGTTGGTTTTACACACGTTGCACTAGAATTAGTCAAAGTTGAACAAAATTTGAACACTTGTGAGTGAAATTGAACTAAGTGAAGGAAATATTGTTCTAGGATGCATGAAATTCAATTCTACATTTCTTAATATGCCTTAGGGTAATGTAATGAGATGATGAAATTTGGATGGAGATATTATTATAAAAATATATGTAATTTATTGATTTTTTACATTGAGCATTTACATGTTTAATTTAAAAATTGCACTACAATAGCATCCAATTTCATCTATACATGTGCTTACATATTCATTTAGGTTGTATATACACCTATGCATGATTTTGAGGCTATAGAAGTAGTTGAGAGCCATTGGGAATAAGTACTTGAATTCCTTATGTAATTTAGTTACTACTTTGATCCATTGCACTTCTAAGAAAGGAGTCCGAGACAATCCTTTTTGGACCAATGGATCAAGCCTTGCATCCATTTGGGATATGGATTTCGGAGACTTAGTATTAGGGCATATGTCAGCATAAGAGTGTTTTATTCATTCATGAACTTTACTAAAGTACTATGTTTTTTTTTGTTGACTTTAAATTTTTTTTTCTTTGTTTAGCTCTATTTTTTTGTTGTTTTTGTCCCATAATTTTTTCCGGAAAGGGTTTCCACCATCAACCAATCACTTGTGTTATTTATCCCTTTTACACATACACTTGTGATTTGATGCACACATGCGCACTATGTGTTTGATGAATTGATTGTTTTAATCTATATATCACATTTACTTGATTGATTAGGTTTGGGTTTCCTTGATTTGGATCACCATGTGAGATTGATAAAATTAATACACTAATCCACATTAGTTTTTGGGTTGTGGTGATTTAAAAGGGGTTGTAACTTAAGTTGACATATCATTCCGAGAAGATGAAATTGATGTTGAATTGGGTTAAATTGGTGTTTGTCGAAGATTTTTTTTAATAACCTATTCATCCCTCTCTAGGTCTAGTGTGCAAGTTCTTGTTTCTAATCGAGTGGAAACATCCTACACACAAAGTGTACTATTTTCCCCGCAGGGTTTTTAGGCTCAAAATGTTTTCCTAAACGACAACATGTAGTATTGACTGGTTTACGCCTACAAAAAAAATTTATATGAATCTTACTCCTTTTCCAAAAAGAGTCCTCAGTGAATCTGTACTAAAAAAAAAATTATGATCCAAATTAGTCTATCCGCCAAATTGAATAAAATGTCAAAAAAATATAAATTAAAATTTTCTTATCAAAGATCATATTTTTTGTAGGCAAAAACTAAATTAGTGGCAATTTTATTTTTTATTTTTTTAGTTTGGTCAAGTGCTTGGCCTAAGTACAAGGGCAAAGGTAAATAGGAGCTTGGGGGTCTGGCCCATCCCTAAAATTGTTTTTTCTATATATATTTTGTGTATTTTTTTAATATCTTCAATTATGTCCACTTGAATGACATAAAATGAACAAAAATGGATCTATTCGGAGAACAAATTTCTTGGTTAATGGACTAGAATTAAAAAAAAAAGTCATAGAATCTCTTGGAGTCAATAATAGTAACAAAAAAAAAGTTGGATAGAAAAAAAGGTTGACCCACTCCATTCTAAAGTTTTCCCCAAAAGCACTAAAGCGAACAAAGCACCAGAAACCAATAAACTGTTGCACACTGCCACTTTAAAGCTTTGGCATTGATATTACTACTTTTTACTTTGGCATTGATATTTTGATTAATTTTATAGAGAAAGACATTTTTAATGGTATTGATAATGAAATTATCATGCAACGCTTTTGAAGTATGAAGACTCATCGATGCTAATTGTAAATGGATGTAATTGAACTCATTTCTTGTAAAGGATCACAATTAATCTATACCACCCCAAATCCATATTCAAAGGCATTAGCTTATTATAAATCATCCAAACCATGTGAGTATACTAAGATTCCTTAAAATAAATCAATGTCAATCACACTACAGTCAGTTTCTCTTATGCCTACCTAAAAGGCCGGCAGCACCATCACGACGACCCTCTGGTTGTGAGAGCAATCATTGCCATTAAAAAAGTCCATCGAATCTTGATTGAGAATGGCAACTCAACTACTATCATCTTCATATATGTTTTTAATAACCTTGGTCTAGGCTAGGCAAACTCCAACCCATTAGATCTCCACTAGTTGGCTTCTGAGGCGAAAATATTTATCCCCTTGGTTCGATATAGCTAATACTGACCATAAAGAACCACCTTGCTCGACAACCACCACCGTTAAGTTCCTCATGGTAGAGGCTAGCTCGACCTATAATGTTATATTAGTATGACCTTCCCTTAATGCACTCAAGGTGTTCCCATCAACCTACAAGATGGTCATGTTGTTCCCAATTGGAAATGAAGAAGGGTTGGTACGTGGAGACCAAAAGATGGCAAGAGAGTGCGATATGACCTCAATGAGCTAGAAAGAGCATCATGGCAAGCAATCAATGTGGAAGTCATAAAACATAGCAATCAATCAAAGTGCAAGTCTCAAAACTTCTCTAAGTTAGGGGCACCATGGTGGCCAACTTCCCTACTTGTTTGTCCAACATTATCCTTGTCAAGTAAACTAGCAAAACATGGAAGTTGTGCATCGACATTACTAACTTGAACATGGCATGCCCAAAGGATTGCTTTCCTTGTACAGACTTGATCGTGGATGCCACCTCGGGCCATGAGCTATTTAGCCTTATGGACGCTTTCACGAGGTAAAACTAGATACAAGTGGACCCTATTGATCAAGAGAAAACTTCCTCTATAACAGAGAAATGTACCAATTATTATCTGGTCATGCTCTTTGGATTGAAAAATGCAGGGTCTAGTTACTAAAGATTGGTCAACAAAATGCTTGCTAATTATTATCAGGTCATGCTCTTTTGATTTTCTTGTTTTTAGGTAGTAATTAGGTTTTAGCGCCTTAGGTTTTTTTTTTTTTTGTAGTAATAGCCTAGTAGAAGAACCTTCGGCGTATTAAGGCTATTGCATTTTGATTTTTGTACCCAAAAACACAACATAGATATATACTAAGTCTTTTGATTCCAAATGTGGGCGTTAAATTCTTAGAGCATATGCATTTCAATTTATGATTCTTGCTATGCTTTGGAATTTAGGAGTGTAATGTTAGAATTTTTATTTATGTTTATCTCTAGTTTGCTAAGGCACTAGCAATGCCTAAGTTTGGGGGTGTGAAGAGAGTATAATATTGCATATTTTTTGTGTCTCATATCATTCATCTTCGCTTTGTTAGTTATCTATTTGCTTTGTTTTAGATTAGTTTTGTGTTTTATAGAGAATGTTCGTGTTTGTAGGTAAATTAATGTAAGAACAAATTTTTATATACATCTTGATGCTTTGGAAGACTTTGACAATGAGTTGAGCCAGAAGCACTGCAACAATAGTACCGATAGAAGTAAGAAAAAACTTTTCTACCAATACTTTATTACTTTGGTACTGGTAGAACAAAGAACAGTTCTAACAGTAGCTGTGAAGAGCTACCAACACATAAGAAACATTAATTTTGCAACCGGTAGGTCGGGACTTGCTTCCTATTGGTACATCATTGTATTAATTCATCGAGCAGCTGTTGTCCGAATTTGATATTGACAATTTACGTGCAAGTATACACAATCAACAAGTAATAAAGTGATAAATAGAGTATCGTTCCCACAGAGAATTATTGCTAATAACTTTCAAGTACTAACTTTATATCAATTTGATTTTATTTTAACAATAGGAATTAAACTATGATTTCACTAATTTAAAACTAAATCTAAATTTAATAATAAATGATTGAATTTATCGGATAATAGAATTTAAGATTACAATTTCCCCTAATGCTTTGTATAAATCTTTTCACTTTCTTTCCAGTTAATTGATCAAAATAAGTTGATAACTGAGGACTCAAAGTTATTTATCAAGCCTCTTCCGATAGTTAGATAAAGTTTTCTCTCCCAATTAAATTATTATATTCCTATGTAAATTAATTTGAAATAGATTAATTAAGTTCAAACTCTCATAAAAGTTATACGCAACATATAGGTATATTCATATTGTATACACAAACCCAGCTATTCAATCCTAAGAAGAATCAACCAGACACATGTCATCATATTCAGAGATAAACCTAGAATTCATCTTCCAATTTAATCTAGGAAATCAAATTAATTGATGGTCAAACAATCATATATTAAGCACAAAATACAATGAACAACTCATATATGATCAATCAGTACTAGAAAAGAGAGTAGATTAATTTAACTAAACATTAGATTCTGTTGCAATCTTAATAAGAAAATTAATTGATAATGTAATTGAAAAACATCATCATCAAATTAAACAACATCTCAGAAAATCAAGAAGTAAAAGTAAGAGAAAAGAATGAAAACTTAGTTGAAATCTTTAATCTCTCTTTAGCCTTCAAGACCAATCTTCTTTGTGTCACGTCCTTCGATTCATGTCTTCAATTTTATATCAATTCTTGGTTTTTTCCTCCTCTTAGCAGCCCCCAAAATCAGTATTATCCATTTCCAAATCAAACCTTAGCATATATGTAGCATTAGAGTTTAATTTCGGATCAAAACAAGTTAGAATTCGCGTCCAGAGTCAACAGAAACGCTGTGAGGCCCCTAAAATCGGGGGTCCTTTTTAAATCGTTAACCTTTCTTGCCTCAATTCTAGGCCTTAAGTCCATACAAGTTTCCTCACTCGGGATTTTAACCCACGTACATACCCCGTGTTCTTTTTATCATTTAATTCTCCCAAGGTCCAACATGCCTCAAAATAGTTCATTAAGAATCCATTTGTACCCTTTGAACCAAAGAAAACAAAGTCCAAAAGCATAGGAGAACAGTGTTAAAATTTCAGAAATTTACAAATAGTACTGGTATGAAACAGTATCGGTACGTCAAACCTTCGGTACCAAAACGTACCAGTACACCGTACCGGTACAGTCTACCTAGATTTTTATCGTTTCTTCCGTTTCTCGTTTCCAATTCATTCCAAACCTTACAAAAAACCAACCCAACAATTACATAACATGTATTTGGGTATCCAACATGGTTTAAATAAGATCTATTACAACATTTGCATGCGAATTCATTTAATTACATGCCAAAATAAATATCCATTGTAATGTCTTTACAATTTATTCAAAATAAAAGCCATATTTCGGCTTCTTCATCCATGAGACCCAAAGTGAGAGCCATCCATCGGCACGAACCCCACACCTGAAATATTTTCCTATAAAGGCTGAGACACGCTCAATAGAGTATTCCCTACATAGGCTACTCCCCAACTCAAATGCACATGAAATGCTCACATGCAACCAATTCACCATTCATACATTCCAAACATGAATATGCTATCAATGTTGGAAATTTATAATGCAATGCTATGGAATGAAGAGACTCATTCTTAATAACCAAATCAGACCCTTCCCGGTCCTTCGACACATGCAATTTACAATTGTGCAAATGCCCGTCATCCAAAATCCCGAGCCCTTCCCGGCTCCCAACACATGCAATTTTCCATGTGTATAATTCTGTCATCCATGTTAAACATAAAATGACATTTTCAATCCGGGGTCTTGTATAGGGTGAGTATTTATGGACTTACACCAACGGCTCTCAACCGACACGGGATTTATGGACTTCCACCAACGGTCTCACGCACACCGACACACTTTATGGACTAATACCAACGACAGTGCATATCCAAATCACCGGGTTTTACACCCGAGGGATCTTCTAGCCCTTCTTGCTAACCCGGTCCCTACACCTTGTACACCGTGCAACTCGGCCAAGTCATTGACTTAGCTCCCTCGAGCCCAATCGTCGTCCACCCATGTGGTGTTAACTTCTTTCATGCACAACCACCCATTTAATGCAATGTTCTCATGCATATGCAATGTAATGCCTCATTGCATCTCTATTACAATGTTCAATATGCAATGTGTGTCATACGAACCATTTCAAACCCGATTCATACAATTCATGACAAATTATATCAAAAACATATAATTTTCATAACTCACATTGTCAATAAACAAATATGCATTTATCAACATTATATCCAAAACTCATGTCCAAGCATGTTATCTCATATCTAGGAATAGCACACTTCCAAAATCAAGACGTTATGCAAACACATAACATGCCCACAATTCACATAATTCAAGAAATTACATTTAGCAATTTCTACATACCCATTTCAAGATAGAATATATTCTACCTAATTTCACTACCCATTTCACCAAGGCAATATTTAAGCACACAACATGCCCATATAACCCCAATTCCCATGGAATTTCCCAAAATAAATTATCACATTTCAATTCTAAGGTTGGAATTTACCGTAATCTATTTCTACTCTCATTTTCATACCCATTTTATTAAATTTCATTTCAATAGGCAAGTTATATATATCTATACTAACCTACCCATTTCAATATAACATTCTAGGTAGTGAATAAACCTAAGTAGGAGAACTCCTACCTCTTGTAGCGTGAGGAACGACTGTAGAAGTTCCAAGAATCCACCCAAGCTCCACTCCCAAGCTTCCCCCAAAATTTTGGTTTTCTTACCTTCGGTGAAAGGCTTTGTTTTTGGTGTGTACGCGTAGCCCTCGTCGAGGAGATCGACTTTCCCTCTTGTCCCGAACGGATCCAAGCTCTCTAGCTCTATAAATCGTAGAGAAAAGTTGGAGATTTCTCTCTCTTCCCTCTCTTCTCTATCGACTAACGGCTGAACACAAAAAAATGGGGCAAAAGTCAGATTTTCCCCCTATTTATATTTTTAGAATACTTTGCCCAAAATGCACCACACGGCCCTTTTTAATTCCAGGTCCGTTTTTGTTCCGAAACGATTAAATTTCGCTCCGGTTCAAGGTCAAAATACTTTTATTTTGTCTTGACTTCATTTATTTTAAAAATCTCATATTTTTCCCAAATGTTTCGTATTTGGGTCTCCTGGGACCTCGTAAAACGCGAAAAATTCAACTATCTTGGAATTCGATGAAATTTGACATGGTCACTAGATTTCGCGAGACGAATCCAACGGTGAGGTCTGTTTCTTGATCCGAGCTCTAGAAAATTTCAGGTTTACAACCCTAACCATTGTGATAATTTACCGTTTTGCTCTTTTGTTCTTAAAAGTTTAAATTTACCCGGGTTTTTACAAGCGCCTAGGTGTTGGCTTGGCACTGGAAATGTGCTGCTTGGGTAGAATATGGGCGCCTATGCGCTGGAAAGGCGCTGTCCCTTTTAAGCCTAAAGCTTCCCTTGTTGCTCAGCCTTAAAAAATCCAGCACTTAGGCTCCAAGTTGACCTTGTTTCCTTCCAAATGATGATTCCTATAAAATAACATCAAAACACATAAAACAAATAAAAATGGACATAAAAAAAATTAAAAACTTTCAATTTCATCAAGTCGAAAGTACTCAATTCATAGATATAAAACCCACTCACAAACAACCACTACCTACTATAAATAGAAAGACCACAGAAGGGAGAAAGGTGTCAATAATTCAATTATTCAAGTATCGAAGAATCAATCATCCCTTAGGGTTTACTTGTTTTTCAAAAGTTCTTCTTTTACTTTTTATTTCAATCTTTGTTCTACTTTAGTTATTTAATTTCGTGCAAGGTGATTACATTAATTCTCTTTTATGTAACGATTTATAATTCTTTGCATTCAATTCAAGGTATCTACTTTCTATTTTGATTTCAATTGAAGTTTTATTTCTCTTTTACTTATGTTGATGTTTATTTCAATTTCTTATGTTTTTACTTCCATGATGAGTGAGTAGTCATCTTTCGGTTTGATCGGATGGGGGAGTCTCACCCGTGAATGAGAATTTTGAGCTAACTAGGGTTTTTTAAAGATTAAGTTATTTTGTTGATTAAATAATTAAAAATTAAAACATGTGTGATATGTATATCTTCTTGCCTATCCATAGACAATTAGGTTTGACACATATAATTCTTGGAATCACTACAATCAACGGGATTGTAATTCTTTCAAAATTTAATCATTAAATTTGAATACCAATTTTTTATTTGCATTGGGTTTTCGTTTGATATTCTCCGCTTGATTTTGTTTGATTACAATCTTGTGTGAGTTATAAGATTGTATCAAATTTACTATTCATAGAGGGATGAGCTTTAACGATTAACTGGTTTGCTTAAATTATTATTATTTAGTTCATCTATTTTCACAATCCTATTTTTTAAAAAAAAATTCAAGATTTTTATTTTTATTTATTTATCACCAATAAAATTTAACCTTAGTTTTTTCATGAGGACATGACCTCGGTAATCTAGCGAGTTACTAAACGATATGAATTTTTTGCGTTGTTGCCAGGGAAGGCTAGTTTTTAAATTCAAAAGGTTATTTAAATGAGCATTAGAAAAGTCTTGTGATTCCCATCATGACCTCAAGTACGTTCTTCGTTGTACTTTACTTCTTGCCGAGAGTTCTATTGGACTTATTCTTCACCCAATATTATAAACCTATTTTTTAGATTTTGATATGGAGGAGGACTTTGTGCAAGGTGAGCAAATATGTTGGGAAGTAGATGTTGATCAGGATGTGGATCCAGACTTGGAGGCTTAGAAATGTTCTCTTTATTTTATAATTTCATTTCTCTGATGGATTGGAATAATTTTTTGGGAATATTTCATTTATTAGTTAGTGGGA
This sequence comes from Ilex asprella, assembly GCA_023539305.1. Taxonomy (NCBI): domain Eukaryota; kingdom Viridiplantae; phylum Streptophyta; class Magnoliopsida; order Aquifoliales; family Aquifoliaceae; genus Ilex; species Ilex asprella. Next base: position 24,780,755 of record CM042197.1, read on the forward strand.
ATTTTATTTTTTTGGTTTTGGATGTTAACCTCAATAGTTTTGGATTCATTTGGAATTTTGCTTAGTTGTGTAGGGCTGACTCATTTACTATAAGATATAGGATACATAATATTAGCATCTAATAGTTAAAGCACTTCAGCCCGGACTATTTCCTTTAAATGTAGATTTAATATTCTTTGCGGCTATCAAGATAGTTTAGAGTCTCCTTCCAAGTATATACAAAGAGTATAAAGAAGAGGACTTATTTCCTTTATATCAACTACTATCCAATCAATTATTTTCTTGGACTTCTAACATTTTTGAAGATATTACCACTGGATAAGTTTCATCCTTACCCAAGAAGACATATTTTAAGTCAGTCGAAAGAGGTTTCAATTCTGGTTTGAGAACAACAACACTGGACTCTACAGACTTTGTTCAGTAGGCATTAACTCTTCAAAATTTGGAACCCATTTTCCAATAGTAGACATATCTACAATAGATTCAACATTATTTACAGACTCTAATAATGCATGTAACTCCTTCTTTGTACAAGAATTTTCAAATAGAATTTGAGTTAATGACTCAAAGGAATTTACTTCATGCAAGTCTCCTTCCTATCTTGGTTGCTTAGCAATGTCAAACACATGCAATTCTAAAGTCATATTTCTGAATGATCGTTTCATGATTCCCTACCTACACGTAATCAATGCATTTGATGTTGTTAGAAATAGTCACCCTAGGAAGACAAGAATTTGTGTAAGACATGTAAGAATTGACGTGTATCCAATACAATAAAATCCACCAGAAAATAAAATTTATCGACTTGAACAAGAACATCTTCAACAACTCCATGTTAAAATTTCACAGAATGATCAACTAGCAGTAATGTGACATTTTTGGGTTTTAATCCACCTAATCCTAACTGCTCATAGACTAAATATGGAAGTAAATTGACACTGCTACAAGATCAGGTAGGGCTTGCTCAATCCTGAAGTTTCCGATTATGCATGAAACTATAGGACTCCCAGGATCTTCATAATTTAGCGGGGCCTTGTGGTAAATGAAAGGACTAGATTGTTCAGCCAAAAATGATCCTTTTTGTATATTGATCTTTCTCCTTACCGTGCAGAGGTCTTTCAAAAACTTGGCATAAGATGAGACTTGAATGATTGTATCCGACAAGGGATGTTAATATTTACTTATTTAAACAACTTGAAGATTTCATCTTGATTGTTCAATGGTTGAGGTTTTCTTGACTCTTTGAGGAAAGGGTAAAGGAACATGACTTGATTTTTCTTTTTCATTTGGCAACTCTGTTTCCTTTGCAGTGTAGTAATTGCTTGTACTTGACTTGGAGAAGGTTCAGAAGAAACGACATTTTCTGAGTTTCACCCTACGGAGGTTTAGGTTGAGATGAGAATTTTTCCTTCTTTGTTGTGCTCAAAGATTGGGTCAACTTGGCTAGATGACTCTTAATATCCCCAATATTTTGTGAAGTTAGAGCTTTGAAATCATTAAATGCATGAGTAGACTGAGTATTAAAACTCATTTCAATTTTAATAAACTGATTCATGGTGTCTTCTAAACTTCTCTTGTGTGTGGGTTGATAAGGCAAATATGTCTGCTGAGTCTGAGACTATGGTGAAGGTAATTCTGGTTGCTGACTCACATACTGTGTGTTTTTTCAACTAAAATTTAGGTGATTCTGCCACCATAGGTTATAGGTTTTAGAGTTTGGTTTTGAGTAAGGCTTGTTAAATTTTGAAATGACATTGGTTTTTTCCATTAGAACCTCTTTGAATCATGGAATGGTGGGACAGTCCCCCGTTAGATGTCCTGCTAGAGCATAAATTTCACACAACTGATCAGTGGGTATACAACTGATCTTGACTTGAATTAAATCATACAACCAAGTATACGTAGTTAAATTATAGTATTTCTCGGTTTAAGTTCAAGGTCAAACCCACAGGGAGCTAACTATTGGTACTCAAAATAGAAAATGGTAAAATTGTCTCATGTGTAGTGTGCATTGGAATAGCTCATGGAGTGACCTTAGGATTATCCAATAAACACTTAACTAAAAAGTTGAATAATAAGGAGAAAATGTACAATTAAGTTTGGGGATCCAACATGCATTATATTATTTATTTATGAAAATACCACCTTACAACAATTAACTTCCATTTTATTGGAAAACTAACTAGTAGGTTTGATGTATAACTAAACCATATCGCTACAACTAGTCAGGTTAGCTGGAAGGTCTATGTACCATGCACCAACCAAATGACCCTAGTAAACCTAAAGGTAAACCATTCAAAAGGTTTATTCCAACTATTCAATCGGCAGGTTGATGATTCAATGATGATGAGGTTCCAGTTTATGCGTAGAATTAAAAGAATTGACTATCACGAGATTTAACTTGTCTATAACCAATCTCCCGACTGTTACATAAAGTCCAACTATGTACATCACTGTAACATGCATGAAGTCTGTAGTAATTTTAGATAGTATGGTACATAGCATTAATTTTTGCTCAGTGTTCATAACTATATGAGCATATATAATAGTAACCATTCATCAATTAAGGGAGGTATAAACATTAACACATCAAAAAAACATTGGCATTTTCGTAACTTAAAGAATATCATACTTGCATTCACCCTTCACTGAAGAGTATAAACGGATAACTCACACCTCATTGCCACATACAAGCACCAAGAGTGAGCTGATATCATTACAACTGTAAACAAAATACAACAACGTCCTTTCCTGAGGAATAACTTAAACATTGCCACTCTTATTACTAGGTGAGACACAAATGTGGGAGAGGTTCAACCCTCCAAGCAGAAAGGATAAATAGAAATGTAGAAGTAGAGAAAATTATGGATGAGAAGTAATTAAGGTAGGGCTTCACTTTTCCTTTCTTTCTTTCATTTCTTCCCTCTTGCACTAGACTAAATTCCGGTGAATCTCCTTGAAAAATAGCTAAAGCGGGATATTTGCAGGAGTAGAAAGGAGGGAGTAAGGCAGTAGACACCCAAGTTGCGAAATCACATCATTTTGTTACTCAAATGGACCAATGGGAGAAAATAGAGAAGTGAGGCACTTTAAGCACTATTTAGACACCACCACCACCACCTCCGTCCAGACGGTAGCAAGTCATAGACATGATGTGCAATGGAGGGTTTCTAAATAAGCATCCTGATAAGGCCCTTGAGTACTTCAACACATTGGAAGAAAATGCTCAATTATGGGATATCACGGATCCCGCAGATGGGCCACGGTCCTCCTTGGGTAGTCAGCCAAGTGGGGGAGGGATGTATAATTTGTGTGACCAAGAAGACTTACTTGCCAAAATCACAAAATTGTCTTGCAAGGTGGAGAATCTAGAGGTGAATAAGAGGCATTATGTGTCAAATATTTCTAAGGCCAAGGAATGTTGCTCTTTATGTGAAAGTTTGAGCATTTTATCTTAGAGTTCCCTAACATTCCGACACTCAAGAAATTTTATCATAAGCAAAGGAATGATTTCAACCTAAGTAGGAAATCATTTTGTCCATACTCAGATACATATAATCCAGGTTGAAGCAATCACTCGAACTTTAGTTGGAAGAATGACAACCGTACTCCTCATGGGTCAAGCTTATTGATTAGCACAAAACTTTGTATATTTTTATGTGCTAATCATCTTATTTTAATTGCTTTTGGAGATTAAATAATGAGAGTTGTTTTAATTGAGTTCTTAACGATGATATTTGGTGTTTGTAGTTAAAAAGTGCTAAATAAGGCTTTTTAATGCCTTACCAAGTGAGTTGAGATCAATGAGGATGAAAGAATGGCTAAAGGAAAGCTCAAGAATGAAGAAAGTAGCAAAATCAGACAAGAAGGCAGAAGCGCACCGGTATGGTTTAGCCACTGGAACATAGCGTACCGGTACGGTCATTCTACTGGAGTTCGACGTATCGGTACACCTTACCGGTATGTTTTGCTGAATCTCCCCCAATCTCTGTAACTCAGGTCTGCCGTTTTGAGGGTCCCACCATCAAGTCTCTCACACTTCTTTGACACACCCATAATACTATTCATCCCTTTCACACTTCTATTTGGACTTTTGGGAGCCATGGTGATCAATGAGGAGAGAGAAGAGAAGAGGAGCTGGTTATGCAGACAAGCTCTGCAACCCCTCTGTCCAGCCCATTCCTCATGCACCTCTACAGATGGAGGTCACTTCTGGAGTCTAGGGGACCTCTCCAAGCACGTTTTTGGGAAGCAAAGTCTGAATTATTCAATATTCCATACACTACACAAGAGATAGAGAGAGAAGGTCTAAGTAGAAATGAATAGTGTTCTGGAGAGATAAAGTGAGGTTTTTTCATTTCTTTCAATAGATTGTCTTGTAATCCATTTGTAAGAATCTTTTAAGCTTCATTGAATGCCTTTACTACTATTGCCTGTAAATTCATTCCAAGTCAAATCTCCTTTTAAAGGTTTCCTCATTAATGTATTGAAGTTCTTCATTTTTTAGTTTTGAAATGGGTATTCCATATTTTCATTTATAGCTTATGTTTTCTTGCATTTAGTTATTCAAGAACTTTATTTATTTGCAATGCATTCTCATTACATTGTTAATTTCATCCCAAGCATGAGTAGCTAAATCCTTTAGTTGTCAAATCTAAGGGGAACCTCCACTTGGGTATACAATTTCAACTCGTTCTCTTTCTTTCTCTTAGAGTTCAATGGTTCGATCTGACTGGGTTGAGGGTGGATAAGTGATTGCCCAAAAACCTTGTTGTTTTCCTAACCCCCTTAAATACTATCATTTAGAATGTGAAGTGTATGGTTCAAAGGGGAAGTTACTCTCCCTTGGGATAGTGTCAAAAGAAAGGGCAAGGGGAAAGAAAAATGGAAATGGTGTAACTATGATGTACAATGAACAAAGGTGCTCCCCAATCACAAGGAGACCTTCGCGGGTCGTGTTTTACTTGGTGGTATTCCAAGGTCGTATCCACGGGGAAGGAAGTAAACCGAGCGGAAGGTAATTTTTGGAAAAGAAAGTGTAAAAATCTTTGTGGTTGAAAGTTGTTTGGTGGAGTGTGTTTTGGTGAAAATAGAATGAGAACCAAATGTTGTCAAACTCAAGAGGTCACTCCAATAGGAATACTTTTTCAACTCCCATCTCCCCTCCAATAGAGCATGAATTAACTATTGATTCGGGGGAAGCTAGGAACAATGTTGGTGAGTATCTAAGAAAAAATCGTGACTAGGCCTACGGAATGTCAAAGACTCACCAACTTATTCATCCTCAACCCCGTCCAACCGAACCATTGAACTCATAAAGGAGGGAAGAGAATGAGTTAAAATTGTATTCCCAAGTGGAGGTTTCTCTTGGTTTTGCCAACTAAAAGATTTAGCTACTCATGCTTGAAATGAAAAATGACTATATAATGAGAATGTATTGCAGAGGTATGAAGTTGCAGAATAACTAAATGCATGAAATCATAAACTAAAAGTAAATGCATTTAAAACCCATTTTAAAGCTTAGGAAATGAAAGACTTTGGAGCATTAATGGTAGAAACTTAAAGTGATCATTAAACTATCAATGAACATGAAGGAGAATAACATTAATCACATTGAATGTAGTTCTAAAGAGTCTTACAGGAGGTTACACGACAATGCCTTGAAGAAAACATACAAATCTCAATTTCTCACACTAGAACACTAATCATCATCTTCTACCTAGAGCTTCTCTCACTATATCTCTGCCTATCCACCTAATGCTGAATAATGGAGCCTTCTCCTCCCCAAACTTGTATGAGAGATGCCCTGTAGCCCCCTCTGATGTGATTACCAACATAGGGCCATGAATTAAGGTGGGCTAGTGCAGCATGTGCAGGCCCTACCCCTTCACCCAATTGTTTCTCTCTCCTCTCTTCACATTTAAGATTTACACTCCAAAAGTCCAAGAGAGGCACATGAGGGGATGTTCTGTGTAATGGGCGTGCCAGAGAAGCATGGGAGATCAGTTGGTGGGCCCTTCAAAGTAGTAGAAGATCGCCTGAAGAAATTTGGGAAGCATCAGTCAAGGCATACCAGTATGTGTACCGATACCGCGAACTCCAGTAGGTTTAGTGTACCGATACGGTGAACTCTAGTAGTATCAGTGTACCGGTACGGTTTGGTTACTTTTTCTGATTTTATGATTTTATGCACTCCTGAGCTATCCCCTTGTTATCTTTTCATCCCTATTCATTTCAAGTGGCATGAGAAGGCCTTCAAAAGCCATATTTAACCCTTTTCAACTGCAAACACAAAATATCAATGTTGAGATTTCAATTAACATAATTCCTAACATTTAATCTCCATAAACACCTAAAGAAAGATGTTTAACACAAACAAAATATACAAAGTTTTATGCTAGTCACACCCCCCCAGCTTGGGTTTTGCTAGTCCCTTAGCAAAATTTAATTTCAAAACAAAATAGGGCAACTAATAAATGGCAATCCATATGCAAATCACCCACAATTCAAAATCCAAAATCGCAATGCAATTAGCATAATAAATATGGAAAAAATGGGATAGAACTGTGGTATTTCATTACTGTGTTCAAAAGTTGGAGTACATGGAGTCAAATATCAAAAGACAAAATTGGCCCACTCTCCACAAATTCTTCTGCTAGGCCAATAATTCCTTCCTAATTAAGTACAACCCAACACAAAAGAAAGAACAAAAGATACACACCCTTACTCCTCATCATCATTACTGTCATCATCCTCTTCATACTCATTCTCACCTCCTCATTCTTATCAGAATCCTCCTCATCCTCACCTACTTCCACCACTGTGGAAACAGAGGGCATAGATCTAGAGGGAGCATTAGTAGGTGGTGGGGGTCCCCCTGGAATAGGCCTCCCTGGGAAAGTGTGCACAAACAGTTCCTTCATCATCGCAGCCATACCCTGTATAATAGCCTCTGGTGCATCCATACTCTATTCTATTGAGCGTACTAGCGCAGCTATGGATGGCCCAGCAGATGAAGATGCCCCGGGGGCCTCAGAAGCAGTACCCATGGCCTTGGCATGCTTTGATGAAATTCCTTGCTTTACCTTAACCCCTAAATGTTATCCCTTATTGTATGTGTGAAATGTGTGCAAGAAGGGGAGTGGCACTCTCCCTTTGGATAGTGTCAAAAGAAAGGGCAAGGGAAAAGAAAAATAGGATGGTTGAAATGTGAGATGTGAATGCACAAAAATGCTCTCCAATAGCAAGGAGACTTTCGTGGGTCGTGTTTTACTTGGCAGTATTCCAAGATCGTTTCCACGGGGAAGGAAGTAAACCAAAGTGAAAGTGATTTTTAATAAAAGAAAGTGTAAAAAATCTTTGTGGTTGATAGTTGTTTGGTGGTGTGTGCTTTGGTGAAAATGGAATGAGAACCAAATGTTGGCAAACCCAAGAGGTCACTCCAATAGGAATACTCTTTCAAATCCAATCCCTCCTCCGATATAGTACGAATGAACGATTGAATTGGGGGAAGCTAAGGACAAGGTTGGTGACTGTCTAAGCATAAACCGTGACTAAGTCTATGAAATATCAAAGGCTCATCAACTTATCCACTCTCAACCCCGTCATACAGAACCATTGAACTCATAAGGGAAAGAAGAGAATGAGTTAAAATTGTATTCCCAAGTGGAGGTTTCCCTTGGTTTTGCCAACTAAAAGATTTAGCCACTCATACTTGAAATGGAAATGGCAATGGAATGATAATGCATTGATAAGATACGAAGTTCTAAAGCTACTAAGTACAAGAAAACATAAGTTAAAAGTGAAGGAATTTAATACCCATTTTAAAGCTAAGAAAATGAAAGACTTTGATGCATTAATGGTAGAAACTTAATGAGAGCATTCAACTAGCAATGACTTGAAGGAAAATAACATTAATTGCATTCAATGAAGTTCTAAAGGTTCTTATAGGAGGTTCAAAGACAATGAAATGAAGAAAAACATCAAAATCTCCATTTCTCACACTAAAACCCTATTTATTATCTTCTACCTTTCTCCTTTTCTATTGTGTAATGTGAATACTGAAGAATTGCCCCCCGCCTCAAAATGTGCATGAGAGATGGCCTACAACCCCTTGATGTGATTTCCAACATGGGAGCCCAAAAAATAGTGGGCTGGTGCAGGCTATGCAGCACACCTAGCAGTTTCTCTCTCCTCATTTATGATTTAGACTCCAAAAGTCCAAGAGGAGGTACATGATGAGATATTTTGTGTGTTGAACATGTCAGGGGAGCATGGGAGGTTTTTTTATGGGACCCTTGAGATAGCAGGGCTTGAAAAGCCAAGATTTAGGGAAGATTCGGCAAACCGTACTGGTACTGTGTTCTGGTACCTCGAACTCTAGTAGCCTTTGCGTACCGGTACTATTTCTGTAGTGTCATGCTATTTTTTGAAATTTTTTCCTACTCTCGAGCTTTCCTGTAGTCATTCTTTCATCCCCAATCATCTCAATCCTTTTTGAAGTGCCTTAAGGAGCCTTATTTAGCACCTTTTAACTGCAAACACCAAATGTCATCATTAATAACTCAACTTATGTAACTCCAATCATTTACACCGTAAAAATAGTTAATCATCGGATGATTAGCACATAGAATTATGAAATGTTTTGTGCTAATCACACCTCCCAACTTAGGTTTTGCTAGTCCCTTAGCAAAAAAGTTATTTCTAACATAAGAAAAAACATCATAATGCACACTAAGTCCATTTAGACAACCATTCATCCAAATAATTAAAAGTAAAAATCATAATGCAATTAACAAAGCCAACATAAACAAGACTTATCAAACTATGATTTTCCATTAATGAGCCATGAAGTTGGAGTACATAGAGTAGGACATCAAAACACAACAAACTAGCCTACAATCCTTTCCCAACTACATCCTATCCAACCCAAAAAGAAAAGAAAAGAAAACACAACCCTAGCACACCCTACTCTTCATCACCATCCACATCATCATCATTTTCATCATCATTATCCTCAAACTCCCCATCGTCGTCATCCTCAACCACTGTCGAGGTAGAAGGACTAGATGTTGAAAGGGCACCAACTAAAGTAGGGGGTCCACTGGGTATGCACATTCCAGGGAAAGTGTGCATGAACAACTCTTTCATCATGGCCATCATCCTTTGCATTGATCCCTCCAGTGCATCAAGACGCTGGTCCGTCAAACGTGCTGGTGCAGATGTGAATGGCCTAGTGGGTGCAGTTGGTAGTAGGTCATCATAGTCAGCTTCTAACTGAGTTCGTTCTCCTCAACTAGTTGTTTTTCTCTTTTTACTATTGGCCTTGCCAATAGCCCCTGTCTTGGGGGGTGAGCTTGTCAAACACATAGGCCTTCACTTTATTCAAAATCAAATGAACTTCAATACACAATGTACTCATGCATTCAGTGATTTCAAAGCTCAAACATCACAAAACATTGAGGACATTAAAAGTCATTTAGCCAAGTTGACCAAGTATTTGAGCACAACGGAGAAGGAAAATTTCTCATCTCAACCAAAACCTCCCCATGATTAAACCCAGGCTAATGTCATATCTTCTGAACCTTCTTCAAGCCAAGTCTAATCAATTACCACACTAAGGAGTGGTAAAGTGATTGACAAGACCTTAAAAGCCAAAAAATTTAAGCCAAAAGCCAATTCAATCCATGTCAATGAACTAGTTGAGCCCAACCCAATGTTTAAAAGGAAACAAAGTTGTCTGATGAAATAGACAAATCAAATTCTATTCCTTTACCTTTCACTCAACAAGTCCAGAAACCTCAACCATTGAACAATCATGCCGAAATCTTTGAGTAGTTTAGGCAAATGAAGATTAACATTCCCATTTTGGATGCAATTAAGAAAGTCACATCAAAGTGCCAAGTTTTTGAAAGACCTTTGCATAGTGAAAAAAAAGGATCAATGTACAAAAAAGAGCATTTTTAACTGAACAGACCAGTGCTATCATTCAACATAAGGCTCCACTAAGATATAAAGATTCTAAGAGTCCTATTGTTTCGTGCATGATTGAAAACTTTAGGATTGTGCAAGCTTTTCTTGATCTTGGGGCCAATTTTAATTTACCCCCATACATAGTTTATGTGCAGTTATGATTGAGAGAGTTAAAACCCATAAATGTCACATTATAGTTGGCAGACCGATGTCTGAAATTCCACGAGGAGTTGTTGAGGATGTTCTTGTTCAAGTTGATAAGTTTAATTTTCCTATGAATTTTATTGTTTTGGATACTCAGCCTGTTTTGCATACTGCTACACAAATTCTTGTCATTTTAGGATGACCATTCCTAGCCACATCGAATGCATTAATTAATTATATAAATGGAGTCATGAAACTTTCATTTGAAAATATGACAAGAGAATTTAATGACTTTGATGTGAAAAAACACCCAGGTGAGGTGGGAGAAATTTATGACGTAGATGTAACTGATGAAATTGTAGTGGAGAAATTCAACGCGCCTTCTTGTTTTGACCTTATACAAGTCTATTTGATTAATTTTTTTCATGATATTGGAAATCCCAATATGGAGTTTTGATGCAAAATTGTTAAATTTTTTGCAGAAATTATCAAGAGATTCAAGAGACTTAAGCAAGAGGAAGTTTGTTGAAGGAAACAAGCCCCGACTGAAACTGGGTACTAACTCTGATTGGGAACTTAAGCCCAATTGATCTAACCCCTAAGCACTTCATGTATATAGTAGTTAGAATTTTCATTTTCTGTTCTTATTTCTTTTGTATAGTTTCTTTGTTTGTTTTGCAAATTAGAATTTTGCACTATGGATATGTTTCTTTTCCAAACCTTATTATCATTTGTCTTTGAAATTTACCCTATGATGTCATGCGTTGAGGACAATGTTAAGTGTAGGTTGTGGGGAGGAAACAATCCATATTCATCTTTGTGATTGGTAGACGTTGAAGAACCGAATAGTGAGTCTTTTTACAAAATTTTCAAAATTTTTCAAAACGAAAATCTTTTGGCTTAGTCTTGGTTGTGTCAAGGGTGATCAATTCATGCATTTGAGAGAATTCAATCAATGTTTTGAACCAATTTTAGGTTGTGCACTTGATCGTCTCAATTGAATTAAGTGTGGGCAGAGCAAGGATTACCCTAAGACACTATCTTATTCCAATCCAATTCTTCCAAAATATGTGTGACATGAGATTGCTCGGTTCATTGATTCACTAGGGTTAGAGGAATCTAATGAAAATTGAACTTCTGTTATAATCAAGAATGTTAAATTTTAGGGTTTTGTGTTTCTTTCTAAATTTTAGTGTGTTAAATTTTAATTTTAATTCAGTGTATTGTTACAACTATTTAATTACTTATACTTGCATGTATTGATGTTTTTTGAACATAGGAGCAAAACTGCAATGAAAAAGGAGAACCAGAGAGTGATCCTAAAGCTACTTGGAGGAGATATGGTGGTGGCCCATCATCGTCAGCTTAGTCAACCAGAGTCTTCTGCATTTTTCTAACTTTCACTCTCTACCTTTCTCAGACTCTATTTACTTTCTAGTTCATGCAATAAATTTTCTTAAGTACTTTGGGTGTTTTGGGGAATTGACTTTTATGCTTTGGATGTTGGTTTAATTTCAGTTAATTCTGATAGTTTGTGTTTATTTCATATAGTTTTGCTATGTTTAACATAGCAAAAGTAAACTAGACTTTACATTATTTAAAAATAATATCCTAGTTTAGTACAGAAGATAGTGTTGCTCTACGCGTCCACCTCGAAATCCACATCCCTGTCTAGCTAAGTCTCCCAGTGTACGGGCTCCTCGACTCCCAACTCCTCCTCAAGAGTATAATCTGAAAGACATTGGTTGTAGGGGTGAGCACTAAGCTCTGTAGGAAAATCCTTCTAAGCTCCAACAAGGTTTAGAGAAATATAAAACCGGTCGATCTCATTTCGCAAATATAATATATCAATTTTGAAAGGAAAAATAGGACATTTTTAATAGATCTCCAGTTTACACAATAGCAAGAATTTAAACGAAAGTAATAAAATACATTTCTCAAACATAAATTATGTTCAACAAGTTCTTGTAGAAACCATTTCTACAACCCAAAACAATAGTTAACAATCTTATGTATATTGGTTCATTCCCAATGCCATGTATGTTGATCGCTTTTCATGAATCTACCCAACGACTATACCTAGTGCACCAATCAATATCAAACCACAAGTACTTTGGAAAAGGGCGTCTAACATACCAATGGCAGTGATGAGTCCCTTACCAGGAAAGGTATACCACCCCTAATTCGAACTCCAGTGAATAATAGTGGTCGCATTACCAAATGACAACTCACTACAAGTGTTAAGAAATCATCTCACCCCCACTAGGATAGACTAACCTCTAACACTCTACGGCATCTCTCGATGATAATCCAAGTCCATCACAACAACCATACAAGTGAGAAAACCAAAATATTTTTAAATAACCAGCAATTTCACATTATTACCAAAATCCCCAATTTTCACATGTGTAATACGGTAGAATAATCAAAGAAAATATACAAGAGATCATCATTAATATTATTTTGTTGTATAGTATCAAACACTAGAGTTTTGAAATCAAGAACAAAAAAGAAATCAAGGAAAAAATCCATCCCTCTTGAAATCTAGGTTTTTGAAGCAAGAAGAATGGGTATCAACCCTAACTTCGTGTAAAACATGTGAATAATCACAAGAGAACTAAGAAACAAATAACCCATAGCAAATACATACTAATAAGAGTGAAAACATGTATATATTAACCATAGCCTCAATGAAAGAGAATAGGAAGAAACCCCTACCTTAGCTCTTGAATAACTAAGGCTTGAACCTTGAATCACTCTTAAATCTCTTGTTTTTCCCTTTTGATCTTGTGTTTTCTCCTTCTTTCTTCCTCTCTAAGTTTTTATAGGGTTAGGAGTGGTGTAATGAAGGCTAAGGACACAACATTAAGTGTTTATAGGGCAAGACAATGGAGCAAAACCCGACGTTTACTGTTCAAAATATCGGGTTTTCTTTCGGGTGTATCGGTATGCTATTCCAAAAGGGTTCCCTTCCGAAAGGCTGTTCCAGTAGGGTTTAGTTACTGGTGTCGGGCATTCTGAAAGGTTGTTCGGGAAGGGTTTGCCCAGTTTTTCCTATATTCTCTATTTTTCCTTTCCAATCCATTTTAAACCTTTCCAAAACCAACCTAAACCTATACAATATACATTTACACCTCACACATAGTTGATATAAGTTCTATTACAAATTATTTCTTATATTTCCCCATTTCTAGCAAAGAAACCGAGGGAGAGTGACACTCACCTATCATTATAAGTCATATACACTTGGTCTGGTTTAGTGTTTGGAGACTAGGGTGAACCTGATCAAGCATTTTGGGGCCATTGTTGGGGAAGGCAAAGCGTTGAATTATAAGGTGATTTTTTGACAACGGAGGTAAGTCTCATGATTTTCATCACAAGCCAAGGTACGTTTCTCCTTGTACATATTTTTTTCGCTTGTCTTTTCATTTGTAGTTATTGTTTTGAATGTGGGCATGAGACGACCAAAATAGATTGGTTAGATGACCCTCCGGCTCCAACATGAATCTTAACCAAGACTCACTCATGGATGTCGGTGATAATTTTGAGGATGTTGGTGCTAATATCCCAAGAGGCGGGGGAGTGTAAGACGCTAGAATGCCAAACCCATGAATGCATTTTCCCCCTCCTAAGAATTAAGGAAACAATATTCCAATTGATCCTCCGGCGAGGTCAATGTGGGATTGTCTCCATCCCACTCGTAGCACCACTCCGTCATGCATTCTTTTACCGGTCCAAGCTCATGCCTTCCTAGTTAAGCCGGGAATGTTACAACTATTCCTCAATTCCATGGAATTAAAAGAGAGAATCCTTATTTTCATATTGTGGAATTCGAGGAAATAGTTACAACCTTCCTCACTAATCATGCTATGAAAGACATAGCTCGCATTAAATTGTTCCCCGTTTCCCTTAAAGACAGCCAAATTGTGATTGAATTCCTTGAATCCTCGATCAATAAGGTCGTGGGCACAAATGTTTTCTGAGTTTTTAAGAATTTTTTTTTTGTGCCTAAAACCACCGCTCTTAAAAAACAAATCTATTGTTTTTTTAAAAATCCCAATGAGTAAGTTTATCAATGTTGGGATCGCTATAAGGAATTACTACAATACATTCCACACTATGTCATTGAACCATGGCAATTGGTGAGTTTCTTCTATGAAGGGATTACACCTAGCCATCGATAGTTCATTGATATGTTGTGTAATGGGGAGTTTTTAAACAAGGATCCCAATGAGGCCCTAGAATACTTCAATACATTGGCACAAAATGCACAGTCTTGGGATATTACGGATCCCACCGATGTACTGAGGTCTTCTCTGGGTAGTAATCAACCAAATGGGGGAGGGATGTATGATTTAAGGGATCGGGAAGATTTGCTTTCCAAAATCACTAAATTATCTCGAAAGGTGGAGAGTTTATAAGTCAATAGGAGATATGAGGTATCCAACATTTCCAAGACCGAGGAGTTTTGCTCTATTTGTGAGAGTGTTGAGCATTCCATATCGGAGTGCCCTAACATTCCGGCACTTAAAGAAGTATACCATGAGCAAGTCAATGCCTTCAATCAATGTAGGCAATCATTCTCACCACACTCTAATACATACAATCTGGAATAGAATAATCACCTGCACTTCAGTTGGAAGAATGAGAATCCCACTCCTCATAAGTGTAGTTCATATTCACCTCCCATGCCTCCTAAGCAAAACCAATACCATGACCAAGGTCAATCGTCTAGCTCCCCATTACCCCTGGTCTAATCCAAAAGAGTTTTCACAAAACCCGCCTCCATAAAGTTTCGGTCAACAAGGACCAACCAACCAACCCACCCACCTACCAACCACCTCATAAAAGAAATTTGGAGGATGTGGTGCACCAATTTTTCCAAAGCCAACCCACCATCAACAATCAAACTGCCGCAGCATTTAATGAAATTCGGACTCAGGTCACAAAATTGACAAATGCCATAGGGTTGTCACAACAAAAGAAAGGGAAATTTCTCACTATATCTCAAGAGAACCCTAGGGATTAACATATGATAGAGTCATCAGAGCCCACTAAAGAGAGTTGTGAGCAACTCAAGGTGATCACCACCCTTCGGAGTAGTAAACAAATAGACAAGACCATTTTGCCAAAAGTCTCACCTAATGCCATGTTGGAAAAAGAGAAAGAGACTAAGAATGAATCCAAGGGGGTGAAGTGAGTGAGAAAAAAAAAGTGTTGATGTGAATGTGCATACATATCCCATTCTGGCCCCTTTTCCTAATCGTTTGAAGCCACCCGTGAAGGTGGCTAATTATTCTGACATTATTCAGATGTTCAAGCAGGTTAAGATCAACATTCTGTTCCTCGATGCTATCAAGCAAATCCATTCATGTGTCATGATCTTGAAAGATTTGTGTACCATGAAGAAGAAGTTGAATGGTCACAAGAAGGCATTCCTCACCGAGCAAGTGAGCTCAATCTTGAGGACCAAGACCCCACCAAAGTTCAAAGACCTCAGCTACCCAACCATTGTCATCACAATAGGAAATTTTTTGGTGGAGCAAGCACTCCTTGATTTGGGGACAAATGTTAACCTCCTACCCTATTTGGTGTACCAACAACAACAACTTGAGGATCTCCTCCCTCAGATCTATAGTTTGGGTAACCATAACCCTTTCTCTGAATCGAAGACTACCATCTCTGAATCCGCGTGAATGGCCTAATCATCTTCACATGTACCCGACTGTACTCGGTCCTAATGGACAATATCTTTGTGTCTTGCCCCTGGTACTCGATCACCCTGCTCAGTAGGAAAGGCGTAGCCACCAAACTCTCAAATGTGTTTTGAGTCTTACCCCTATAGTGTAGCCCAAACTGCCCCACAGTCAAGAGCACCTATCACTCCTGAGAAGCTATACTAGCAAAGACTCCTAGCGACTTTCAGCTTAATGCATCAACCACCACGTTTGCCTTACTGGGATGGTAATGCAAAGTGAAGTCTTAGTCCTCTAGGTACTCCATCAGTCAGCATTGCCTCATGTTGAGTTCCCACTGAATGAAGATGTACTTTAGACTCTTATAGTCCAAAAATACCTCAAATTTCTCTCCATATAGATAGTGGATCCATGCCTTCAAGATAAAGAAAACAGTCGCAAACTCCATGTCATGAGTGGGGTAGTTCTGCTCATGGCTCCTTAACCGTCGAGAACGATAAGCCACCACCCTCTTGGACTATAACAATACACATCCAATTTCATCCTTCTAGGCATCACAATATACTGTGTATCTTTGTCCCCTCTCCGGAACTATCAGAATGAGAGCTGAAGTAAGCCTCCCCTTTAACTCTTGGAATGCCCTCTCGCACGAGTCACCCCATTGAAACTGGACATTCTTCCTATTCAATCTAGTTATAGGTTCAGCTAATTGGGAGAAGTCCTCACCTCCAATAATATTCGGCCAATCCCAAGAAACTAAGGATCTCAAAGACTGATCTCAGCCTCTCCCAACTCATAACTGCCTCAACTTTCTCTGAGTCCACAGATACATCCGAAGCTGACACTACGTGTCCTAGAAATTTCAACTCCATCAGTCAAAATTCACACTTGCTGAACTTGGCATACAACTGATGGTCTCTCAAGGTCTAGAGAACAATTCTCAAGTGACCCGCATGTTCCTCCTCAGACAAGGAGTAGATCAGGATATCATCAATAAAAACCATGAAAAACTTATCTAAGTAGGGTTTGAACACTCTATGCATAAGATCCATGAATGTCATCAGGGCATTTGTCAACCCAAATGGCAGCACTGTGAACTCGAAATGCCCATATCGAGTTTTCAATGTCGTCTTAGGGACATCTACCTCCCTTATCCTCAATTGATAGTATCTTTTACGCATATCAATTTTTGAGTAGACCTGTGCCCCTCTCAATTGATCAAACAAGTCAACAATCCGCAACAAAGGGTATCTATTTTTGGTAGTAAATCGATTCAACTGTTGGTAGTCTATACATAATTGAAGGGTCCTATCCTTCTTCTTGGCAAACAATATTGGAATGCTCCAACATGAGGTACTCGATCTAATAAAACCCTTATCCAAAAATTCTTACAACTAGACCTTGAATTCTTACAACTCTACAGGTGTCATTCTATGCAGATTCATAGAAATAGGGGATGCATTGAGTTGTAACTCAATGGTGAAATCTACATCCATCTATGGAGGTAATCCCAGTAACTAGTCTAAAAAAGCATTTGCATACTCACAAACCATCCGAGGTAAACCCAATTTCTGTCTCACCTCGTCCTCTAGGATAAGGCTCTCAAGCCAACCCATAAACTTCTCGTGCCAACGGGAATCATATACTACTTCGGGTAGGGCATCGTATTTTTTCCCCTGAAACTTGAAACGAACACCCTCTAGTGTATAGGTAGTGACCCTCTTCCAATCACAATCGATGACAACTCGGTGGGCTCTCAACCAATCCTTCCATAACCCTAAGGTCTACGCTGAGTAAAATCCCCTAGATCTCTTGCTCACACCCTCGACATATCTAATTAAGGCATACCCTAGCTCTTAAGGGAGAAATCACATGCAATAACTCTTCTGAGGTCTCAACCTCTAAGCCCAAATCCCTTGCACATGATGTAGAAATTATGAATGTGATGCACCAGAGTCAAATAATACACTTGCCTATAAATGAGAAAGTAAGAATGTATCCTGAATCACCGACAGTTCCACTAGCTCAGTCTGAGTGGTGATGGCGTAGACTCACCCCTAGCTCCCTGAAGTCCCAGCTTGTAAGTCCTGTCCTCGACCTCGGCCCATGCTCTGGCCGATCAGGGCTGATTGCGGAGTCCCCACTCTTGATGTGGTAGGGGCTTGTGCAGCACCTTAGAACTAAAACTAGTTTACCTGGCCCATGGTGGGGCAGGGAGGAATAAATAATGTATGTCGATGTCCTAGCAATAATTATGACAAAGATATCCCATAACTCTGGGATCCCTGCCTTTGAGGACATTCCTGCTTCATATGACCCAGCTGGTGGCATATGAAACAAGTCCTTTGGCATGCTTAGTAGAAGTCATGAAGTTTCTCCCGCCTTTAGAGGACTGACCTTGGCCTTGGCCTTGACGGTCATGGACCTACCCTTGATGCCCTTGTACGATAGAAGTCTTCTTCTTCTTCCCTGAACAAGAACAAGAGGATTGGCCCTCCTTCTTCTAGTCATTAGCACCCGCCTACCGATTGGCCCTTATGTCTTCCACCTCTCTCTCAATGTTCATGGTCGTCTCGACCATTGGGATTAAATCTTGTAGGCGGTGGTCCACAATCTTCCCCCAGATGGATAACTTCACACCATCCTCAAACCTCCTCACTTTGGCCAAGTCTGAGGCCACATAATCATTCGTATAATTGGCTAACTCGGTGAACTTAGTCACGTATTCCATCACTGTCATACTCCCATGTTTCAAGTCTATGAATTCCTAGGCTTTTGCTTGCTGAACAGCCAATGGGAAGTACTTGCCCATGAAAAACTCCCAAAACTCTCCCTATGCCATTGCCTCTATGTTCTTTGGGGCTTTTGCCCAATTCCACCATAGATAGGCCTCTTCCTCAAGCTAGAATGCAGCTAGGCTTATCTTAGTGGCATCAGAAGTCTTCTCCATTGACTCTAAGATCTTATCCACTTGTTGGAACCAATGGTCGGCCACCATCAGATCCACCCCTCCTATAAAATTCGGTGACTTGTGTGCCTTAAACATTTAAAGGTTAGTAGAGCCCACTAGTCCCACATTTGCACTAGCTTGTGCAAAGGTAGCCGTCATTGTTCCTATAGCCTCCATAAAAGCTTGTTATGGAGGTGGTGGTTGGTTGTTATGGAGCTTGGTTGGCTCCATAACTAGCTTGTGCAAAGGTAGTCGTTAGGTCAGTGGTGGTTGGTTGTTGTTTTGCCCACCTTCTCGACCATTTTGGTGTCCTTTTCCACTATTTGTCATCTACACATATGTCAAATAGCAATAGAGCACTAACTTAGTATCCCTAAGTAGGGACCAAACTCAAAACATTGAGAATTTTTTTCTCCTTGTCTCACTAGTAGGAGGTATGACACCCCCTAGTAGACATCTGCACCATGAGCCGTCAAGTTTCTTCTCTTTCCGATCCACAAGGTTATGTTCTCTAATTCTAGTATCTCCTTTCCATATGTATTTAATCATGCATATTATTCACATAAAAAAATAACGCATAACATGTAGCATTTAGAGCACATAACATGTAATGCACAATGGATGCAATGTCCTAAATCCATGCCCCTCAAGCCCTAGGTAAGTTGAGAACCTAGGCTCTGATACCAAACTGTGACGCCCCTAAAATCGAGGGTCCTTAATCAACCCGTTGATCACCCATCAACCCGCAAATGTACCCGTGAATGCCGCATAACCCGACACCACGTCATAACATCCCTTTTACTGGGATCATAAACTACATAGAGTTTGGGCAAAGTCTCCCTTGTACCGGGCACTCCCAAACGCATAACATCTATACATTTCAATAACTTGACTATTTCAAGGTCCAATATACATCATTTTGTCTCTAATAATACTCCATTTACATCATTTGAACAAAAGGACTCAAGGCTCGAAGGCATCGCAAAGTTATTTTAAATTTTTGAAAATTTTGGAGGAGCTACCGGTAGCTAGTGTACTTGCTACCAGTAGCTGAGCCTCTGCCAACAAGCTACCAATGCAAATTTTTATAGGAGCTACCGGTAGCTCATATACATGCAACTGGTAGTTGAGCCCTCTACCAACAAGTTACCAGTGCAAATATTTGGAGGAGCTACCAATAGCTCGTGTACATGCTACCGGTAGCTGAGTCCTCTAGAATTGTGTTGCCAGTAACTCAAGACTTGCTACCAGTAGATGAGCCTAGTTGTCCCTCAATTCAATCTTTTTTAAATTTTAACTCACTCAATCTCATACAACATTCACCCAAGCTCATATAACATCAAATTTTACACAAAATATAGTTCATATGAGTTTGTTTTACAATCTTTTATACAACGTTATACATCCTCAACCAATTACACGATTGTTTTACAAAAATGCAATCTAAAGTCATAACTCAGCTTTCTTCATCAACGAGGGCCCAAGTGAGAGTCGTGCACTAGCGCTTGTCCCGCACCTAAAATGTTGTCCCCATAAAGAGTGAGGCATGCTCAATAAGGTATCTCCTATAAATGATACTCCCCAACCTAGATTCATATTAAAGGCTCACATGCAATTCAACAATCAAAAAAACATTCATCCAAGAACAGGAAACTTCAAGAATGAATGCCATAATGTCATGTCATGTTATGAGGTGAGAGTGACACATGCAACGCATCCCGAGCCTTCACCTACTCTCTTACACATGCAATGTCATGCGTATGAATCTGGATATCCAAGCCCCCACCATTGATGTTACACATTCAATGACCACTTATAAATCTTGGGTCTTTCTTGGGGTGGATATTTATGGACTTTCACCAATGGGCACCCAACCGTCAAGACATTTTTAGACTTCCACCAATGGGTCTGCATACACTGACACACTTTATGAACTCAATACCAATGGAGTGCATATCCAAATCACCAAATTTTTTACCTGAGGGATAATCTAGCCCTTCTTGCTAACCCCAACCCTATATTCAATGCAAACCCTTGCGACTCAATCGAACCTTGGTCCAACTTTTACGAGCTCATGCATCATCCACCAAGAATCTTGTTTGATCAAAACCAAGCACACACCCATACCCATGTCAAGTGCCCACGAATGTGATGCTTTTCGTGCATATGCAATGTAATATACAATTACATTTCATATCATTATACAACTAAGATTTCAATTGCAATTTCAACATCAAGTTCTACATGTCACGAGCACAATATGAAGAACATTTCATCTCACACAACATTCCCAATTGCCAATTATATCATAAGCATATAATTATAATTCATATTCTCATCAAGCATTTAATAACATCTTCAATGAAACAACCATGCAAAATCAACTTAGGCATTTTATCAAACACTCAAAAGACATAAAATCAGATCAACACATAATCATGCCCAATTTATCACATTCTCATCAAATCACCCAATGAGAGAATCTCAACAAACCCAATTCATGCAAAATTGGTTTTGTTCATTCACATACCAGTTCTCATACTCTAGTTACAGTAGAAATACATTTAGACAAGATATTTCATCTCAAGCCATTCTACCCATTTCATACGAAAACCCTATGTTGAAAATAAACCAAGATATGAGAAGAATCATACCTCTTGAACCATAATTACGAGTGGTAGAAACTCCCAAGATCCCAAATCAAGCTTCAACCCCTGATTTCCAAAAATCTCATATTTGAGACTTCGACGAAATCCTCAATTTTTGGTACATAGACGTAGCTCTCATCGCGTAGATCAACTTTAATTCTTGGCCCGAAGCATTTCAACGAACGGTTGGCTCTAGGTCGTAGAGAAAAAATTGAAACCCACTTGATTTTCCCTCTCTTCTCCTATCTCTCTCTATTGAAAAATATGAAGCTAAATGGGGTAAAAATTTGATTTTGCTCCCCTATTTATACTCTCAATTACTTGGCCCTCATTAAGTTACATGCCTCTTCTTTCAACTCGTACCCTAGCGATCATAAAAACTCATATTTTTCTTAGGTTTTACAACCATCCTAGTAAGACAAATATGGTGGCTGATGCACTCAGCCAAAAGTCATGTGGAATCTTGGCTAGTATAGTTTCCCAAGAGTGACAAATGCTCGAGACTGTGAGACAGTTCAGGCTACACTATAGAGGTCAGACTTAGGGCACTTTGGGAAGTCTAGTGGTTATGCTTTCCCTATTGAACAGGGTGATCAAGTCCCAGGGTAGGGTACAAAGATATTTTCTATCAGGGACCAGGTACAAACGGGTACAGGCAACGAGGTTGGGTCATTCACGTAGATGACAGTCTTTGATATAGGGGAAGGGTTGTGGTTCCCTAGTCTCCGGATCTGAGAGAGGAGATTCTTAGGAAATTTCATTGCTCCCATTTTGTTGTGCATCTTATTGGCACGAAGCCCCATCAGTACTATTGGAATGATCCTATGATTATTGTATGCACAGGTTATGGATTGAAAAGGGTTCTTGTGCAAATGATACTCTGCCCAAAGTTTGTTTTGGTTATGATGCTGGTGAATTGGATGTAACAACGTCGTATCGAGTTATACGGTACTCACAAGTATAGTTCTACGGGTTGATAGATGATCAATGATTTGAGAAAGGACCTCCATAATTCGGGGCGTCACATGTAGTAAGAAGCATGCTTATGGTTGAGAAAAAGGATGACCCTCTATCAATAACTCCCTTATTAGCTAGTGCATCTATAACTACATTCCCTTCCTTATAGGTGTGTGTAATTTCAAAATTGAACCTTCGAGTTCTTAAAAAATCTCACGTAATAGAGTCCAAAGTCTCCATGATGATATGTATTGCTGCTATACCATATACACTAAGATCATTGAATTTGTTTTGATAAGAATAGGATACTCTAATAGTAGTTGCAATCCATTTTGAAGTGCGTTGGCTTCAGCTTCCAAGTTTGTACAATGCCCATAGAAATAGGAACCAAAAAGCACGAGTTGACCCGAGTGATTACTTAAAATCACTCCACCACCTGACTACCATGGATTTCCTTTGATGCCCCATCAAGATTGTAACACCACAAAACACACCCTGGACGGTATTACATTCTAAACACCATTCACTGCATGAGAGCACTAACATAATCCCTCAATAAATAAGATTTCATAAAGTTATCCATAGAATTTACATCATTCTCCCAAAAGAATAGACCCATCTTGGCCGTTACATATCAAAAGTTAACTAAAGTAGCACAGCGGAATATAACAAAATATAAACTAGACTTTACATTGTTTCAAAAGAATATCATAGTCTAGTACAAAAGGATGTGTCGCTCTAAGCGTCCACCTCAGGATCCACCTCCCCGTCTAGTGGAGTCTCCTAGTGTACGGGCTCCTCGACTCCCAACTCCTCATCTAGTACATGATCTGAAAATATGTAATTGTAGGGGATGAGCACGAAGCTCTATAGCAAAATCTTCCCAAACTCAAACAAGATTTATAAAAACACGTAAAACGGGTCAGTCTCATTTCACAAATATCATATATAACTTTTGAAAGAAACAGGGACATTTAAAAAGATCTCAAGTTTATACAACAGGGATAATCAAATGGACATAGAAAAATGCATTCTTTAATAGTAACCATTTCCAAATGGTTTGGACCGGTGCCTGCCGTTGCATTGTCCCATACCAATCCACCGGCTCCGACATAATCCAATTCATATTCTCACACAGATATATAGATATATGTTGGTTCATCCCATGCCATGTACGTTGATTGTTTCTCAAGAACCTACCCAACGACTATACTTAGTTCACCAATCACAAGCTATTTGGGAAAGGGCGTCTACCATCCCAATGGCAGTGACGAATCCCTCCCCAGGAAAGGTATACCACCCGTAGTTTGAACTCCAGTGAACGATAGTGGTTACATTATCAAATGACAACCCACTACAAGTGTTAGGAAACTATCTCACCCCCACTGGGATAGACTAACCTCTAACACTCTACGCCATTTTTCGAAGGCAATTCAAGTCCGTCACAACAACCATACAATAAGGAAACCAACATATTCTCAATAAACTAGTAATTTCTAAGTATTAACAAAATTCCCAAATTTGGCATGTGACATTTTTAATAACCACTTAAGAAAATTGCAAGAGATCAACTACAATATTAATTTATCACTCAACACAAAGTTCTAAGGTTCCCACATCAACAATAAATGAAGAATTTTAAGAGGAGAATCATTTACCCTTGAAATCTAGGTTTTTGAAATCAAGAAAAATTGGGTATCAACCCTAACTTCATGTAAAACATGATAATAATTGCAAGGAAACCAAGAAATAAAGAACCCATATCAATTACATACTAATAAGAGTTAAACATGTATATATAATAGTCCTAGCCTCAATGAAAGAGAATAGGAAGAAATCCCCTACCTTCTTCATTCTTAGTGTTCTTGAAGAACTTGCAAGATTTGATCCTCTCGCTTGTGAAAAATCTATTTGATCTTGTGTTTCCAATCCTTCTTTCTTATTTCTCAAGGCTTACTAGGGTTTGAAATGATGTTTGGACACTTAGGGAGGCGACACTATGTATTTATAGGCCCAAAAATGTGTCCTAGATTGTGACCCTGAACAGTAGGATTTTTATCGGGCGTACCTAAGGCTACTGGAGTGCGGCGTACCGGTACGCGTACCGGTACGCTTCAGCTGACATATTTTTTCTCTAATTTCCAAGGCAGTTTTGACCCATTTAGATGTCGAATTGGAAAATGTTCATGAGATACACTTTTGTAGCCCTTGATGTCTACTATCCACTGTCAAAATTTCAGATCAATTGGACATAAGGATAAAAATTTATGACCAAAAGACTTAGAGGTGTCCAAAATATTTCCTACTCCAAATTTACGTAAAGTGTGTTTTTATTCCGGAGTACTTCCAAACTTCCAATGCACCTCATATTACCTCTCCCAAGGTTTTTCGACCTTCCGGATTCAATGGAGACCTTAGTTGGACCTAAAAATATTTAAAAACTTACCTATTCACTATTTCCAAGCTCATGTGCTTTCGAAACGTAAACTTCCCAAATCTATTTGTCTCTCAAATATTTATTTCTAATGTTTTAACCTATGTGATTCATTTTTACATCATTATATATAAAAGAACACTAAACTAGTATATTATTATATTAATATGTGCATGTGGGGTATTACAATCCACCCCCTTAAAGAAAATTTTGTCCTCAAAACTTACCTCAAGTAGCGAACAAAAATGGATACTTCTCCCGCATTTCTTGCTCCAGTTCCCAAGTAGCTTCCTCCACTCCATGGTGTTGCCACAAAATATTCACCAATCTGATAACTTTTTTGCGAAACACCTTTTCCTTAGCGTCGAGAATCTTCGTCGGTTGCTCTTCATATGTTGCCCCATCTTGAATTTCTATATCCTCCAAGTTCACAACTAGCGTTGTATCCGATTTACACTTCCTCAACATTGACACATGGAACACATCATGTACTCCACATAGCTGGGCTAGTAGTCGAAGTTGATATGCCGTCTTGCCTACTGCTTTGATTACCTCAAATGGTCCGGTATATCTTGGCGCTAGCTTCCCCTTCTTGTCGAATCGAAACACGCCCTTCTTGGGTGACACCTTAAGAAATACGTAGTCTCTCACCTTAAATTCTAAGTGACTTCGTCTATGGTCCGCATAGCTCTTCTGTCTACTTTGCGCCGTTCGTAGCCTCTCTCGGATGAGTTGAATCTTCTCCGTAGTCTCTCGAACAATGTCCGGTCCAAACAAACTATTCTCGTCGACTTCTAACCAACACGTCGGTGATCGGTATGGTCTTCCATACAATGCCTCATACGGGGCCATCCTAATACCTTCTGGATAGCTGTTGTTGTAAGCAAACTCCACCAATGGTAAGTGGTCGCTCCAACTCCCCTTGAAGTCCAATGCGCAAGCGCGTAACATATCCTCCACAATTTGTATCACCCTTTCGGATTGGTCATCCGTTTGGGGATGAAAAGTCATACTGAAGTGTAACTCTGTCCCTATCGCTTGTTGTAGACTTTGCCAGAATCTCACCACACATCTGGTGTCAAGATCCGACACAATCGAGAGTGGAACGCCGTGTAACCTCACGATCTCATGGATATATAGTTGGCTCAAAGTCTCGAATGTATCCGTGGTCTTCATACCCAAAAAGTGAGCGGACTTGGTGAGTCCATCCACCATAACCCACACTGCATTATGCCCGCGCGATGTCCGTGGTAAACCCGACACGAAGTCCATGGTGATGTGATTCCACTTCCACTCTGGAATAGGCAAAGACTGTAGGACTCCTCCTGGTCTTTGATGCTCAATCTTCACCTGCTGGCACACTGCACATTTTGCCACATACTTGGCCACATCTCTCTTCATTCCCATCCACCAATACTGACGCTTCATGTCCCTATACATCTTTGTGCTACCGGGGTGGATAGCAAACTTGGTGCGATGACACTCTCCAAGTATTTCCTCCTTTAGGGACGAATCATCTGGAACACATAGCTCCTCCCCAAATTTCACATCCAAATCCACATACATTTTTCCAACAAAATAATTTAAGAAGGATTAACATAATATCATCAAAATACCATTTTATTGGTCAATACCTATCACTAGAGTTTTGAATTAAGGAACAAATAAATAATCAACTTGTGGAATCAAGAACAAAGTAACAATCGAGTCTTGGAGTCAATAACAGATGCATATCAAGCTTGTAATCAAGAACTAAAGAGTACCAAGTTTTGAACTCAAGAACAGGGAGGAATTCAGTATTGAAATCAATAATAAATGAATATCAAGCTTGAAAATCAAGAGCAAAGGAATATCAGGTTTAGATCTCAAGAACAATTGAATATTAAGGTTAGAATTCAATAACAAATGAATATCAAGTGTGGATCTCAAGAAAAATTGAACATCAAGGTTAGAAGTCAATAACAAATGGATATCAAGTTTAGATTTCAAGAACAATTGAATATCAAGGTTAGAATTCAATAGCAAATGAATATCAAGCATTGAATGTCAAGAATAAATGAATCACAGGGGTAGAATCAATAATAAATTAATATAAAATTTTAGATATCAAGAACCAATGGATCATCAAGCTTGGGAAATTAAAATAAAGGAACAACCAAGTCTTAAAATCAATAACAAATGAATAATCAAGCTTGGAAATTAAATCCATAACAAGGGAATGATCAAGCTTGGGAATTTAAGAACAAGGAAACAATCAAGTCTTGAAATCAAGAACCAAGGAATGTCAAGTATTGAATAGCAAGAATATATGAATTATAATAGTTAGAATCAATCAACGAATATCAAATTTGGCTATCAAGAGCAAATGAGTATTAAGCTTAGAAATCAAGAACAAATGAACAATCACTTTTTGAAATCCATAACAACGAATATCAAGATTAGAATTCAAAATAGAGGGATAATCATGTATTGAAATCAATAACAAACAACTATCAAGGTGTGAAATCAAGAACAAAGAATTATGAAGCTTAGAAATCAAGACCAAAAGAACACTCAAGTCTTGGAACCAAGAATAAAGAATATCAAGTATTGAATATTAAGAATAATTGAATCACCGGAATTAGAGTCATTACCCAGTGCATATCAAATTTAGATATCAAGAACAAGTGAAGAAATCAAGAGAACACACAATTCCCTTGAACACTAGGGTTTCGAAGGCATAAGAAAAGATTTAGGGTTCACTCAACCCTAATATATCTTAGAACAAGGTAATATTAACAAGAATGGAAAGACATGAGGATTTCATAGCAAATAGATATGATTTAGAGTCAAGAAATACATATAAGTAAACCTACTGGTAACTGAAATGTAATTCGCTTGCACGTAACCCTTACAGGCCCACCTGGTATCCCCTTGTTCTCCCGTAGGCAAGTCAACATATAAAGCATGTTCTATCCCCTCGAAACCCAATCCTAATTCTAAAGCGTCCGTAGTACGTATAAAAGAATGGGTCGCATAGGACTCCAATAAAATTCGGGCCCAAGAATTGTAGAGAAGAACAATACATTTCACAACAGCATTGGAGGCATTTCCCTTCCGGTTGAGTCATAACAAAAACCCTTCCTTGATGGGC
Source organism: Ilex asprella (assembly GCA_023539305.1). Lineage (NCBI taxonomy): Eukaryota > Viridiplantae > Streptophyta > Magnoliopsida > Aquifoliales > Aquifoliaceae > Ilex > Ilex asprella. The sequence continues at coordinate 24,808,689 of CM042197.1, forward strand.
GCCACCAGGGGCTTGAGCTTGTAACGGTCTCCGTGGTGGCCGTGGCTGTCGTAGCGGTGGCATGTTTGCATTCACTCACCCAGTTGCTGGGCTGGTCTTGATGGAAAGCAATGGACAATTATCTTTGAAGTGCCCAACACCTCCACAGGCAAAGCGTCGGCTTGCATCCGTGCCTACTCTCTCTGGTACACCTCTTGCTCCTCGAGCTATCTGAGGTCTCTGCTGTGCTGGCCTTTGTAGAGGTGGTTTGTTTGCTGGTACTTGCTCAGTTGTTTGCTTGGTCCTTGGGGGAAACTAGGGGCATCTGTGCTTGAAGTGCCCATACTCTCTGCATGCAAAGCATTGGCACAGGTCACTGCTTGTTCTAGTCTGAGTCACTTCATCTTCTCGAACTACCTGAAGTCTCTGTCCAATCACGTCCACGTCCACGTCCACGTCCTCGAGATACTTGTATTCTCGAATTCAGGGTGTGACCATCTTCTCGCGAAGGGAAGTCCTCAAATCTTGTTCAAAACGTTTAGCCCTCTTTGCATCAGTGGCCACAAACTCGATTGCATAGCAAGACAACTCATCGAATTCGAACAAAAAATTAACCCCTATCCTAAATAAACAACAAATCTCACCTATGTGATAAACACATAACCACAAACAAATTCAAGCCTAAGGTTTCTTCAACCTAGTCTTACCTTTCTAGTGGTAATCCATAACCTATAGCTCCCATGTAAGACCTAAAGCCTAAGCTCTGATACCAACTTTGTAACACCCCAAAACACACCCTGGACGGTATTACATTCTAAACACCATTCACTGCATGAGAGCACTAACATAATCCCTCAATAAATAAGATTTCATAAAGTTATCCATAGAATTTACATCATTCTCCCAAAAGAATAGACCCATCTTGGTCGTTACATATCAAAAGTTAACTAAAGTAGCACAGCGGAATATAACAAAATAAAAACTAGACTTTACATTGTTTCAAAAGAATATCTTAGCCTAGTACAAAAGGATGTGTCGCTCTAAGCGTCCACCTCAAGATCCACCTCCCCGTCTAGTGGAGTCTCCAAGTGTACGGTCTCCTCGACTCCCAACTCCTCATCTAGTACATGATCTGAAAATATGTAATTGTAAGGGATGAGCACGAAGCTCTGTAGCAAAATCTTCCCAAACTCAAACAAGATTTATAAAAACACGTAAAATGGGTCGGTCTTATTTCACAAATATTATATATAACTTTTGAAAGAAACAGGGACATTTAAACAGATCTCAAGTTTATACAACAGGGATAATCAAATGGACATAGAAAAATACATTCTTTAATAGTAACCATTTCCAAATGGTTTGGACCGGTGCCTGCCGTTGCATTGTCCCATACCAATCCACCGGCTCCGACATAATCCAATTCATATTCACACAGATATATAGATATATGTTGGTTCATCCCATGCCATGTACGTTGATTGTTTCTCAAGAATCTACCCAATGACTATACCTAGTTCACCAATCACAATCAATCACAAGCTATTTGGGAAAGGGCGTCTACCATCCCAATGGCGGTGACGAATCCCTCCCCAGGAAAGGTATACCACCCGTAGTTCGAACTCCAGTGAACGATAGTGGTTACATTACCAAATGACAACTCACTACAAGTGTTAGGAAACCATCTCACCCCTACTGGGATAGACTAACCTCTAACACTCTACGGCATTTTTCGAAGGCAATTCAAGTCCGTCACAACAACCATACAATAAGAAAACCAACATATTCTCAATAAACTAGAAATTTCCAAGTATTAACAAAATCCCCAAATTTGGCATGTGACATTTTTAATAACCACTAAAGAAAATTGTAAGAGATCAACTACAATATTAATTTATCACTCAACACAAAGTTCTAAGGTTCCCACATCAACAATAAATGAAGAATTTTAAGAGGATGATCATTTACCCTTGAAATCTAGGTTTTTGGAATCAAGAAAAATTGGGTATCAACCCTAACTTCATGTAAAACATGATAATAATTGCAAGAAAACCAAGAAATAAAGAACCCATATCAATTACATACTAATAAGAGTTAAACATGTATATATAATAGCCCTAGCCTCAATGAAAGAGAATAGGAAGAAATCCCCTACCTTCTTCTTTCTTAGTGTTCTTGAAGAACTTGCAAGATTTGATCCTCTCGCTTGTGAAAAATCTCTTTGATCTTGTGTTTCCAATCCTTCTTTCTTATTTCTCAAGGCTTACTAGGGTTTGAAATGATGTTTGGACGCTTAGGGAGGCGGCACTATGTATTTATAGGCCCAAAAATATGTCCTAGATCGCGACCCTGAACAGTAGGATTTTTATCGGGCGTACCTAAGGCTACTGGAGTGCGGCGTACCGGTACGCGTACCGGTACGCTTCAGCTGACAGATTTTTCCTCTGACTTCCAAGACAGTTTTGGCCCATTTAGAGGTCGAATTGGAAAATTTTCATGAGCTAAACTTTTGTAGCCATAGATGTCTACTATCTACTGTAAAAATTTCAGATCAATTGGAAATAAGGATAAAACGTTATGGCCAAAATACTAAGAGGTATCCAAAATATTTCCTACCCCAAATTTACGTAAAGTGTGTTTTTATTCCGGAGTACTTCCAAACTTCCAATGCATCTCATATTTCCTCTTCCAAGGTTTTTCGACCTTCTGGATTCAATGGAGACCTTAGCTTAACCTAAAAATATTTAAAAACTTACCTATTCACTATTTTCAAGCTCATGTGCTTTCGAAACGTAAACTTCCCAAATCCATTTGTCTCCCAAATATTTATTTCTAATGTTTTAACCTATGTGATTCATTTTTACATCATTATATGTAAAAGAACACTAAAATAGTATATTATTATATTAATATTCGCATGTGGGGTATTACAAAGATTCAATTTAAGTGTGCTATCAAAAGGATAGATCCAGCTGACCCACTTAATTTGAATAGCTGTTGTAATAGGCAAATGAACATTAAGAGCTTGTAGTAATAATTTTCCCTAAGCTAAATCCATTGCCCTTTACTTGACATTATGCACATGTGGTCTCCACACCTGTGTGATAGTTAAAAATATAGTAGTAGGATGGTGCTTGTCCTCCTCAAAGAGCCTTCGACACCTCTATTTTCATAGTTGCTAGTAGACAATTAAAGAGATCCCTCGAATGAGCATATGACTGAGTGACTGATGACTATAAAGTCTAATAAACCTTTGAATCCTAGAGATAGGTTGCTTATACTAAAAAAATTGGATTCCAAATGATGATGATGCTGAGATTTTACTCCAAATTACAGCTACATACTTGCAGCTCTCCTCAGAATTTTCCATCCCACCAATTGAGCACTTGGTGGGGAACATTGCCTCCAAATAATCAGTGTAAGAGGATTGACCCTCCCTTTGATTGTTACAAGATTCCATGTTGTTTTAACTGAAAAAGTACCCATAGAATTCAGCTGCCAAATCAACCTATCAGACTGTGGAGTTAATGAAATACCAGCAGATTGGACCTCCTCCAACAAATGAACATCCAAAAATAGAGAGAACCATTTCTAATTTCCATTGCTCATTGCCCATTGATCAAAACATCTGATAATTTTGGGAAAAATAAAGGAACATTTGAATTTATAAGCAGCAATGAACCCGTGTTAAGCCAGTTATCACACAAAAAATCAGCAACACGACCATTCCCTATCAAAAGCTTTGTATTACCACCACTTCAAACCAAGAGACAAAATTTCTAAAAAAATTAGGTTTTGAATTCCTAATGTTCCTGAGAAAATGCTACCCCTTAGGTATTTAACTGCAAAATGAGTAGATATACATATGAATTTAGTAGCAAATTCTACACTTGCTTTATCCTGAAGGAGCTTTGGACATCCTTAAATTTTCTAATACCCAAACCACCTTCTTCATATAGCAAAGTAATAGACTTTTATGAGCACAAGTGCCTCTTTTTTACATCTACCTTATTTGACTAGAGAAATTTTGACATTGCAGAATTCAACTTTGCTAGTATACCTTTTTGGGAGATTCAGTATAGCTAACAAATGAACAGATATAGAGAAGTTTAGCATACCAACCCTCTAATTTGGACTGAAATTTATTTAATAAATGTTCAAAATAACTCATTCTTACTCTGTCTTTAATGATTGGGCAGCCCAAAAGTGTGAAATGTTTAGCTTTAATAGGACTGTGTACCACATGTGATAATATATGCCTCCTAGCCACAGATTCTAGAAGAACAACATAAGGAGCTTTTATGTTTGTTCAATTTCTGACCTAAAGATTTCTCTTACCTTTCCACAAAGCTGAGAAGATTGGACATTGGTTTCTTGTTGCCTTTGAAGAAGACTAAAGTGTCATCTGTAAAAAGCAGATGACTAAGGAGTCTGGATCCCCTTCCTGTGTGAAAAGCTTGAATATGGTCTTGCTCAAAATTATACCCAAGGCCTCTACTAAAAACCTATTCTTCTAGAATGATCAAGCTTGGAGACAATGGATCTCCCTGCCTCAATCCCCTAGTGGTAGGAAAGAAGCCATGTCTGACCCCACTGATTGATAATGAAATACACTGATTGTGGAGACATTTTGAAACAATTTTCATAAAGGCATCAGAAAACACAAAACTACATAGAGTTTTCTTAAAAAATTTCATTTCATCTTGCCAAATGCTTTCATCATATCCAGCTTCAAAATAGCATTCCCTGCATCCACTCTCCGATCTAGCTCACTCACCATAAGTTTAGCCAGTGCAATGTTATCCTCAATGCTTCTCCCCTTTACAAAGCTATGTTGCTCCACTAAAATCAACTTTGGCAAGATGTCACCCAGTATGGTATTAAGTAGCTTTTTGAAGATTTTATTAAAAAAAAAATCTACACCTACTAATATGCTTAAAATCAGAAAATGTAGCCAGATTTTCCTTCTTGGGAATAAGAGATAACAAAGTGACCTTCACTGATCTAGGTACTTCACCCCCTTATAGGAAAAAAATTAGCTGCAGCCAACAAATCCAACTTGATAATGTCCCATGAATGCTAAAAAATTTCTCTGAGAAATTATCTGCTCCTAGAGCACTATAAACATACATCGAAAAGATAATATATTTTAGTTCCTCTAATGTAGTAGGTGAAGTTAGCATAGAATTGTCTTCTGAAGTGACTAGCTTAGGAATGGCATTAAAAAGCACCTTTTCCAACTTGTGAATCTCATATTGATATAAAAGAGAGAAAAAGTCCATAGCACAATCTACTATTTCCTTTTCATCTTCTCACTATTGTCCATTTGAATTCTGAATTCTGATAAGTCTGTTCCTTACTAACTTCCCTTTGGCAATGACATGATATAGCTTTGTGTTTCTTTCACCCTTCATAGACCATTTGATATTGGCCTTTTGTCTCTGGTAAATTTCCTCTCTTCAATACATCATCTAACTCTTTCTTTGCTTTATCCAAAATGCCCAAGAACTAGCTTCAGAATAATCTCTTTCTACCCCGAGCTCTACTAGCAACAATTGGTGCTCTTTGATTATGATATTGTCAAATACATTACCAAATACCTCTTTATTTCACTTCTTTATATGGAACTTAAGGTATTTAAGCTTCAAAAACATATTTTTAGTAGGGTTGGATGAGTAATGAACACCACAATTACTCTCCAACAAATTCAAAAAATCATTGTGTTTAGTCCACATATCATTTGAATCCCAGTTAACACTCATTAATGCCCTATCAATCCTTTGCCACGTTCTGGCCATACCATGTTGATTGTTAAACCAAGTGTATGAAGTTCCAGCAAACCCACAATCCCTTAGACCAGTAGAGTTAGTAAAAGCTACAAACTCATGCATAATAACAAGACTAGGAGATAAACCTCCCCCTTTTTCCACAGAGCAAACTGTAGTATTATAATCTCCCACCAACATCAAAGGAGCATTAGCTATGTTCAAGCAAGATAAATGAGACCGTAAAGGTCTCCTCAGGATATAGTCACACTTAGCATAGATGAATGAAACTAAAAAAAAAACAATGACCCAAGAGATGATATCTCAATTGTTAAGGCCTGTTCATATGCTACAAGGATAGTAACTTTCAATCTGTGATCCCAAATAAGCCAAATATGTTTCTCTGCCAAATGATTGGCTAAAAAGGAAGAGAAATCTAAACTACCACATAAATCTTGCAACTTAGATGGACTCAACTTAGGTTCCAGTAATGACACCAAACAAATATCATTCATTGTAATTAGTTTTTTCAACCTCACTCTTGAAGATTCTTGATTAGCTCCCCTAACTTTCCAAGTAATCAAATTAATCATTTAAAGGAGTTAAGAAGGAGAGCTTGCTAGATCAAGATCTAGTAACCATGCCTGCTTGTGGTACTTCTGAGAATTTTTGATTGTTCCCATTACTAGCTCCTGAAAATGAGCTCTAAGTATCCTTTTCAATATAATCAGCACTTCTTGACAATTCATTTTCGGTGTGGTAGCCTTTATCTGGTGGTTCCTTAGTCACATGCAATCCTCTTATCATCATCAAGGACATAATTGCTTCTCTTCTTGCCTTGATACTAGTGGTCTAAGAGAAATGTCAAATCAAAGGAAATTAGACATTGTTCATTTAAAGAACATTGTTGTAACGCCCCCAAAACCCACCTTGGACGACATTACTATCTACAACCATTCACATCATGAGAGCAACTAATAAATTTCATCAATAAAGAAAATTGCATTCATCATACATGATATCTACAACATCATTCTAAAAGAATATGTCAAATCATGGTCATTATATCCAAAAGAATATGTCAAACTATGACAATTACATCCTATAGAATCAAACTTAATCTTGCAGTGGAATAATCAAAATATTAGACAGTACATTATCTCAAAATAAACTTCCTAGTGTAGAACCTAAGAGCATGTAGCTCTAGACCTCCATCTCGGGATCCACATCCCGTCTATTGGAGCTTCCCAATGTGTCAACCCATCAACTCTGAACTCCTCATCTAGGCCATAATCTGAAAAGGATATTATTTTTAGGAGTAAGCACTAAGCTCTGTAGGAAAATCCTCCCAAACTCAAACAAAGTTTAGAAAACATATAAAATAAGTCGATCTCATTTCACAAATATCATATATAACATTTGAAATAAAACAGTGACATTTCATCTAATCTCCAGTTTACATAATAACAATAATTTAATGAAGAAGTAAAACCAATTTTCAAGAAATAGACCATTCCAACGATAATCATGTCAACCATAAACCATAACCCACCATTTGGGAAGTTACCCACACTGTATATCAAATCACTACTGGTATCTTTCACAACATTATGTATACGTATCTGTATCTCAAGTATGATGTATGACACCGCATGAATAAACACATCAAGAATATCCTGACCCACACACACTCACCCAATCCTTTCAAGGATATACAACTTTAGGAAGGGCGTATACCAACACAATGGCAGTGACGAATCCAATCCTAAAATAGTATACTAACCCTCATCCTCGCTACCCATGGGCGAATAGTGATTTGGTCCTCACAAGGCACCAACCCCAACTACGAGTGGTAAAAAAAATTCAAACCCGTACCGAGTAAGAAACGCATCTACCCACTCTACGATACCCGGTCAATGGCCACCTATGGTCATCCAAACATCCACAAAGAGATACCATCCCTCAACCAATTTCTCAATTTCCCAAGTATAATTCAAAATCCCCAAATTTTATATAGAGTAGTACAATAGAACAATTTAAAAAAATATGCAAGAGATCATCAATAATACCATTTTATTGTTTAATACAAAGCACTAAAGTTTTGAAATCAAGGACAAAGGAAAAATCAAGAGAAATATCTATTTCTCTTGAAAACTACGATTTTAAGGCAAGAAAAAAGATTTAATGGCTATCCAACCATAGCATTGTTTAAAACATGGTAATATTCACAAGAATATCAAGAATCAATAATTGCATAGCATACATATAGGATTTAGAGTCAAAAGAATACAAATGTATAAGTCGTATCCTCAATGTAAGAGAATAGAAAAAAACTCCTACCTTGAATCCAAAGTTTCAAGAAAAACCTAAACTTTAGAGACCTCCTTTCTCCCTTTTCTTTTCTCCTTTATCTTCCCTAGGGTTCCAAGAGGTTTGGGGTGAGAGTGGAGTGAAATAATAGAAAGAAATGGGGTGAAAAGGGTGTTTTAAAGTCAGTCAAACCCAACTTTTACTGTTTAAAAATTTTGGATTTTACCGACAATACAGGTACTGTTTGCTCTCTGGACAGTGGGGTACCGGTATGCTATACCGATACGGTTTGTTCTTTCGGGCGTACCGGTACGCTGTACTAGTATGGTTTATTTGGATTTGTCTTCTTCACCTGTTTTTCATTTTCAATCCATTACAAACTCTTCCAAAACCAACCCAAACTTATACAACATACATTTATATATTAAACATAGTTGGTAGCAAGTTCTATTACATGTGGGGTTTACAATTGTATCTTCTTAGGGATTTTGTTCTAGTATTGACTCATATTAATTCCATCCTCTTGCGCTTGCTAATCACCATGATCTGTTCCTAAAACATCTTGAATGCCCATAGCAGTACCAATTTCAACTTAAGATCACTCAGCTAGAGTGACAAGAGAAATGACTAGGATTTCAATATTTCCCTCTTTGCTCAAGCTATGAAGATATTGCACAACATTAATTGTATAATCCGTTTGATTAGGAATATCTTTCCCATAATGTTCTCCCTTATCCAAGATTCTAACTGAAGTTTCCATTTGAGTTATTCAAGTAAGAGATGCATTTCCCCGGTTGCCTTCTATAATGACAAATTGCCCCTCGACATGAGCTTTCAAAATTTGATTTTGGTCTCTATTATGCTTCTTCCAAATTTCTTTAGCATGTGGGATAGACTGATTTAATTTTTCCGGATTCCTCCTTTGAACATTTTGATTCACCTTAGTTGGTTTCCCAGAGATTGCATTCTTACCCTTCTCAATCTGCTAATCTACCATTCCCTTGGTCTTGCCTTTGAAGATAGTTTCAATCTTAGACTCCTTAAAATCTACTTTGTTTCCATATTTGTCTTTGGGAAAATTTTGTAACTTCTTCTTTTGACGTTCACCCTCACCACGACCTTGTTTCCTACAAACCTTACGAAACTTCTTACTTCTTTCATAGATTATTCTTTGCCATCTAGCTCCTTCATCCCTCGTATTAATCCAAATTTTATATGGATTGCTGGCTTGGATATTAACCTCCACACAAATTCTTGCTACCCCTGGCCTTGATAAAGTGAGTGTAGCTTGATCATAAGCAAGCACCTTAACTATAGGCTTAACAAGTAGTTCCAAAAAATCTTTTTTGAAAAATTTCAGAGGAAATCCGGGCATTGAGATCCATAGAGGTACAATTGAAGGCTCAATTCTACGTACAAATCAAGAAAACCATTTAAAAATTTTGAATAGGTATTCTTCACTCAATGTAGCATCCTTTAGCCATGTCTTGAGATAATCCCCCTGATTTTGGAACCTTAGCAGAATATGTCTTTGATCAATAGATCCAACCTCAAAGTCCCCTCTTAAATTCCACTTGGATCTAATGACCTCCTTGATTACCCTCAAAGAAGGCCTATCATATTAGCATTTGCCAATTAAGGCATATTGCAAGGATTGGCAAGAATCCTTCACTTCTTCATTTGTAAAATAAAATGCTGGCTCTCCTTGATAGAATACTAGTGGTTTATCAATTATTGGCAGCACTAGATCATCTGATTTGGATTTAGATTGATGCTTGAATAGTGATGCAAAGGTTTGTTGAGTGGCTGTTTGCTTTGGTTAAAGAAGATGATCATTTGGATGAGAATCGAAATTATTTGGATTGAAATCTAGTTGTTTTGGGAAGCAATCTAGTGGCTGTGATGTTGAATTTGTTGTTTTGGGTATTGGAACTGGTGGTTTTGGTGGAAAATTTAATTGGCTAGGTGATGAACTCATGAAAGGAAAAAAATCCTAGAGAGAAATCAGAGTTTCTGTCTCTAGAATAGAGGAAAAACTCCTAAACCCTCTTCATTCGTTCACACTTGCCAAGACATACACCTATTTTACTTAAGACACTACACAAATTTAACAGGATTCAACAATTGTTAATATGACTCTTGACCTAACATGAAATCGACTAAAAAATACTTATTACAAACTTACTTTTGACTGGTTCCCATTATAATCCGTGTTAAACTCTAAACCTACTTAACAAATGGATCATAAATAATTTGAATATTTAGACAACATGGTCTATTATCAACCATAACTTCGTGCTATATTCATTGAGGAAAGTAATAACTTTTAGAGAATATTTAAAGTTGATGATACCAGGAAAAATATTTTCGAGTATGAGCTCAGACCAAGAGGTCAACCCATAAGGGAGGTCGGATAGGGAATCCGAAGCTCAGGGGTATCCACCCAGAGCTCACCCCAGGCAGGATGGTAGAAGAAACAAGGAGTGGACAGCTGGTTAATAACGAGTGTTCCTATAGAAGTAGGGCACTACATTCAAGGCATGAAATCTCAATCAACCAAGATCCTCTCCTAATTTAAAGGAGAATCCCGCAGGAGAAGGGAAAAGATCTCGCCGGATATCCCCTGTGAAGAGGGGTGGCATTATAAAGAGAGAGGGAGACGAGAAGCCTAGGGGGGCATGGCAAATAAACCCTAATTTCTGTGATATTGTATCGAATAAGCACTCAAGTGATCAATAAAGAAAAAGGAGCAAGAGCCTCCATTGAAGAGTGGACTAACCGAACTCCACAGCCGGTGAACCACTATATTTCTTACTGTTTACATTCCCCTAGACTCCCCTGAATATTCAATTGCAAATCACGAGAGTAATTTAGCTTAGATCCACCTCGGTCAACACAGTTTATACACCCCCTGTTCATATGTGGTGAAAAAGCATCATCAAAAGTAGCCAAAGCTCTTCTCGGACGGTGACTTGTGTAGATACATGGTTTGGAGGTTTTCACAATTGCCATCCACCAAATGTACTTAGAGATTTTTAAAGAACCTCCGAGAAGACCAAGCTCCTTTAAACATTTACAATTCTCCTAGCTAGTCAACCACATTCCAAACTTGATCATCGTTTAACTACCAGAAATCAATTCCATATAATAGTACATTCAATTGAGATTTAATGGGAAAGGCTATGGTACCGAAAAGTTATTTTCAGTACCATACCGAAGCTGTTTTGGGTGGCTAAGGCGGTTTTTGTGGTGGGCCATGGGGAGTCAAAAAAACAGCTGAAAAAATGGTAGTAAATGTACCTTAAAATGTAGTAATCTCATTTCCCATATAAGTGGTAATTTTGCCTTTATCACTTGTAACTTAATAGTCAAAAAAACGGCTGAAAATGGCGACTGAAAATTGTGGTAAATTTCCCATAAAATGTAGTAACTTCATCTCCCATCTAAGTGGTAGTTTTGCATTTATCACTTGTAACTTAATAGACATGATCGATTATGACTAATCAAGATCGATCCCAATGCCATTTTAAAAAAAAAAACGGTGGTAACTCTACTTTAAGATGTGGTAACCTCATCTCCCATTTAGGTGGTAATTTTACATTTATCACTTGTAACTTAATAGGTATGATCGACCATGACTAATTAAGATCAATCCAACGCCATTTTTTTTTTTTTTTGCGATTCCACCACTCAATTAGGATCGATCATAATTAATTAAGATCGATCTCAATGCCAATTTTTTTTTTT
>CM042197.1:24841808-24895282 GCA_023539305.1 Ilex asprella
TTAAATTATGTGAATTGTGGGCATGTTATGTGTTTACATTATGCCTTGATTTGGAAGTGTGTTATTGCTTAATATGAGATGACTTGCTTGGACTAGAGTTTTGGATAAAATGTTGATAAATGTATATTGAGATATTGACATTGTGAGTTATGAGAATTATATGCTTTTGATATAATTTATCATGGATTATGTGAATTGGGTTTGAAATGGTTCATATGGCACACATAGCATATTGAACATCATATTGTGGTTGAAATGAGATATTGCATTGCACATGCACGGAAACATCACGATTGAGTGGGTGTGTGTGCATGATATAGTCAACGTCACACTTGGTGGATGACAAAGTGGGCTCGAGTAAGCTAGGTCGATGACTTGGCCGAGTCGCACGGTTTGCATGGTGTTGAGGGTCGGGATTAGCAAGAAGGGCTAGAAGATCTCTCGGGTGCAAGACCTAGTGATTTGGATACGCACTTTCGTTGGTATTAGTTCACAAAGTGTGTCGGCGTACGCAGGACCGTTGGTGGGAGTCCATAAATCCCGTGTCAGTTAGGTGTCGTTGGTGTAAGTCCATAAATACTCACCCCATAAAAGACCCCAGATTGGTGAATGTCATTTGATGTATAACATAGATGATGAAATAATATACACGGGAAAGTTCATGTGTTGGAGAGTCGGAAAGAGCTCGAGATCCTAGATGACGGGCAAAATGCACATTAGCAATTGCATGTGTCGAAGAGCCCGGAAGGGCTCAAGCTGGGTAGTGAGAGTGAGTCTCATCTCAGTCTATAGCATTGCATTGTAAAATTTCAACACTGATAGCATATTCATGTTTGGAATGTATGAATAGTGAATTGGTTGCATATGAGCATTTCATGTGCATTTGGATTAGGAAATAGCCTATTTAGGAAATAGCCTATTTAGGAAATACTCTTTTGAGCATGGCTCACCATTTATGGGAAAATATTTCAGGTACGGGGTTTACGCCGGTGGATGGTTCTCATTTTGAGCCTCATGGATGAAGATGCTGGAATATGGATTGTTTTGAGTAATTTATAAAATTACAATGAATATTTAGTTTGACATGTAATTAAATGAAATCGCATGCGAATGTTGTAATAGATCTTGAATAAACCATGTTGGATGCCCAAATATATGTTATGTAAGGGTTGGGTTAGTTTTAGAAAGGTTTGGAATGAATTAGAAATGAAAAACTGGTGAAGTAGGAAATTCTGGGCTGAACTTACCGGTAGTTAACAGGTAAAATTTTGCCTTCTGGGCACGAACTACTGGTAGTCAACCGGTATCTCATGGTCCAGCAGGTGACAACTACCGATAGTCAACTGATAGTTCATGGTCCAGAAGGTAATAACTACCGGTAGTCAACTGGTAGATCATGGTCCAGTGGACCTGAACTACCGGTAGGTCCATAAACACCTACCGGTAGTTCTTTCAAAAAACTAAAATTTTAAAATTTTTTTGCCGTGCCTTTGGGCTATGTAACCTTTTAATTAAAGGGGGTGAACAGACTGTAAATGAGGTATTTTGAGACACATTGGACCTTGTTGGGTTTAAATGATTAAAGGAATACATATCACAATTGTAGGCAAAAACCCCGATTACGGGAAAAGTTATTGACATGGTGTCGGGTTAAGTGATATCCATGGGTGTTTTCGAGGGTTGACGGATGGTCAACGGTTGATAAAGGACCTTGGATTTTGAGGCATCACACATCACCTCTTACTAAATAGTGAATGAGAAATTACTCACTCTTTATGGCTTTGAGAAAGCTAGAAAAGTGAGTGAGTGAATCACAAGGTAAAATACGTTACACAAGGAGCCTATCTTCGATGAAGAATGAGTGAATCACTTTTCACCCTTCAAGGTTTTGAGCAAACTAGAAAAGTGGAAGAGTTTCACTCCTTTAAGGGAAGAAGGAAGCTCAAACAATGGAAGCTAATGAAACTAAAAATGAAACTAGAAAGCTAGTCACTTTTGGAGGGTTTTCTCCTCAACCAAAAGATGATCTATCTCTCTCTATGTATGTCTATCTATATCTAACTGCAAGTGCTTGCAAGTGTAAGTTTAAGTCCCTTTTGAAGCTCCCAAAATGGAGGTATTTATAGGCAAGGAGGAGGTAATAAGGAAGAGTAAAATAATAGTTCAAAGTCCTCAAATTCCAAGTTAAAGCCCCTAGGTCTGGATAGAAAATCAACCACTCTGCAGCTTGTCTGAGGACTACGTTCGGACGTAGTATTGCGTTCGAATGTTGACTCATGTCTTCTGTTATGGGTGTCCGAACGTTGAATGGAGTTTGAATGTGGAACTCAAGTAGCTCTTGTCACCCATAGTAGATAACAAGCCATGTCTCATCACCCTAGTAGTCTGGTCCTCAAATAATTCAAGATAGCTTCGGAACGTTGATCGGTGTTCGAACGTTGTACTCAAGTAGCTCTTGTTCTTATGGGAGAATAACTATAACACGCCAAATGCCATCGCCCTAGTACTCTTCCAGAGGCCCTCAATTATTTTTAGATGGGCATTTGAACATTAATTGGCATTCAAATGTTGATACCTTGCTTCAAACTTCTCCAATTTTCTTTCGAAACACATGGCTGTTTGGTATGCATTGACTTTAGGCTTTGGTGCAAAGTTTTCCTGAAACGTCATCATTTAAACTCCATCAAAGAATAATTAGTCTTGTAAAAGCATAGTAAGATTCTAATTTTAGCTATTCATACTATTGTTCTCTAGTTTGTTGGATGGAGGTTGGAGAGAGACCCTCTACGGGTCCATATTTGATTAGAGACACCCAGGAGAAGGTGGACTTGATACGAAAATATCTTCTCACGGCTCAAAGTCGACAAAAGAGCTACACCGATGACCACTAGAGTTCGAGGTCGGAGATCACGTCTTCTTGAAGGTGATTTTCAACAGAGAAGTGGTTAGGTTTCGATAGCGTGAAAAATTATCGCCGAGGTATATTGGACCCTTCGAGGTACTTGAGAAGGTTGGTACAGTTGTTTATAGATTGGCGTTACCGCCAAATTTATTGGTTGTTATGCACTATTTTATATCTCCATGCTTTGGAAGTACACTCCAGATCCTACGCATGTGGTGGATTGGTGCGAGTTAGTTGTTGGTGCGGATGGGACCTTCGAGGTGGGAGTGTGCATATCATGGATGACTGAGAGCAGGTTTTGAGAGGTCAAATCGTGAGGCTGGTGAAGGTCTTGTGGCAGCACCGAAGTGTGGAGGAGGCGACATGGAAGCATGAGGATACTATACATATAAATTATCTGTTCTTGTTCGAGGATGGAGGTACATTCTTGTGGTCGTAAGTGCTATATGACTTGTTGCATATGCATGTGATTATGTTTGCATGTGTGTGCAAATTTCGAGGATAATTTTTTTTAAGAGATGAAGAATGTAAAACAAAGGAAAATTTGAATTTTTTATGAAAAAGGAAAAAACGGTAATTAGCCGTTATGGTACGGGTTGAAAACCAACATTTTCTAGAACTCGGATGGCGAAATGGATATCACCGTTGGATTTGTCTCATGAAATCTTGTTATCAAATCTATTTTTATTGAATTTCGAGACAGTCATATTTTTTACATTTTACGATGCGATAAAGTGTCCCATGACTAAAATAAATGCGATTGAGTTTTAATTGTGAAACTACGACAAATAATTTAAAGTTAGTTCAAATAAAATATGTTAAACTCAAAACGGGATGAGATTAAATTAATTCTGGACGAAATCAGATCAGTAAAAGATGTAGCACATTGTGAGCCAAGTATCCTAGAGGTATAAAAAGGGGAAAAATTAATTTTTCCCTATTGTGAATTCTGGGTTTTTTAGAAAAGAGAATGGAAGAGAAGAGAGAGAAAATCAAGAGTTCTTCAAGCTCATCTCTACGAACTAGGTTCAACCATTTGTCGAAACACTTTGGACTAAGAATTAAAGTTGATCTACGCGATGAGAGTTACGTCTACGTACCAAAAAATGGGATTTTTGCCGAAGTCTCAAAGACCCAATTTTTTGAAATCAAGAGTTGAAGCTTGATTTGAGTTTCTTGGAGTCCTTACTACGTGTATTGCACTACAAGAGGTAGGGTTCTTCTCCTAGCTAGGTTTATTTTCAACATAGGGTTTCGTATGAAATGGGTAGCATGACTTGGGATGAAATCTCTTGTCTAAATGTATATCTATTGTAACTAGAGTATGGAAAATGGGATAGAAATGTGCTACACCAATTTTGCATGATTTAGGTTTGTGAAATTTGCTTGTTTGGTAAATTCATGAGAAATGTTATACATTGGGCATGATTATGTGTGGCATAATTTTGTGCCTTTTAGGTGTGTGATAAAATGCTTATATTGATGTAACATGTTTGTTTCATTGAACATGTTGCAACAAGCTTGGGGAGAATATAGATCATAATTATATGCTTTTGACATAATTAACGATTTGAGAATGTGATGATGTTGTAACGTAATTATATGCTTTATGATATAAGTTACACTGAGGAATTGGAAATTGTTCATTTGTCCTCATGACATGTTGAACATGATGTTGTAATTACAATTGAAATTTGGGTTGCATTGCAATACAAAAAATGCAATTGTACATTGCATTGCATATGCACGGGAAGTATCACATTTGTGGGCATTTGACGTGGGTGGGTGTGTGCAAGGTATTGATCAAACATCATTCTCGGTGGATGATGCGTGAGCTCGGGAAAGTTGGACCAAGGTTAGACTGAGTCTCACGAGTTTGCATTAAAAATAGGGCCGGTGTTAACAAGAAGGGTTATATTGTCCCTCGGGTGCAAGACTCGGTGTTTTGGATATGCACACTGTTGGTATCGAGTCTATAAAGTGTGTCAGTCTATGCAGAGCCGTTGGTGGAAGTCTATAAATACCGTGTCGGTTGGGTGCCCGTTGGTGGAAGTCCATAAATGCCCACCCCAAGAAAGACCTGAGATTTATAAATGGTCATTGGATGTGTAGCATCAATGGTGGGGGCTTGGAATGCCTAGATTCATACGCATGACATTGCATGTTTTAAGGGAGCCAATGAAGGCTTGTGTTGTGTTACATGTGTTAGTCTCACCTCATAACATGGCATGACATTATGACATTCATTCTTGAAGTTGTATGTTCTTGGATGAATGTTTGATTAATTGTTGAATTACATGTGAGCATTTCATATGCATCTAGGTTGGGGAGTAGCCTCTTTAGAAGATACCCTATTGAGCATGGCTCACCCTTTATGGGGACAATATTTTAGGTGCTGGACAAGCACCGGTTGAAGGCTCTCACTTGGACTCTCGTTGATGAAGAAAGCCGAGTTATGACTTTAAATTATACTTTTGCAAAAACAATTATGTAATTAGGTTTTTAGACATGTAATATTGTATAAAGGATTGTAAAACGAATTCATAAGAACTATATTTTATGTAAAATTTGATGTTATATGAGTTTTGATGGATGTCATATGATAATGGATGAGTTGTAATTGGAAAAGAATTAAATTGGGTGCAAATTGGCCTATTCTACCGGTAGAACATTGATTATCTACCAGTAGAAATATTCCAGAGAGCTCTTCTACCGGTAGAACGTTGATTAACTACTGGTAGAAATATTCCAGAGAGCACTGGTACTGGTAGAACGTTGATTATCTACTGGTAGGTCCTATTAAATTTTCAAAAATTTAAAATAATTTTGTCAAGCTTTTGGGCTTTGAGTCCTTTTGTTCAAAGTATGTAAATGGAGTAATATTAATGAAAAATTAATGTATATTGGATGTTGGAATGGTCAAGTGACTGAAATGTACACAGGTTTTATGTTTGGGAGTGCCCGGTACAAGAAAGACTCTGCCCAAACATTGTTGTTGATGATCCCAGTAAAGGGGATGTTATGCTATGGTGTCGGGTTATGCGATATTCATGGGTATTTTCTTAGGTTGATGGATGATCAACGGGTTGAAACGGTACGCCGGTTTTAGTGGTGTCTCAGGAGGAACATACAAAGATAAAATAAATGATTTGCTTGATTTCCAAATGTACTTTATTTCAAATTTCAAGGACTGTGAAAAGGTATGTAGTTGCTCTATTTTCCCTATTTTTTGATCTATTTATGATGGATCATTTGTACAATAATATTTGCATATATATATATATATATATAATCTTCAATCTATTTTATGATAGATAAATATATAATCTTCAATCTATTTTATGATAGGGGTCCCACCTACACTTCTCCCACTTGCCCCCAACGTTCCTTACACAAGAACATGTCTCCTACACCCAAGTGGAAGACTTTGAAGACAATGACATTAATGAGAAGAGGAGGGAAGTGGCTTGCCTTGAGGGGGTGCAGACTAAGTCTATGCTAGCCTGCCATACCCATCTATTCAGACCCTACAGATGGGAGACCTGCACACATATGATAGGGATCCTCATGGATGAAAATTGAAGACACACACTCCATATATACAACATTCTTCAACATTAAAAAGTGTGAATTGTAAAAACCCAGGTAAATTTAAACTTTTAAGAATAAAGGGCAAAACGGTAAATTATCACAACAGTTCGGGTTGTAAACCTGAACTTTTCAAGTGCTCGGATGACGAAACAGACTTCACTGTTGGATTCGTCTCGCGAAATCTAGTGATTATGTCAAATTTTATCGAATTTCGAGATAGTAAGATTTTTCGCGTTTTACAAGGCAGTCGGACAACGGGAGACCCAAATATGAATTTTTTGGGAAAATATGAGATTTCTAAAATAAATAAAGTTAAAACAAATTAAAAATATTTTGAACTTGAACCGGAGTAAAATTTAATTATTTTGGGATGAAAACGGACCCGAAATAAAATGGGACGTGTGGCGCAATAAGGGTCAAGGTTCTAAAATTATAAGTAGGGGGAAAAATCAGATTTTTCCCCCATTTGGTTAAGCCGGTTTCAGCCGATAGAGAGGAGAGGGAAAAGAGAAGAAATCTCAAACTTCTCTTTATGATCTACGGAGCTAGAGAACTCGGATCCACCCAGGCCAAGAAGCAAAATTGATCTCCTTGACAAGGGATATGCATGCACACCAAAAAGGAGGGTTTTCACCGAAGGTGAGAAAACCAAAAAATTTCGGGAAGCTTGGAATGGAGCTTGGGTCAACTTTTTGAGACTCCTACGGTTGCTCCCTCACGCTACAAGAGGTAGAGAATCTTCCTACTTGGGTGAAATTCACAACCTAGAATGTTAAATGAAATGGGTAGGTTGATAGATATCTATATCACTTGCCTATTGAAATGAAATGGGTATTGAAATTAGGTAGAATACTTTCTGTCTTGAATTGGATATGTAGAAATTGCTAAATGTGATTTCTTGAATTGTGTGAAATTATGGGCATGTTATGTGTTATAAAATGCCTTGATTTGAAAGTATGTTATTTTCTTACTATGAGATAACATGTTTGGATATGAGTTTTGAATTAAATGTTGATAAATGCATGCTTGTTTATTGACATTGTGAGTTATGAGAATTATATTCTTTATGATATAATTGTCATAGATTGTATGAAGTGGGCTTGAAAGGATTCATATGGCATACATTGCATATTGAACATGGTAATAGAGTTGCAATGAGGCACTACATTGCATATGCACGGGAACATTGCGTAAAATGGGTGGTTGTGCATGGAAGTAGTCATACACCACATGGGTGGTTGACTAGTGGGCTCGAGTAAGCTAAGTCGATAACTTGGCCGAGTCGCACGGTTTATATTGGTTGAGGGTCGGGGTTAGCAAGAAGGGCTAGAAGATCACTCGGGTGTGAGGCCCGGTGATTGGATACGCACAGCCGTTGGTATTAGTCCATAAAGTGTGTCGGTGTACGCGGGATCGTTGGTGGAAGTCCATAAATCCCGTGTCGGTTGGGTACCGTTGGTGTAAGTCCATAAACACTCACCCCATACAAGACCCCAAATTGAAAATATCATTTGATGTGTAACATAAATGACAAATTGATACACATGAGATATTACATGTGTAGGAGAGCCGGGAAGGGCTCGGGTTCATGAATGACAAGCAATTTGCACGATTGCGAATTGCATGTGTCAAAGGGCCGGAAAGGGCCTGAGTTGGTTATAGGGAGTGAGTCGCATCTCAATCCATAGCATTGCATGGCAAATTTCCAACATTGATGGCATATATATGTTTGGAATATGTGAATGATGGATTGATTGCATGTGAACATTTCATGTGCATTTGAGTTAGAGATTAGCCTTTTTAGAAAGTTCTATATTGAGTGTAGCTCACCCTTTATGGGAAAACATTTCAGGTGCGGGGTTCGTGCCGGTGGATGGCTCACACTTTGAGCCTCAAGGATGAAGAAGCCGGAATGTAGCTCATTTTGACAAAAGTTGTAAAGTTAAAATGAATGTTTATCTTGGAATGTAATTAAATGTTATTGCATTCAAATGTTGTAATAGATTTTGTGTAATCCATGTGGAATACCCAAATACATATTATGTAGTGTTGGGTTGGTTTTTGCAAGGTTTCGAATGAATTGAAAACGAAAAACGGGAGAAAAGGTAAAAATCTGGGTATACTGTATCGGTACTGCGTACCGATACGGTTGCGTATCGGTACACTTTGGTCCAGAGAGTTCGACGTACTGGTACTACGTACCAATACTGTTGTATACCGGTACGGCGTACCGGTACAGTTGCGTATCGGTACCATATACCAGTACTTCCGAAAGTTGCTGAATTTTTATATTTGTTTCCCATGCTTTTTGATATTGTCTTCCTTGATTCAAGGGATGCAAATGGACTAAAAATGAAGTATTTTGAGGTACCTAACACCTCGGATGAATTAAATGACAAAAAGAACACGGAATTCACACGTGCATTAAAGTCCCGATTAAGGGGATTTGTTTGGACTTAAAGTTTGGAATTGAGAAAAGAACTTTTATTTCCGCGGGTTGACGGGTGGTCAACGGTTTAAAAAGGACCCCCGGATTTTGGGGTGTCACATGGCTACCTAAGCTTAGGAGTAGTTTTAGTGAGGAAGATGATGAATAGTACTAGAAGTTAATATTTTTGCATCGTCTTCACCCATTTCTCTTGTAATCTTCAGTATGACTTTTATAAGCTTCCTTTATTACTTTGAATATCATTTTTTTCTAGTTTAATTACATGCTCTAGTTTCTACCATTGTTGTTTCAAGTTTTACATTTCAAGGTTTTCAATTGGGTATTGCATATTTTTCTTTGTAGTTCAAGTTTTCTTGCTTTAAGTTAAGTTTTAAGCTCCATTTCCTTTACATGTCTCTTTACATTTTGCATGTCTTTCCTTTTAGTATGAGTTGCTAGATTTTTAGTTGGCTAATTCAAGGGAGACCTCTACTTGGGTTTTCTATTTCAACTCATTTTCTTTCCCCCTCTCGGTGTACGGTGGTTCGATTTGATTGGGTTGAGGGTGGATGAGATTTTGAGTCTTTGATATTCCATAGGCCTAGTTATGGTTTATGCTGGGGTCCTCACCATCTCATCTCTAGCTGCTCACAAATCAATCGTTCATCTATGCACCATTGGAGGAAGGTTTTGAGTAGAGTTGGAATTCCCATTGGAATGACCTCTTTGGATTAGCCAACACTTGTTTTCTTGCATTTTCATTAAGAACAAAACTCATCAAAACCAACTGCAAGATTTTACACTTTCTTTACCTTTTGCAAAATCACCTACACACACTTGAACTTTCATTCCCTTAGAAGACGACCTTGAAATACTTTTTCAAGTAAAACACCGACATACAAGAGACTCTTTGCGACTGGGGAACACTTTTGTTCACACATTTCACATTTCACACATTTTATTCATTCCATTTCATACCACCATTTTGTTGTTCCATCTCTTGCATCATCCCAAGAGAGAGTGGCACTCCCTTCTCACACACACCATACACATGCTAAAGGGTGATGTTTAGAGGTTAGGAAACAATAACAAATTCCATCAATCATTTTTTGCGCCGTTGCCGGGGAAGGTTAAGCATTGAGTTCAAAGGTGATTTTGGGCGACATTGGTAAGTCTTGTGATTTTCATCATGGGCTAAGGTATGTCGTCTCTTTTTTAAATAAGTTGTGAATAGATTTTGTTTTAGGTAATGTCTTATAATTTTTATGAAACTGTATCAAATTCCCCTTATTTTGAAAATGTATGTGAGATTTGTGATGAGTATGTGCTCATCACTTGTATGTGCCCAATAAATTATCCGGTTCAAGACTTTGCATGCGAAAATGTTTACCCCAACCATTATGTGACACCGAGTTATCCGAGTTATGGTTGGGAGAATGAACCATATAAATTTTCATCCAATCTCACACCACTAAATGAGTTTTGCAACTATCCAACATATGGGAACTCAACCGAAGAAGAATTAGAAAATATTTTGTGCTATTTTATGCAATACGAAATGAAATTCAATGCCCAAATAACCCGACAACTTGATACATTGACTAATGCTATAATTGCTATGCATGAAGAACAACATTTTGAGCTTAGTCAATGTATTAAGAGTGATCATCCCAATGAAATACATATTGATATTGAATCTCCCACTACTCTAAATTGTGAAAAAATTGATGAAGTTATTATCTCACATGAGGCTAATGAGCCCAAGGTCATTTTGCCTTCTTTGAGTAGTGTTGAGATTCACATTTTCCAACTTGGGAAGGGCATTGAAATGGAGTCAAGTGTAGAAATTGTATACTCCATTTTTGGCATTGCATAAACTGGCCTACACCTTGGTTTAGTTGAGATTTTTGAATTGTTATACCTTATATTGTTGGATAGATAGGATAGAAAGGACATTTATACAACAAAAAAATGTTAAAACCAAAAAAACCAATGGGCGCAAGCTTATATCCGAATTGAAGCCGGATTGACATAAGCCCTTATTGTTTTGTTTTCATGTACATAGTAGTTAGACTTATTTTATTGTTATATTTTTATTTTCATAATGTTGTAGTGTAGATTTTAGCATGAGTTGTTTACCTCTTCCTAATTTGGACTCATATCATTTTGAGCATCATGACAACAAATCTTATTCAATATCATGTTCGAGTCTAAGTTGGAGGGGGTGTAAACAAGCTCTTTTGTGTTTCATTTTCCCTTAATGTTTATATCAAAAAAGAAAAAAAAGAAAAAAAAGGGGTATCTCATTTTCCTTACTACTTTCATTTTGCATGATTTCTTGTGCATTAAGGACAATGCATAGTTCAAATTGGGGGGGGGGGTGACGTGCACCATTCACATGTTCCACCACTTTTGTAAAGAATAATGGAAAATGTGAAAATTTTGAAAATTTTGGTTCCAATATTGAACTATATTCCCTTATCCTAATGGTCATGGGAGTTGTGATTACTTGATCTTCATTTTGAACTTTGAATATATGAGCACTTTATAGAAGTTTATCCTATGCTTGAGTATCACATACTTGTTTGCTTTTGAACTTAACCATTGCGCATCATGAACTTGTAATTTTGGTAATTTACGGATTGAGTTCACATTTAATGCTTGACATGAATAGTGGAGATGAGTAAGAACCCATGTGAGCTTTAGTGCCAATTCTTGTGGGAGGGAACTTACATGTACTCAAGGAACAATTCTTCAAATTTTAAATTTGTTCAATAATCTCATTGTGCTTGTTTTGGTTAGGTGCATTTTGGTGGTTAATTGACTTTGTCTTGATATGTATAATCCTCCCCCATGCTTATCTAGAGATGATTGTAGGCCATTTTTGGAATGCTTTGAGCCTAAGCCTTTTTCTTGTGAAATTTTATCCCTAGTGCCATGGTTGAGCCTTAATTGAAACTCATTTCTATGCCATATAATTGACCAAGCCAATGAAAATGATAAATATCTACCTTACCTTGGTTGTTCTTTAAGTTGATTATGAGTAAACATGAAAAGAGAAGGAAGTATGGTGTGGAAACTCAAACAAAAGGGATAAATGATGTTGAATTCAAAGAGTTGAATGGAAAAAAGAATGAAAATCCAAGAGAATGAGAAAAAGGTAGTGATGAAAAAAAAGAGAATGACAAAAGAAAAAGGAAATGTTAAGGAAAAGAAGAAAAAAGAAACAAAGAGTGGAAGTGATGGTGTTAGCCTAGAAATCTCATAAAAGGGAGATCTTTTTGAAATAAAGGTCATTCACTCGGAAAAACCCTCTTTGTTATCCTATATCCTTCATTTCATTTGCCTAGATATCACCCCAAGGCCCCATTATAACGCTTGAAAGTCCTAAATGATCTAGAGAAGCATGGGAGATGCATATTTTTAAAGAAAAAGAGGAGTTGATTCTGCTATCTAATGCC
This sequence comes from Ilex asprella, assembly GCA_023539305.1. Taxonomy (NCBI): domain Eukaryota; kingdom Viridiplantae; phylum Streptophyta; class Magnoliopsida; order Aquifoliales; family Aquifoliaceae; genus Ilex; species Ilex asprella. The sequence continues at coordinate 24,854,191 of CM042197.1, forward strand.
CTAGTATTCCTTTCATGAGATTATGCCAAGGTTGTTTCATTTTTATGCATTCTTCATTTTTGGATTATATGTGAGCATACTTCAGTTTGTGCACAAAATTCTATCTCACATATACACATGGAGAGCATGCTTGAATAATCATGTGTGATTCATTGTTGAGAGAAACCCTTGGTAAGTTTTGCATCAAAGCTTAATTTGGATAGCCAAAGTGAATGTGAACTCCATTGTGTAGATTTTTAAATTACATGTTCATTTCACAAACACATGAGTTTGAAAATGAATGTGTATGTGGATACTCTAGAATAGCATTTACGGCAATGATATGTCTCATGTGTGATTGGTTTGGGTGTTCGGAAAAAGTTATTTTTGAAATTCCAGTGATAGTTAAGATAAGGAAATATATTTTAAATATTGGATACAAGGAAAAGAAGTTTGTAGGTACCTTCACTGGAAACCTTCATGAGACAAAACTCGTCCACTAGGGGTTTAAAGGCTTGTTGCATGTGCTAAATGCAATAGCAGAATTAATATATGTTATTTTGTTTTGCTTTATTTTTACATTTTGTTTTCTAGAGACTAACAAAGCTTAAGTTGGGGGGTGTGATGAGCGTACAATATTGCATATGTAAAGGCCTCATTACATGCATTTTAACTCAACTTTTGCATCTAAGTGCTCAGAGTTAGCCGATTTTATGAATAATGTTGAATTTTTTTCATTGCATGTTTTTATAGATTAAATCATTGATTTTAGGACCTTGCAACTATGATGGATGTGTGGTGAAGGCATGGACACATTACATGAAGATTTGGAGACTTAAAAGTGAAGAAATCAAGGAGGTATTAGTGTTGGGTGACAAAGGCACCAGCACCCACACCATCTGGTAGAAGAGTCTCTGTTTTCCTTTATTTTGACTATGATCCACTTTAAATCTGGAAAAGTTCAAAACATAAAAGTTGTAGATCTGAATGTTTTCTATATTGTTTCAAAATTTCAGCTCACTCAGACTGTTAGATCAAAGGTTATGACAATTCTATGAAATCTGGTCCGAGCAGACAAAGTGTACTGGTATGCATACCGGTACACCGAACTCCAGTAGCTAAACCCTACCGGTACGCATACCGGTATGCCGTGCCTGAAGTGCCCAGAACGACTATTTTTTATGATACGATTGCTTGGGGGTCCCACCTACACTTCTCCCATTTGCCCCCAACATTCCTTTGACAAGAACATGTCTCCTACACTCTAGTGGAAGACTTTGAAGACAATGACATTAATGAGAAGATGAGGGAAGTGGGCTGCCTTGAGGGGTGTAGACTAAGCCTATGCTAGCATGCCATACCCATCTATTCAGCCCCCTTTGGATGGGAGACTTGTACACATATGCTAGGGACCCTCATGGATGAAAATTGAAGACACACACTCCATATATACAACATTCTTCAGCATTAAAAAGTGTGGCTACCTAAGCTTAGATGTAGTTTTAGTGAGGAAGATGATGAATAGTGCTTGAAGTTAATATTTTTGCATTGTCTTCACCCATTTCTCTTGTAATCTTCAGTAAGACTTTTGTAAGCTTCCTTTATTACTTTGAATGTCATTTATTTCTAGTTTAATTTCATGTTCTAGTTTCTACCATTGTTGTTTCAAGTTTTACATTTCAAGGTTTTCAATTGGGTATTGCATATTTTTCTTTGTAGATCAAGTTTTCTTGCTTAAAGTTATGTTTTAAGCTCCATCTCCTTTACATGTCTCTTTACATTATGCATGACATTCCTTTTTGTATGAGTAGCTAGTTTTTTAGTTGGCTAATTCAAGGGAGACCTCTACTTAGGTTTTCCATTTCAACTCATTTTCTTTTCCCCTCTCGGTGTACGGTGGTTCGATTTGCCTTGATTGAGGGTGGATGAGATTGTGAGTCTTTGATATTCCGTAGGTCTAGTCATGGTTATGCTTGGGGTTCTCACCATCTCATCCCTAGCTTCTCACGAATCAATTGTTCATCTATGCACCATTGGAGGAAGGTTTTGAGTAGAGTTGGGATTCCCATTGGAATGACCTCTTTGGATTAGCCAACACTTGTTTTCTTCCATTTTCATTAACAACAAAACTCATTAAAACCAACTACAAGATTTTACACTTTCTTTACCTTTTGCAAAATCACCTACACACACTTGAACTTTCCTTCCTTGAGGAGACGACCCTGGAATAATTTTTCAAGTAAAACACCGACATACAAGAGACTCCTTGCAATTGGGGAGCACTTTTGTTCACACATTTTGTTCTTTCCATTTCATACCACCATTTCGTTGTTCCATCTCTTGCATCATACCGAGGGAGAGTGGCACTTCCTTCTCACACACACCATACAATTACTAAAGGGTGATGTTTAGAGGTTAAGAAACAACAACTAATTCCATCATTCACACTTCGTCCAAAAAAGTGGTATATAATATGGGTGAATATGACACCCATTACCAATTCTACAATGCAACATACAAATTCATTCGTATTACGGTTGACCTGTACCAAATTACCCAATTCTTCATGTGTCATGTGTCCATGAGCTATGTGAGGATTGTCCACTATGTAAGGATGATTATTCTTAGACACAATATAGTTGGAAAGTGCCACTTCGGCATCCTCCCAAGAGGTAAAACTCCTGTGCAATGGTCCATTATACCTTACAACATGTTGATGGAATTCTTGCCATGACGCGTAAATGCCAACAACCCTACCGTTAAAAACAACATACTATTTATGCTATTTGGTCATTCCTTGGTTCCAGATAAGAATAAAAAAGTTAAAGATCTTGAAATGTGAGTAGAAAAGAAGAAGATGTAGAACTACAAGAGTTGAAAATGTAGACGAGAGTAGAAAAAGATGCAGATCTATAACTACTGGTTCAAGACATACAATGTTTGGTGTGGAACTTTAAGTTTCCTTAAATAAGGGTTTTAATGGACAATAAAGGTATTTATGCACTTATGCCAAGGCATGTCAACTGCAGTCCAAATAGGACTACCATCAATTATGTCAAAACACTATTCATGTACGCCCTCATTCCAGAATTTGTCCCTTTCTACCAATCCAGAACCAATACTCATTCACAAACCATTCTCACTAACCAGTCTATGCACTCCACTCCAATGCCCTCAACATCTTAATTAAAAAATATTGTATACTCCAACGGCAATAATTCACTCCCTACAAATAACATTAACTACAACCACTTGTGAGGTTGAAACGGTTGTTAGCCAGGAACCAACCCTTCTTTCACTATAAGCAAACTCATCAAGAACTTGCATCATCTCAACCAACATGTGCATCGCCTAGCAGATTTGCTCACACTCATCCAGCAGCTTTGTATCAACCTGTACAGAAAATATGTAAAACACTACTTACACAATACACAATCCACCATGCTTTTATCATCTTTGCTGTCAAGATTTCAAAATCACAAAAGCACCACAACGATGCATTTATTAACTAGGCCAAGCACTAAATTTCAACAAAAAAAAACATGAATGGAGAGAAATGACCTCATGTGGCTTTCAAGAAGTTTATTACTACCTTTAAAATTCTTTCCAAAAGGTCTGGTGCCCCAAAAGGATATGTAAGGCCATAGAACTTATAGGTTCAAACTTCAAAGCCTATATACTGACCATATAATACTACTGACCTAATGCTAATTTCCATTTACAAGCCTTTCAGGAAATTTATATAACAACAACAAAAAATACACATATTTATGCATACCCATTATCCAAAAGAATGTGCTAATTCTATGAGAAACAAGAAGATTATTACCTTCCCAATTTCACAAACCACTCACATTATTCAAGATTGTTAACGAACGTCTATTGGGATGAAAGATCTTTGAAGTAGTTAGAACTTGATGCATTAAATTCTGAAAAGTAGTCAATTCAGAATTGGAAAATAGGTCGTGTGTACCTTATAGGAAAAAAATACAACAGAAAATACTCTACCTCAATCACATCATGAGCATAATTGACCAAAGTGGGCAAAGCTTTGGAACCGAACTTCAACCTTTGAAACCTCTAATCCTACTTTTCAGAGCCATTCTACTATACCGAAAAGTGTTTTTTGGTATGGTACCGCTAAGAGCTTGAGGTCGTTGATGTACTTGTTATGAATTTCTAGCCATTGATGAGTTTTAAAGGGAGGATACCTATTATCTACTAAAAGGGTAATCATGGTTTCACCAAAAAATCAAATAATCTCAATCTAGAAAAGTAGTAACATAGCCCAAAAATGTGGTAAATTAACCCTCAGAAGTTTAACGTCCCAGAATAGTGGTAACAACCCTAAAACTTGTAACCCAACCTAAAAAGTAATAACTCGACAACCCTAAAAAACTGAAATCAATCCAAAAATGTAATAAGCCAAGTAACCCAAAAGTTGGAAGCCACCTCAAAAGGTTGTAACCTAAGCTAGAAAAATTGGAATCACCCAAAAATGTTGCAACTTAATCAATCATAAAAGTTGGAACACGTGAAAAAACTTGGAATCCAACCTAACAAATTTACAGCCCACCCAAAAAACTTGGAATCCACCAAAATTTGTAACCCAACCATAAAAGTTGGAACCCACTCCCCAAAGGCCATAAAAAAAGTGAATGGCTAAATGTAAATAGTTTCCAACCATGAAAACAAAGAGATAGCTTCCTGACACATTTTCTTCATGGCATGCCTTATATTAAATTGCAATACTACACTGCAACAAGCTTTTTTACTGCCAATTGTGTCAAAACACTATTGCACTTGTCATTATCACCCAAGGAATGGAAGAAGAGAGCTGCAAGAACCAACAATCTTGCAACAACAGAAAAACATTTACCCATTTTTCTACCATACCCAACAAAAAGCACTTATATAAATGGGACACTACCAACATCTTCACACCACTAATGCTGTAAAACCCGAAAATATTTGAATTTTTGAGAAAAAGTACAAAACGATAATTAGCGGCTATGGTACAAGTTAAAAATTCAAAATTTTCTAGAACTCGATTGACGAAATGGACCTCACCATTGGATTTGTCTCGCGAAATCTAGTTACCTAATCAATTTTTGTTAAATTTTGAGATAGTTAGATTTTTTTGAGTTTTACGAGACGATCAGGTCTCACATGACCAAAATAAACACGACTGGAGATTTATTGCAAAATGTGCAAAATAATTTAGATTTGATTCAAATAAAAATATATTGAACTTGAAATGGGGCGTGATTTAATTGATTCGGAATGAAATCAGACCCGAAAAAAGCGAACGTGTGGCGCAACGAGGGTCAAGTATCCAAGGGGTATAAAGAGGGGAAAAATCAGATTTTCCCCCACTGTTGGTTGCTGGGTTTTCCAGACAAGAGAAGGGAAAAGAGTGAAAAATAAGGGTTTTCTTCAAACTTCTATCTAAGATCTACGATTCTCTGTCAGTCAAATCATTTTGGGCTAAGAACAAAGATTGTTCTCCGCAACGTAAGCTAAGAAACCATACCAAAGATAGTGGGTTTCGCTGAAGAATCAAGATCAAGATTTTCAGTATCAAGCAATTGAGGGAAGAGTTGGGTTTCGTGGAGTTGTTCCCACCAATATTACGCTTCAAGAGGTAGGGTTCTTCTCCTAGCTAGGTTTATTTTCAACCTAGGGTAGTGTATAAAATGGGTCATTTGATTAGAGATGAAATCTCTATATGGGAAATGGTATAGAGATTTGCTAAAACCAATTTTTGCACGAATTAGGTTTTGGGTGAAATTGTTTGTTTTGGAAATTTACTGAGAAATATGTTGATTGGGTATGCTATGTGTTATACATTTATGCCTTGAAAGTGTTTGATAAAATGTCTATGTTGATTTAGCATTTTGGTTTCAATGAAAATGTTATAACATGCTTGGTGAAAATTGTGGAATGTAATTATATGCACAAGATATAATTGACATTGTGAAAATGGTGTATGTAAGATACTCTCATGATATGACGAAAATGGCATTGGAATTGCAATTGTACATCACATTGCATAAGCAAGGGAAGCATCACATATGTGGGCATATGACATAGGTGTAGGTGTGTGTATGGTTTGATCAAACACCATTCTGAGTGGATGATGTGTGGGCTCAAAAAATTTGGACCAAAGTTTGACTAAGTAGAATGGGTCTGCTTTAAAAATAAGGTTGGGGTTAGCAAGAAGGGCTAGACTATCCCTCAGGTACAAGACCTGGTGATTTGGATATGCACTCCATTGGTATTGAGTCCATAAAGCTTGTCGGAGTATGTGGAGCTGTTGGTGGAAGTCCATAAATACCCGGATTCATACGCTTGACTTTGCACGTGTTGTGAGAGCCAGTGAAGGATTGGGTTACATTGCATGTGTGAGTCTTATCTCATTACATAGCGTGACATAGATAACTCCATTATGAAATACATATTCTCACATGGATTGTTTGTTGATTATTAAATTTCATGTGAGCATTTCATATGCATCTAGGGTGGAGAGTAGCCTCTTAAAAAGATACCTTATTGAGCGTGACTCACCCTTTATGGGGACAACCTTTTAGGTACGGGACAAGCGCCGGTGAATGGCTCTCACGTGGGCCTTCATTGATGATGCAAGCCGAGTTATAATTTGAATTACATTTTTATAAAACAAGTGTGTAATTAGTTTTTGAACATGTAATATTGTATAAATGATTGTAAAACGAACTCATATGAACTATATTTTGTGTAATATTTGATGTTATATGAGTTTGGGTGGATGTTGTATGAGAATGGATGAGTTGAAATTGAAAAAAAGATTGAATTGTGGACAAACTGGGATCTTCTACTAGTAGAATGTTGATTATCTACTGGTAGAAGAATTCTAGAGAGCTCTTCTTCTGGTAGAATGTTGATTATCTACTAGTAGGTCCTCTTAAATTTTCAGAAATTTAAAATAATTTTGTCACACTGCTTGGTGAAAAACCTTATTGTTTCCTAACCTCTAAAAACCATCCCTTAAAATGTGCAGTATATGGATGAAGGGGAGTGTCACTCTCCCTTGGGATGGTGTCAAAAGAAAGGGCAAGGAAATGGGGGAAATGAGATGATGTAAATGTGAAGTGAGGATGCACAAAATGCTCCCCAAGCGCAAGGAGACTTTTGGAGGTCGTGTTTTACCTGGTGGTATTCCAAGGTCGTTTCCACGGGGAAGGAAGTAAATCAAGGGGAAGGTGATTTTGGGTAAATGAAAGTGTAAAATCTTTGTGGTTGAAATTTGTTTGGTAAAGTGTGTTTTGGTGAAAATGACACGAGACGCAAATGTTGGCAAATCCAAGATGTCACTCCAATGGTGATACCATCTCAACTCGAATCCTTCCTCTAATAGAGCATGAATGAACGATTGATTCATGGGAAGCTAGGAATTAGATGGGTGAGTATCTAAGCATAAACCATGACTAGGCCCACGAAATATCAAAGACTCACCGACTTATCCACCCTCAACCTAGTCAAACCGAACCATTGAACTATGAAAGGAGGGAGGATAATGAGTTGAAATGGTATACCCAAATGGAGGTTCCACTTGGCTTTGCCAACTAGAAGATTTAGCCCCTCACACTTGAAACGGAATTAACTATGGAATGAGAATGCATTGCAAAGGGACGAAGTTCTTGAGTAACTATTTGCAAGAAGACATAAGTTAGAAGAGAATGTATTTAAAACCCATTTTACAGCTAAGAAAATAAAGAACTTTGATGCATTAATGGTAAAAACTTAAAGAGAGCATTAAAATAGCTATGAACATCAAGGAAGTAACATTAATGATATTAAATGAAGTTCTAAAGATTCATACAAGGGATTACCAGACAATGTATTGAAAGAAATGCAAAAATCTCAATTTTTGCTCACTAGAACACTATTCATCATCTTCTCCCAGACCTTCTCTCTCTATATCTTCTGTAATTTTGGAATGCTGAACCCTAGAGACTTTGCTTGCCAAAAAAATGTGCTTGTAGAGGGGCCCTAGACTCCAGAAGTGACCTCCATCTATAGGGGTGCCAGTGGAATGGCCAGGACAGGGGGAGTGCAGACTTGTCTGCACACCAAGCTTTTCCTCTCTATCTCTCTCCTCATTAATCACCATGGCTCCAAAGTCCAAAGGAAGGTGTGAAAGGGATGAACCGTGTTGTGGGCATGTTAGAGGAGTGAGGGAGAAAGGTTGGTGGGACCATCAAGGAAGCAGGGCAGCTTTTGAAGAATTTGGGCATGTCAGGCAAAGCGTACTGGTACGCGTACTGGTACGTCGAACTCCAGTAGGGTAAGGGTACTGGCACGTGTACTGGTACGATTTACTCCAATAGCCTCAGCATACAGGTATGGTTTGGCTACTTTTCTAATTTTCTGATTTTCTCCTCTCCTGAGCTATCCCCAAGCTATCTTTTCATCCCCATTCATCTCAAAAGGTTTGGGAAGGACTTAAGAAACCTCATTTAGCACAGTTTCATTGCAAACACCAAATTTTGCTGTTAAGAACACAATTAACACAACTCCCATCATTTAATCTCCAAAACTAATTAAAATAAGATAATTAGCACATAAAAATATACAAAGTTTTGTGCGAATCGCACGCCTCTGGGCCTTGATTCCTTTTGCTCAATGGATGTAAATGGAGTAATATTAAGGATAAATTGATGTATATTGGATCTTAGAATGGTCGAGTGAATGAAATGTACACAGGATATGCGTTTGGGAGTGCCTGGTGCAAGGGAGACTCTACCCAAACTTTTTGTTGTTTATGATCCCAGTGAAGGGGATGTTATGTTGTGGTGTCAGATTATGTGGCATTCATAGATACTTTCACAGGTTGATTGGTGGTCAATAGATTGACAAAGAACCCCCAGTCTTAGGGGTGTCACAGCTTGGTATTAGAGGCTCGGTTCTCGATTTACCTTGGGTTTGCAGGGCATGGTTTAGGCTATTGCATTTAATGTGCATTACATGTTATGTGCTCTAACTGCTATATGTTATGTGTTATGTTAACAATATGAATGATTCAATGTATATGGAAAAGAGACACTGGAGTTAGAGAACATAACCTTGGGGGTCGGGAAGAGAAAGAACAGGATGTTCATGGTAAATATGTCTACTAGTGGGTGGCACGTCCTCTATTGGTGAGATAAGGAAATAAATTTCAATGTTTTTGACTTTGATCCCTACCTTGGCACACTAAGTTAGTGCTCTAATACTATTTGACATGTGTGTAGATGACAAATAAAGGAAGAGGACACAGGAACAGTTGAGGAGGTGGGTGGAACAACAACCACGTTATGCAACAATTCCATGGCCTTGATTTCAAAAATCCTTATCTTCATACAAAGGAATTCGAGGATGAATGCAAGACCTTCTAGGATTGTTTTGAGTTAGATAAGCTGAAGCTTTTCCATTTTTCACTAAAGGGTAAAGCTAAGTAGTGACTCAATATTCTAAAACCACACTTTATCACATATTGGTTTGCATTGCAAGAAGAGTTTTTCAAAAAGTTTTCCCTATTCACCATACAAATGCTTTAAAATGCCACATCATGAAATTCACAGTGAGAATGGGAAATTTTTTTATCAACATTAGGAGAGATTCAAATATCTCCTCCATGCATATCCGCAACATGGGTTTGAAAGTTGGACTCTTGTGGTAAGACTTTTAAATTTTTTGACACTTTGTTTAAGAGTTCCCAAATATGAGACTCAGGCTCACCTATCAGTTCTAAGTGTAAGCTAACCATTTCCCATGTGGGAATGTATACATTGAGAGAAAATGTTGATTTGAGAGCTAAGATGGCCTCTTTCTCTCGAAAGCTTGAGGCGTTAGAGATGAAGAAGGTCAATGAAGTGTCTGGTGTGTCACCCACTAAATGTATTTGTGGGATATGTGCTTTAAAGGGGCATTCCACTAAGGGGTGTCTTGCAATTCCTACTCTCTAAGAGGCGATGATGGAAAATTTGGTCACCACCTCTACTTTTTAGAAGCCATCTAACAACCTTGATTCTTAGATATATAATCCAGGGTGGAGACAACATCTAAATTTTGGTTGAAGGGGTACACAGCAGCAACAAGCCCAACCACATGCATAACCACCACCACCACCACCATCACCATACTCACAACAGTACCTATCATATTAGCCTACTAAAAAGTGGAATTTCGAGGATACCCTTAATTAATTCATTCAGGCCTAAATGCAATACAATAATAAAAATTCACAAGCCTACAATGAATTAAAAGCATTCAAAATCCATACTACGTTGTCTTTTGATGATTTGAAAAGTCACCTACTAAAGATGATTGAGTCAATGGCAACTCCAAAAATGGGCAGGTTTCTTGCCTAGTTAACCCTAAGTAGTGTGTTAATGAATTAGGTTATGAGGTTAATTGTGTTAGTGAAATGAGTTAAAACAACTAAGTAAAATGAAATTAGGGTTAGTGCGTAAATTAGGGTTAATGCTAGAAACTTGAAGTTTTTTAGGGTTTTGTGCAGAAATTATGCAAAGCTAGAATGATGGAAATGTACAAGCTTAAATTAGCAGGGGAGGCAAGTGCAATTATCACAATACATCAACCAAGCAACAAAAGCAAGGACCATAGAATTAGCACCGTCTGGACGTTGGTGATGGCGTCCGGATAGTTGCTAAACTGCATCAACTCCTCTTTCCTCCTATTGGTCCATTGATGTAGCAGCTTCACACTGATTGGTCCATCCATGTTTCTATCGCCTCAAGTGCCCCTTCCAACTTCTATAAATAGGCAACTCCATTTCAGTTTCAAAGCTCTCCGTCAATTCTTCAATAGAGGGAAGAGGATCAATCAAGTAGAGTTCAGAGAGAGTCGGAGAGTGAGAGAGAGAGAAACACTGAAGCAAAGCCCTATTGAACCACTTCTAGCTAGCTTTATTTTCTTTTACATTTCAGTTTATTCCTTTTTACTTGGAGGGTTGAACCTCTCCCCTTTTTGTGCTCTAACAAGCAATAAGGGTGGTAGTGTTTCAACTATTCCTCGGGGAAGGATTGTTTTTTTATTTTTTTTTATTTATAATGGAACTATATCGCACCTCTTGCTCGTTTATAGCAATGGGGCGTGAGTAGTCTTTTTATACCCTATGATGAAGTGTGAACATATGTAGGATGTTGTTTAAGTTATGAAAATGTTGATGTTCGAATCTATCCTTTAATGTTATATAACTCCCTTATTGATGGATGATTACATGTATAATATGCTCATGGTTATGAATACCGAGCGATACTTAATGCTATATATCATATTATCTCGACTAGTTATTTACTTTATGCATGATACAGTAATGTATGTGATTGGACTTTATGTAATAGTTGACAGATTGGTTATAGACTGGTTAAGTCTTGACATAGCCAACATTTTTTAGTCAATGCATAAACCTGAATCTCGTCATCACTGAATCATCAACCTGTTGGTTGAATAACTATAGTATTCCTCCTGAATGGCTTGTCTTTTGGTTTACTAGGGTTGTTTAACTGATGCATGGTAGAGAGATGCCGATTGAATAATTCAAGTATTCCTTACAAATGACTTACCTTCTAGTTTACTTAGATTATTTGATTGTTGCATGGAACATATACCTGTCGGTTAACTAATCAATAACTGGATATTGTTTAATATATATCATACCTACCGTTGACTTTCCAGTAAAATGGGAGTTAATTTGTTATTAGGTGGCATTTCTAATAACTGAAATAATATAATAAATGTGGAATTCCTGAACTGAAGGGTATCTTTTAATTATTTCATTTCCAAAGTTTTAATTAAGTGTTATTTTTGTTGTTCTAAGTTCACACCACATGCTATTTCATTACATTTTGTATCTGTAATAACTTCATCGTTTAGGATTAGAATTCTAATATTTAGCGCCCTATGGGTTCGAACTCGGACTTAAACCAAGAATTATATTGTAATTTGACCACTTATACTTGGGTGTACGATACTATTTAGGTCAGATCACTGCCCAACAAAAGCCTCGATAGGATCAGTTTAATGTAGGAACTTTGGTTCCTGTGGACATTCAATATGAACAAGTCCAATCTGTGATGAACGCAAAATATTGCATATTTGAGGGTCTCATTACATGCATTTTAACTCAACTTTTGCAGTTAAGTACTTAGAGTTAGCCGAAATTATGAATAATGTTGAATTTTTGATGTTGTAGGTAATTACAGTATAAATCATGTATTTTGAAACCTTGAAACTAAGTATGGATGTGTGGTGAAGGCATGGACACATTACATGAAGATTTGGAGGCTTAAAAGTGAAAATAATCAAGGAGGTATTGGTGCTTGGGAACAAAGGCACCAGCATCCACACCATTTTGTTGTAGCACCTCGGTTTTCCTCCATTTTGACCATAATTCTCTTCAAATATGAGAAATTGCAAACCATAAAATTTGTAGAACTGGATTTTTTTGCGTTGTGTCAAAATTTTAGCGCTATCGGATTGTGTGATAAAAATTTATGACAATTCTACAAAAACTGGTTTGGAGTAGACAAAGTGTATCGGTACGCCATACCAGTACGACCAACTCCAGTAGCTAAAGTGTACTATATGCCATATCGGTATGTCGTCCAGAAGTGCCAGAATGCCTGCAAATCTTCTCCAACTTCTTGGGGGGCCCACCTATAGTTCTCCCACACCCACCCTGACATATTCTACACATAACCATGCCATCCTAATACAAAAGTCTATACTTTGGAAGAAAAGGCATGAGAGATGTTGGGAGAGAAGGGGGCTGCCAGGGGAATTGTTGGGTAGGTTTCTCCTAGCCTGCCCAAGCCATTATCTCACCTCTCATTGATGGGAGGGCTGCACACACATGCTAGGGACCACCATGGACAAAATTTCCAGGCTCTCACACACCACATATTCAGCATTACACAAGTTCTTCTAAAGTGGCTACATAAGCTTAGGAGTAGTCTTAGCTCAATGAAGAAGATGATGAATAGTAGAAATAAATAGCTTATGTTTTTGTATTTTCTTCACCCATTTCATTACAGTAAGTTGTAGTTCTCATGTAATCTTTATTTCTGGCATTGTAATCCCTTTTAATTCTAGTGTAACCAATTCAATGTTCTAGCATTTCCATAATCTTTGTTGGGTTTCAATTCTCTTCTCTGAAACTTTTCCATTTTAGTGTTAAATGAACTTCTCTTTGTAGTTTACCATTTTCTAGCATTAATACAAGTTCTAAGTTTCATTTTCATCTCATTTTTATTTCCATTTCCTTTACACGTCTCTTTACATTATGCATGTCTTTCCCTTTAGTATGAGTAGCTAGATTTTTAGTTGGCTAATCCAAGGGAGATTTACTCTTGGGTGTGCTATCTCTAATCATTTTCTTTCCTCTTCTAGGTGTACGATGGTTCGGTTTAACTGGGTTGAGGGTGGATGAGATTGTGAGTCTTTGATATTCCGTAGGTCTAGTCACGGTTTATGCTTGGATCCTCACCATCTCGTCCCTAGCTTCCCACGAATCAATCGTTCATCTATGCACCATTGGAGGAAGCTTTCGAGTTGACTTAGTATTCCCATTGGAGGGAACCTTTTGGATTGGCCGATACTTGTTTTCTTGCATTTTCATTAAGAACAACACTCACTAAAACCAACTACAAGATTTTACACTTTTTCACACAACTTGAAGTTTCCATCCCTGAGGAGACGACCTTGGAATACTTTTCCAAGTAAAATATGACATTCAAAAGACTTGTTGTGCTTGGGGAGCACTTTTGTGTACATGTATTTCATTTCATTCTCCATTTCCATTTCATTTCATCCACTATTCTGTTGCCCCATTTCCCGCGTCATTCCAAAGGAGAATAACACTCCCTTACACACATAAGCCATATACACATGCATTAAGGGATGATATGAGAAGCATAGGGAACAACAATGGAAACCATCAAGCAAGTTGTCACCAATTTTAGCAGTCATAAAATAATATAAAAGGCTAAAGTATAGTCACACACTAAGTCTACTTATACACCAGTGGTAGACTTTGTCCAAGTATTTCATAATTAGACTGAGTCTAGAGAGGTTGAGGAGCCCTAATGCCTTATTTTTGCTGCCTTCCCTAGAGACTCAAGACACCCCAGAAGCTGAGTAATCATGCTGAGATTTATGAGCTTTTTTAGAAAGTTAAGATTAATTTGCCGCTTATTGATGCCATCAAATAGGTCCCTTCTAATGCCAAGTTCCTAAAGAACTTGTGCACAGTTAAGAGAATTGAAAATGTTCAAAAATGGGCTTTTTGACCGAACAGGTCAGTGCCATTATCCAACACAAGACTCCTTCAAAATTTAAAGATCAAGGGTGTCTTACTATTTCTTATGTCATAGGGAACTTCAAGATTGAGTAGCCTTTGCTTGAACTTGGAGTCAATGTCAATTTACTCCTCTACACTGTATATCAACAATTATGACTAGGTGAACTCAACCTACGAGAATCATACGGTTGGCAGATCGTTCTATCAAGGTTTCCTAGAGGAATAGTTGATGATGTACTTGTCTAGATAGGGAAGTTTTATTTTTATTTTGACTTCATTGTATTGGACATCCATACAATTGCCCATTTTGGGTGTCAAATTCTCATTATTCTTGGCAGACCCTTCTTGCTAGTTCAAATACTCTAATTAATTGCAGAAATTAAGTTATGAAATTATCATTTGGGAATATTACTCTTGAGCTAAATATTTTCAATACAGCTAAGCAACCGGGTGAGGTGGAGGAAGTGAGATAGATAAATTTCATAGAGTCCATGACTTGATCTTAATCATGCACCCAATTGTAAATGGTCAAGTTGTAGTATTATTTGGTGAAGTCTGATTAGGAATCCACAGGGAGTTATGTTTTGGAGCTCAAAGAAGAAAGGGTGAAATTGTCGTGCACGTAGTGTGCAATTCAACAACTTGTGATGTGAACTTAGAACTAATAAGTAAATACTTGAGCTAAACTTTGATTATAACAATTGAAAAAGACTACTATTTAGTTCAGGGATCTAACATGCATTTTATTGCTTGAGATTATGAAAAAAATCACATTACAACAATTAATTCCCATGTTACTAGAAAGTTGACCAGTAGGTTTAATGTATAAGTTGAACTATATCACAACAATTGTTAAGTTAGCTAGAAGGTCTATGTACCATACCACAACCAAACAATCCTAGTAAACTCAAAGGTGAACCATTCAACAGGTTTACTATAACTACTTGATCAGTAGAGCTTCAATTCAATGAAGACAGGGTTCTGGTTTATACACTGAATCGAAAATGTAACACCCCCTCCACATGGCATAATATTGTCTGTTTTGGGCCCATTGGCCCTCATGAATTTGTTCCTTCCAATACCCATGAGAAAATGCCGTATGTCATGTAGAGCGAAAGACTTACTTATAAGCCCAACAACTTTTTCCTGCCTAACCAATGTGGGATACCAGGATCTCACAATCCACCCCCTTAGGGCTGCACGTCCCTGTGTAGCAGCTCGTCAGCTACCTGTCCGCCCACTACACGCAAACACAACAGGGCCCCACACTCAATCCAGGGGAGAGTCAGCTCTAATACCAACTTGTAACACCCTCTCCACATGGCATAATATTGTCCGCTTTGGGTCCAATGGCCTTCATGATTTGTTCCTCCCAGTACCTCTGGAAAAAGCCCTTATGTCATGTAAAGCGAGAGACTTACTTATAAGCCCATTAACTTTCCTCTCTCTAACTAATGTGGGATACAAGGATCTCACAAAAAGCATTGGCTATGACAAGACTTAACCTGTCTATAACCAATCTCCTGACTATTACAAAAATTCCAAGTACATGCATCAATGTATCATGCATGAAGTACATTATAACATATAGATGAAATGGTATATAACAATAAGTTTAGCTCGGTACAGGTAACCATGAGCATCTAGTAATATGATACCAAACGAAAAGAAAAACATCCATCACTTAAGGGAGGTATAAACATTAAGACATAGATAAAACATCGACATTTTCAATACTCAAACATTGTTACATGTGTCTTCATCTTTACTAAAGTGTATAAAAGGACTACTCATTCTTCCTTGCTAAAACACCACCACTCTTTACTATCAACTAAGGTGCAAAAGTGAGAGAGGTTCAACCATTCAAGTAGAAAGGAATACAAAGAAATGTAGAAGAAGAGCATTTGGGCTAGGAGTGTTTAGGGTAGGGGATTTTTCTCTAGGACTTTGCCTCTCCAAAGGGTGGAAAATTATTCTTCAAAATGGCTCAAACATGCTTATTTATAGACTCCAATTAAGGCTGAAGGTGGAAACGACCCATGGCAACCAATAGGATAGGAGTGTTGCATCAATGGACCAATGGGAGAAAAGAAGAAGGGAAGGTGGTTAAGACCACTATCCAGACGCCGCCACCGCCACCGTCGAGACGATGCTCAACCTCTAGATTTTGCTTCTTAGGCTTCCTTTCCTGATTTTTAGTGATTTTCCATTGTTGGGATGGTGGTTAGACCATCCAGATGGTACATAGTTGTTGATTTTTTTCTTTTCCATCTCTCCTTTGTTCTTCTTTCACGCTTTAACCTTTCGAGTTTTTTGTAATTACAAATAAAACCCTAAAAAACATATAATTCAAACATTAATCATAATATAATCTCAATTAACCACTTTAAAACAATTAACATGCCTAATTAACCCTAAACTCTAATTCATTTACGCAATTTTTAGGGTTAATCACAGCCCCAACCGAACATTACTAGTCCCTAATAATAAAAATAATAATAATTACTATCACTTTTGTAGATTTCATGATTGTGTTTAGCCTATGCAACAAGCCCTTAAACCCTTAGGTGATTCCAACTGGATGAGTTTTGTCTCGTGAAGGTACTTATAATTTTCAAAAGTTAAGATAAAATAATTCATATGTTCCACATATAAAATTAAATTGTCATTCCATCCTTATGTCAGAATACATCTCATTCCATATTAGTATAAGAGTAACACACACCATTTGTAACACTATTTAGTATATTTTCAAAAAAAACTCGTGTGTGTGGGTGGATTTTTTTTTAATTTCAAAAACAAATAAGAAATATTATAGCCCTTTACTAGGCTATACTAAAATTTGCTTCAATGTCAATTCTTTCCTGGAAATCACTCAACAAAGAATACACTCAGGTTTTAGTGACGATCACTCAAAAATTACATATGATAAAAATATTGAAATAAAAGCAAGGTACAAACACATGTAATATTCCAAAACAAGGTTATTTGAATAAAATTGAAAAATTGATATAATCTCATGAAAGAATATTAACACTACATCAAATAATATTATCAACACTTTTCCCTTTTAATGATTAGCTGAAAATAATACACATGCATGACTTCTAGAATAAAAAAGGACTTTATTAGGGTTATAATGTGGCGAAGTGTGTTGGGCTTGCGAAACGACATCTAAGGGATTCAAAATCTATCCTTTTCATTTTAGATAGCACACATCTCTTTTTTCTTTTGTAATTTTTTACGGAAGCAACATCATATTTTCCATTCCCATTTTTATTTTTCCCCAATATCAAGCCAATAATTACTTGGTCGTTCTATTATTTGCAAAATTTTCTTTCACCATTTTTATTTTCTTCCCACACATTCTTTCCTTTTGTTTTCTTTTTCTTTCATTTCAACTGTTTTTCTCCACTTTTCTTTTTTCATATAATGGCTTACTAGGGATATAGTTTTGTAAAAGAAATGGTCAAGGGTCAAAATAAGATCACAAATGGCCCAAGATCATTTTTCAGAACTCATACAACTGTATAATTCTCATAAGAATTTTAAAGGAGATTGCTAACTTGTGATTCAACAATGCTAATCAAAACAAGATTAATGAGATTATTCAAAGAAATCTTGCGCTAAATTGAAATTCTTATTTGAGAAAGTGTTTAAAATCTCTCCAAGGAAGATCGGTTCAAAATCTGTACAAGGGTTTCACATCTCCACTTTGTTTGTAAGTTTCACAAAGGATTATATTATTTCAAAAGGTTTTCTAAAACATAAAATCATTATGTGCTCAAAATAATAAGTTTTCTGTTAAGTTATAAAAATTGCACAAATAGAGTATGAAACTCTCATGTGATTCGGTTATGGTTATACCTACTAATCAACAAAATAACAATGTATTCCTACCGTAATTCATATGAACTAATCATCTTAACATAAAAAAAACATAATGAAATAAACACAAACTAACTGAATTAACTGAAATTAAATTACACTTCAAAGCATAAAAGTAAATTCAAAAGTATCCAAAGTACTTAAAAAATGTATTGCATGAACTGAAAAGTAAATTAAAAGTCTGAGAAAGGTAGAGAGAAAAAGTTGGCAAAATGTAGGAGACTCTGGTTGACTAAGCTGACGATGATAGGCCACCACCATATCTCCTACCAAGAAACCTCAAGATCTCTCTTTGGCATTCGTCATGCTGGGTTATCCTTTCCTTTA
The DNA here is from genome assembly GCA_023539305.1 of Ilex asprella. Taxonomy (NCBI): domain Eukaryota; kingdom Viridiplantae; phylum Streptophyta; class Magnoliopsida; order Aquifoliales; family Aquifoliaceae; genus Ilex; species Ilex asprella. The sequence continues at coordinate 24,872,729 of CM042197.1, forward strand.
ATAAAACTAAGTATTCCTCATCTTGAGACCCAACAAAATACCCCTGTTAGTCCAATCATCCACTGGGATATGTGACTACTACTGCTGCTGCTCTTCAGGTGGTTGGAAAATTATAGCTCCTGGAAACTGGTCTACTTGTGGTTCGAGTGATATCTCTTGTTGTGCCTCTACTTGGATTTCAATTTTTTTTCAAAGAATTGAGGGTTTGATATCACTCCCTTATGTCTACACAAATCAGATACTAAAATAGAAAAAAGGAAATGAGGCTTCCACTATTAGTATCATCTGATCCATAATCAGAGTCGGCAGGTCAATAGTATGTCCCATTCCAAAAGTGTATAGAATATATGCTTTCTTAGTGAATACTTGATTTTTTTGAGATTGGGGTAGCAAATTATTCATAGTAATTGGGTTCAAAATTTGATATTTATCAGTTAAATATCTATACTTGATGTATATGTTGGGCCAACCCCAAACCTAATACGGATTTCTAGTCAACTCAGTCCCAACATTAGACATACTAGGTAGTGAGGTAAAAGGGTATTGGAGATTAGGGTGTCTCAGAATAAGGTTCAAATGATCATCAATGGTAGATACCGTAACATGAAATTTAATTTCCTTAACATATGAAAGCAATTTCTTTGGCCCAATTACTTCAACATTACTATAAAATTTGCGTACCAAGCATTCATAAGCAATACCTATAGTTTTCATATAATTCAACCACCCCTGTTTTGCTAAATTTTGTCTAGCCACAATGTGATCAAAATCTATATTGACAATAGGCCTTTCCAAGATGATAGTTTTAGATAGAAAATGGGTATCATACCTAATTTGTTGCTCAATATTCTCAAACATATCATTATCAAATTAATTTTGAACATGGGGTTGCTCCTTCTCTTGTGGCATTGTTGTGGTGGTGGAGAGACTCCTCGCTTCAGATGGCTTGAAGAGGCACCATCCTTGCGAGCACTTGATTTTCTTCTTGGATCCATAATGAAGATCTTGAATTTCTTGGCAAAAAAGGAATTTTCAAGATTTCAATTGGAAAAAGTCTATATAATAGGATGGGTAAGTGTTTAATCAGAGCAGAATTGAAGAAAAACTAATGTGTAGGACATATCTGTGGAGAGAAGGTAATTTGGTTCGCTAGTTTTAAAAAAAACTGTTGCAAGAGAAGGCAAACTGATCTGGTTCATGAACGTACTGGTTTTATAGGACGTAGTACCATTCGGACAGTGTTTAGTCACTGGTTTTAGTACACTTTGTTCCTCAACTTTTGTGTTACACTTTCGTGATTCAAGCAAGCAGTTACGAATCTTGCAATCCATAAAGGTCCATATTAATTCAAAATTCTTCACTGTATCAATTAACTTCCTAATCAAAATTATCAATATTAAAGCACTAACTTAAAAATGCAACTTTCTTAAATTAAAAATTAAACACTTCAAAATAAAACACCCAAAATACTATGTTCCTAATTAATTACAAAAAGGGCTTACAATTCTTAATCCGACTCCTTTGATTCCGATAAATTAGTGAACTGATTAATCTCATGTTGCACATATCTTGTAAGAATTGGACTAGTATATAAAGGTTGATTAGTAGTTAAAATTAGCATCTTACTAGGCTTTTATAAAACTAATTATGCTTTGATAGAGTTTCAATTATGTCATTTTAGGAAAAAGATTGTACAAGGGCCTAAATTCATTAAACATCATGGGTGAAAATTGGACAAGTTGGAAGCAAGACATCAACGTTCGAACGCCCATCTTGAAATAATTGAGGGCCCCTAGAAGAGTGCTAGGGTGAGGGCATACAGTGTGTTGCAATTATTCTCACATAAGAACAAGAGCTACTTGGTTACAATGTTCGAACTTCAATCCACGTTAAAACACCATCTTGAATTATTTGAGGATCTACAAAATATTGCCAGGGTGATGAGACATGGCTTGTTGACTCATATACATTGTGGGTGACAAAAGCCACTTGATTTCCACGTCCAAACTCCATTTACAGAAGACAGGAGTAAATGTTCAAACGCCATTCCACGTTCGAACGTATTCCCCAGACAGTAGGTAGTGTGGTTGATTTACCATCCAGATCTTGAGGCATTCACTTGGACTTTGAACTATTATTTTACTCTTCCGTACCCACTCCTCCTTGCCTATAAATACCTCCTATTTGGAGAGATATAGAGATATAGATAGATAGGCATACATACAGAGAAATGGAGGGCGATAGATCTTCTTTTGGTTGAGGAGGAACCCTCCAAAAGTAACTAGCTTTCTTTTACTTTCATTATTAGTTTCATTAGCTTCCATTGTTAGAGATTATCTCTTTCCTTATAGGAGTGAAACTATTCCACTTTTCTAGCTTTACCAAAGCCATGAGGTGAAAAGTGATTCACTCATTCGTCGTCAAAGATAAGCTCATTGTGTAGTGTAGTTTCTCTTGTAACTCTTTTACTTGGAGGGATGATAATCACTCACTTTTCTAGCTTTCTCAAAGCTATAAAGAGTGAGTAGTTTCTCATTTACTCTTTAGTAAGAGGTGATGGACATGTATAAATCATTCAAAAGTTATTTTTGTGCATTTCATTTATGCTTAATGTTTTTTCTATTGATTACTTAATGAATGATTGAATCCATCTAGAAAAGCTAAGGTACTTTGCACAACCATGAGTCCTTTCTAAGACAAGATGACTCTTGGCATAGGAGGATTCTTTGCAAGTACTCCAGCTAAATCTTCATGACTACATTTCAATCTTCACTATTATTGTGCTTCAACTAAGAATGGAATTCAAACACAATGGTTGGTTGATTTGTAGAATAACTTGCTTGTTTGTAGACGGATGGAGTCCCCGCACAGATAAGTTTTGTAAATCTATACAAACACATTGGAACCATGCTCCTAATTTTCATAGTCCATCTTTATCCTCCAATTAATTTGCTATTGACGCAGGGGTTAATTGAGTTCTCAAGCATAAATATAACAACCGGATGATTGACTACATATTCAGAACCTTGAGCTAAAGGGTTAATTTTATTAATAGATAAGAGGGTGTAAGAAAATTAGATAGCAAGGTTTGTCTAGTGTATTTTCTTTTGGCTTGGTCGTAATATGGTTTTCTTTTGAAAAAGAATTTATTCGTTGAAGGCTCAAACATGGCTAGCTAGGGATATAATTTTACAAAAGAAATGACCCAGGCTCAAAGTCAAATTAACAGATGACCTAAAATCACTTTTCAAGTATGTGCACATGTATGTATTGTATGCATATGGGATATGTCAACAGATCACATTATTTGCATCAATCAAAGCAAGGTTAATGAGATTATTGAAAGAAATGAAGTGAAAGAGCTCTCTTGAGTAAATGTTGTTATTCTCTCAGAAGCATTGTAAAGCTCAAGACTTACCATGGTGTTTTCTGTCTTCTCCATTGATTATGTTGGGTTTTCCAGGGAATATCGGTTATATACCGATTCCTTTTTTGAGTCTGATCATCTTGTACCTTGAAAATAACAAATGTCATTGTGCATTTGATAATTTAAGCATAGAGAAAATATCATCGTTTAAAGAGCTGTGATTTGAAGTCTAAATTGCTAAGTTGTGCAACGAACCGAACATGTGATTAGTTACTTTAACAAGTAGTCCTAACATTCACATTTGTTCCTTTATTTATTAACAGGAATTACTAAAGTGCTAATTTTGTACATGCAAATTAAACCGATAAAAATGATAAATTAAATCATTCATTTCCACAAAATAAGATCATCCGTCACCTTTCAAGATTCAATTCATTCACAAAAGAAGTGATCAAACACACTAGAAACTTTTAAATATCCACAACAACTAGGAAAGAGGAAACAAACAACTAACAAACAAACTAACAAACAAAACTTCGCTAAAGAACATAAATAAAGCTCTCATTCTCCTCCAGATCTACTAGCTCCCCCCAGCTCCACCCCTCAAGTAGCGAAGAATCTCCTCCTGCTGTCGGAGAATCTTGTCTTGGTTGGCCTTAATGCCAAGCATAATCTCTCGAAGTGATCCTGAGGTGCTGGTGCTAGGCCTTGCCTCTTGCGTAGGTGCTTGGTCTCTCTCTTCCTCCCGGTCAAACTCCCTTTGCACCTCATCTACTCCTTGGGTAAGGGGCACTTCTTGTCTTGCAGTCGGGGCTCCACTATGACCTTTTTTTCTCTTAGAAGAGCCCTTGTTTAGTGGCCCCATCGGCTTTTGGACTTCCATTTTAGGGCTCACCCTGACTCCACTGTCAGTGCACATCTCAGTCACTAGGGTGCCAAAAGGGAGTGCACTTCTTTGCACATCACACCCCTTTTTCATTTTACTCAAGATGAGGGAGGGGAGATCAATACTTTGGCCTTTCCCAATTACATCGAGCAAATGTGTCATGTTAGGTAAAATTTCTTTTGTTCATTTTAAGGGAGCGAAGTTGGAGACTGCAATCACATTCAACATCTTATATTTATTTGTTAACTCCCCTTGTTTAAAAAAAATTCCGCCCCGACCATGAAAAGTCATTCACCCTAGTCAACACTTTTCCTACAATATTCATTGCCACACTCTTCTTTGGAGGGTATGTTGGGTTTTGCAACCGAGGCAACCCTTGTCTTATTTCTTTTATGTAAGCCTCATCCACATCAATGTGGATGCCCCTCACATAAGTTTGGATTGCACCGTTGATTATTTCAGCATTGGAGTAGAACTCCCGCACCAAATCTTCAACAACTTCCCCATCACTTCTCAAATACTAGACCCAATCTCTCCTCTTAATCTTCGCTAATATCCCAATCTCAGCAAAATCAGTAATCACTATGTCTCTCTCATAGACTACAACATGCTTATGGTAAATATTTGGATACCTTTCTGCCTTTAAGGCACTGGGAGACCTTGTTCGATCATACCACTTTGCCACTGGCCTCCCTTCTCTTCCCTCTATCACTTTCTCTACAAAATTTGGCTCCTGACTTAGTGGTTGATCATGCTTGGCAGGATGCTTTACCCTTGGCATGGCATTCGAACATTGTTGAGCTTGAAAGGGTGCTAAAAACTTGGAGATCATTGTGTGGGATTAAAGCTTTTGAGGTCGAGATGAGTTAGGAAAGGTCAATTTGGGGTGTTTTTAGGGAATGAGAGTGAATTGAGGTCTGTGAAATGAAAGAGGATCTCTAGGGTTTTGAAAATTTAGAGGGATTTGGGGATTTAGAACTGAAAAAGATGATGCAATCTTTCATTGTCTGAATCGTAACATTCAAACGTGAATGTCATTTGAATGTTAGGAGCTTCTAGTACTTTTGGTTTCATCAAAGGGTTTATTAGAGGTAGAGTATTGTAAGCCATCAACGTTCGAACGTCCGTTGGCATTTGAACGTTGATCCAAAACTAAAAAATTTCTATACTATACTAACCATAATCAAAGAGGTTTATTTATATAAAAAAAAATTTGGACCAAATTTCATGGCGTCTCAGAACAAATCTCTAACCATGCTGTCGGTTGGTATTTCGGGATGTTCCTTACTCGGCCCATGTTTTCATTTTAGTCAACAGGGTTTGTAAAAAAGATTTTTACACTTTTTATAAAAATTCGGACCATTGGCTTTCATCCCCAAAACACAATTTTTCACAATTTGAAGGCAGACTAATCCGAATCATCCTCTGTATCTGTGTAGTTCGGACAATCAGTGACTCTCCTAATTTCCTCTCTCACAAAATGGTTAAGAAAAGTACTAGAATAACATGATGTCTTAGGGTAATTCTTACTCAGTCCATTCACTATTCAGTCTAATCGATCGAGTGTGCGATCAAAAATTGATTCAGAACACTGATTGTATCTTTTCTCATGAAAGACTATACCACACTGTTTACAAGCACCAAGTCTTTTGGCATGACTATGTTTAGCAAAAGTGCTTCTGCCATAGAGAGGTTTCACTTGTTCTTGTTGGATCTCGAATTTTCTTACCAGTCTTGGTTTTCTCATAATCCCATTATGCACATCAGATGGAAAAGTTTGTATAAATGCTAGACTAAACCGAAAAGTTTGACAACCATGCTTCGTACGCTTTAAGACTCTATATCCGATTCTTTAACGTCTATGAGTCACAAAGACAATCAAAACTGACTCACAGACATTATCAATTTATACAAAATACAAGACAATGTACACAATATGATCAGAACAACAACAACGATAGCAGAAACAACAACAAAAATTTCAAAATTTACGAGCACAGATTATATAGAATATAAACTATAGTTCTCACCCCCCAACCCAAACTGACAATTGTCCCCAATATTTTGAATTTACCAGTGTAAGGATCTTGGAGATGAGGTTTATGGGTGGAGATTCGTTCATTGTCTAAAACCTACAAACAAAAATCCATGAATTTAATCATCTTTGCGAAGATCTAGGTTTCTAGTAGACTGGAAATTTTGTGTGAGAGTGCGAACAAGAGCAAGAGGCCCATAAGAAAATATAACATTAAAATGCATAGCACGTAACATAAGATGGTGTATATGGAGTGTGTGGTCATAGGGCTTGTTGGGATTGGGTCGTGTAATAGAAAACAGAAAAGGAAGAAGAAGAAAAGAAGACAAAGTTGAAAAGGAAAGCAAAGAGAAAGAAGAGGGGGCAACAAAAGTGAACGTGGAGGAAGGGGAAAAAAGCATGGGGGCTTTATAAAGGCGTCCCCTTGGGTCCGGTAGGCTCAAATTTTTTTTTTGACCCAATACGATTGAGTGTCGGTAGACGTAAATCTCGGGGGGAGTATTCTGGTTCCATTAAAAGAATGGTCTCCACATTTTTCACAAAGTTTTCCAAAAGTGGTTTCAACCGTTGACCATTAACAATAAAAATATTACCATTCAATGCATTTTCCACTTCTACCATTTCATGTTCAAACATCTTTTTGACAATGTAAGGCCTAGTCCATTTTGACTTCAACTTACTAGGGAAGAGGCGGAGTCTTAAATTAAACAACAGGTCTTTTTGACAAGGTTCAAAAGACTTCCGCACAATGTTCTTGTCATGAAAAATTTTCATCCTGGTTTTAGGAATCTTAGCATTCTCATATGCTTCATTTCTCAATTCCTCTAATTCCTTCATCTGAAGTTGACATCCCAGCCTTGTCTAGGTCAAAGCCCATTGATTTAATGTCCCAGTATGCCCTATGTTCCAATTCCATAGGTAGGTGACATGGCTTACCATACTCTAATCGATAAGGAGACATGCCCAAAATGGTTTTAAAATCAGTACGATATTCCCAAAGTACATCAGTTAGTCTTGACGACCAATCTTTGCTATCCGAGTTTACCGTTTTTCTAAAATTAATTTGATCTCCCGATTAGCTGATTCAGCCTGTCCACTAGTTTGTGGATGATAAGGGGTTGCAATTTTGTGAAAAATCAGGTACTTTTTCATTAAATTCCCAAAAGGACGATTGCAAAAATGAGCACCCTGATCACTTATAATTGATTTTGAAATTCCATACTAAGACAAAATATTTTTTAAAAAAAATTTGATTGTCGTTTGATGATCATTATTTTGACATGGAATTGCCTCAACCTATTTGGACACATAGTCTACTGCAACTAAAATGTATAAATAACCAAAGGAAGGGAGAAATGGTCTCATAAAATCAATGCTCAAATAGTAAAAAATTTCAATCATTAGAATTGGATTTAAGGGCATCATGTTTCTTTTTGAAATATTTCCTAATTTTTGGTATTTATCACAAGTTAAACAAAATGTAAGTACATCTTTGAAAAGTGTAGGCTAGTAAAATCCACATTGTAGAATTTTTGTAGCTATTTTTCTTGACGAAAAATGGCCACCACATGCTTCAAAATGATAAAATATTATTACCTGTTCACTTTCATGAGCTGGGATGCAACGCCTTATGATTTGATCCTTTCATTACTTAAATACGTACAGATCTTCCCAAAAGAAGTTACGAACCTCCCTCATAAATTTTTTTTTGTCCATGGGAGTGAATGACGAGGAGAGTGTTACAGTAGCTAGGAAATTAGCAATATCAGCATACCATGAAGACTCATTAATCATGAATAATTGTTCTTCAGAGAATTTCTCATTGATTGGCAGTCCATCCTCGTGAAATTCATAAGTTAATATGGACAGATGATCAACCACCACATTCTTAACACCCTTTTTTATCCTTAATGATCAGATCAAACTATTGGAGCAAGAGTATCCATATCAAGAACCTTGATTTGGGGTCTTTCTTTGAAAGCAAAAATTTTAGGGCTACAAGGTCAGTGATTATAGTAACAGAAGAACCAATAAGATAGGAACACAATTTTTCTAAAGCAAAAACTACAAATAGTAATTCTTTTTCAGTTGTTAAATAATTTATTTGAACATCATTTAAATTTTTGCTTGCATAGTAAATTACATGTGGTTTCTTATCCTCTCTTTGTCCCAACACATAATCTACATCATAGTCACTTGCATCACACATTAGCTCAAATGGTAGAGTCCATTCAGGGGGTTGCATAGTTAGGGCAGAAATTAACATGGCTTTAAGCTTATCAAATGCTTTATGGCATGCTTCATTCTAAAAAAAAATTACGTCATTACTCAGGAGATGACACATAGGTTTGACTATGGTACTGAAATCTTTTATCAATCTCCTGTAAAAACATGCATGTCCTAGGAATGATCAGATATTCTTTAAAGTCTTAGGGGCTAGCAAATTTTCAATCAGATCTATTTTTGCTATGTCAACTTTCATGCCTTCAGATGACACAATGTGACCTTAAGACAATGCCTTGTGTTACCATGAAATGATATTTTTTTCAATTGAGCACCAGATTGACTTCTTTACACCTTATCAACACCTATTCTAGGTTAACTAGACACAAGTCAAATGAGTCCCCATAAACAGAGAAATCATCCATGAACACTTCCAAAAATTTTTCAAACATGTCACAGAACAAGCTTAGCATAGATCTTTGGAATGTTGCAAGAGCATTACAAAGTTCAAATGGTATCATTTTAAATGCAAAGGTGCCAAAGGGGCACGTGAAAGTGGTTTTCTCTTGGTCATTTAAAGCTATCTCAATTTGATTGTACCTGGAATATCCATCCAAGAAACAGTAGAATTCATGGCCTGTAATTCTTTCAAGAACCTGATCAAGAAAGGGAAGGCGAAAATGGTCTTTTCTACTCACCAAATTGAGTTTTCGGTAGTCTATTCGCATCCGCCATCCTAAGACGATTCGAGTTGGTACTAGTTAATTTGCATCAATTTTGACCATTGCGACCCCAGACTTGTTAGGCACAACTTGGGTTGGACTTAGCCACTTACTATCAGAGATGGAAAAGATTATCCCTGCATTTAACAATTTGAGCACCTCAGTTATCACGACTTCTTTCATTTAAAGATTCAGTCTTCGCTACATTTGTGGAAAGGGTTTTGAGTCATCTTCAAGGTATATTGCATGATTGCATATTAACAGGCTTATACCTTTTAAGTCAGGGATGGTCCACCCAATGGTGCTTTAATGGCTTTTAAGAACTTTAATTAGTTTAGACTCTTGCAAGTTTGTGAGCTTTTTGGAAATTACCAATGGGTATGACTCTTCCTCTCCTAGGAATGCATTTTTGAGGTTAGATGGGAGAGGTTTCAATTCAGGCTTTGGTGGGTTTTCACTTGAGGAGAGTGGCTTTGTGCCACTTGGTGAAATTTTCTTGAATTTGGGTGTCCATACCTCAACAGTATGAGTAGGGCAACTATGTGAATTTGGGTCATCATTTGTTGACTCAGATGAGATTGATTCCACTAGATACGATTCTGCAGATGGTTTAGAAAAGGTATTATTCACATGTTCGTGATCCAATGGCTCAATTAAATTTAATTCTCTCCTTGGTCCTCTCTGGGATGTTAGACAATATTAAAAATATTCAGCTCAAGGGTCATGTTCCCAAAAGTTAATTTTATGACTTCATTCTTTCAATTGATTAGTGCATTGAAAGTTGCTAGGAAGGGTCGAACAAGAATAATGAGAATTTGGCTCTCTAAATGTATTACTGATTGAGTATCTAGAACAATGAAGTCTACAGGGAAGACAAAATTGTCCATTTGGACAAGTACTTCTTAAACAATGCCCTTCAAAATTTTTACAGATATTATCTGCCAACTAGTGTGTGACACAAGTAGGTTTGAGTTCACCCAGACCCAACTGCTGGTAGACCGAGAAAGTAAGCAAATTAACATTGGCTCCAAGATCTAACAGTGCTTGTTCAATTTTGAAATTTTCAAAGACACATGACAGTGTTAGACATCCAGGGTCCATACAATTTTGTAGGGGTGTTGTGTTGAAGTAAGGCACTGGCTTATTCTGTCAGGAAGACTCTCTTTTAGACATTTTGGCTTCTCTTGACTGTGCACAAGTCTTTTAAAAACTTGGCATAAGATAGAACTAGTTTGATTGCATTCAAAAGTGGGATGTTGATCTTTACATGCTTGAAAACTCGTAAATTAATGGCTGGTTGCTCACTTTCTGGACTATTTTGAGCCTCTGAGGAAAAGGAGTTGGAATAGGGCATGAAGGGTCTTTTTCTTTTGACGGTTCTAGCTCTTGTTCAATCACAGGCTTAGGTTCTTTTTCAATTCCTAGTTTAGGCACAACTAGTTCAAGCTCAAATGGTGAAGTGACTGGGATTGACTCAGGCTTTGGCCTTGGAATCAACCCGTTTCTGATGGTTTTGTCAATCACTTTGCCACTTCTTAGTGTAGTGATAGCTTGTGCTTGGTCTTGTGGGTGTTCTATGATCGATGTATTACCCATATGGAATTGGCCTTATGGTGGTTTTGGTTGAGCAGGAAACTTGCCCTTCTCATGTGTGCTCATGGATTGGGTCAACTTTTGAATGTGACTTTTGATGTTCTCAAAAGGCTGGGTGGTTTAAGCTTTTAAATCGGTGAAAGCCTGTGCAAAATGAGTGTTATAGTTCATTTGAGTTTGCATGAACTGGTTCAATGTATTCTCAAGGTTCCTTTTGTGTGGTGGTTGGTATGGTTAGTATGCGGGATGTCCTGGAGGTGGTGGATGTGAACTTTGCGGTTGGTTCATAGAAGTTGGTTCTGTGTTTCTCCAACTGAAGTTTTCATGGTTTCGCCACCTTGGATTTTATGTTTCTGTCACGCCCCAAAATCCGAGGATCCTTTTAAACGTTGATAGCCCATCAACCTGCGGAAATACCCGTGGATGTCACTTGATCCGACACCACAACCATAACATTCCCAACAATTGGGATTTAAACCCACTCGGATGATCAATGTTTCATTAATCATTTAATTTAACTGAGACCTAATAAGCACCTCTAATAGTTATAAAGGGGGTAATGGGTTGCAAATAGGAGATGACTCTCGTACAAGTTATCATTTAAATCCATTGAGGTCTGATGAGCCTCAATATAACCCAATTAGTGTCCCTTTGCATCATTGGAATCAAAGAAAACAAAGTCCAAAAGCAAGGGAAGAAGGCTTTAGAATTACACATTTGTCTTTCGGCAGTTCCGGAGCACAGCTCCGGAGCGACAAACTCACTGGACCAAACTGCTCCAGGGCAATCCGACTGCCGAATTTTTTTCTGCGACTTCCAGTGCGATTTTGACCCACTTTTAGGTTGATTTGGAAAATTTTCATTAGCGACACTTTTGTAGACCTGGGTGTCTACTATCTACGATCAAAATTTTAGGTCATTTGGACAAGAAAATAAAAAGTTATGGCTCATACACTAGGAAGTGTCTGAATTCCCATATGTCCAATCATGTTTGATTTCAACCCCCAAACCAATCCATTCCAAAATCAACCCAACCTATCCAAGGTCATCTAAAACCTGTACAACATACATTTTGGCCCCAAATATAGTTAATACAAGTTCTATTACACACCCTTGCATAATTTTACATGCCAAAATGGAATTTAACTAAGAGTTTTACAAAACTTAATTCAAAAGCCACAACTCGGCTTTTCTTCAACCAGGAGGCCCCGAATGTGAGCCATCCGCCGGAACATGTCCCATACCTGAAATTGTTTCCTGTATCGGGTGAGCCAACGCCCAGTAGAAAAAGTCCTACAAAGGTTACTCACCCTCTAGATGCACATGCTCATGTAGCAATCACGTACAACACATAACCAAACATTTAACACACAAACATGCTTTCTATATTGGAATGCAACTATGCTATGTTATGGAATGAGGTGACACTCACTCATGCATTTCAACCCGAGTCCTCACCGACTCTCACAACACCATGCAACACCTAAAGTGTAATGCAACCCGTCTATCGACGAAAAAATCCTTCTAATGATCGTTTTGAATCTCAAATCATTTGTTTTATAAAATCTGATCATTATTGGGAATCTACCCATTGAATGGGTGTTTTTATAACAAAATCTTGGGCTTTCTTTGGGCAACAGATTCTCGAAATTACACCGTTGGCTCCATGGGCCATGCCACTTTTCTGGAATTTCACCTCAGGGGAGTGGCTGAACCAAGTGGTTTGGGGTTATTCACCCGAGGAAGTCGCCATGCCCCTTCTTGCTATACCCAACACAAAATTTTCCTTATGCCATGCAACCGTACAACTCAAAAAGGATTCGTCGATCCATTTTCTCCTGAGTCCACACATCAAGCACCATACCAGGTGTTGATTATATCCATGCATCTCCCACACACCAACACTCATGCAATTGTCCCATGAGTGTGATGCCATGAACATGCTTAATGTACAATGGTGCAAAATGAGTAATATATCCACATACCATGGAATTTAGATCATAGGCATATAAATTCCATACATTATCATCATAAACAATATATCAATGAGCATATGTCAACACACCAATAACACATTTCAACATGTTATTCCAATGACCTCAAACAAATTATCTAGACAACCAACCAAGGCATATTATCAAACACCTCATAGGCACTAACATATGATCACACATTATGCCCAAATAAATCATTTAAACATCCAAGGCATTTCATCAATATCACCAAGTTATATAGTGAATAACATTTAACTTCCACACATCACAATTTAGCTAGCAACAAGCCTAAGCTAATTTCATGCTCACCTTTCCATTCTCATAAACATCAACACATATATACATCATTACACATGCATATATATATATATACCCTTATCCTAGCTACACCTAAGGTAGAATAATCCAAGGTAGGAATAACCCCTACTTCTTGGAGCGTGAGAAAAACCCGTAGGAAGCTCTCAAGACCCGAAAACCCAACTCGAATCTTGATTCTCCTTACTCTTGACTTTTCATCTGCAGTGAAATTGATTATTTTTGGTACCCCCACGTGGCCCTAGTCGCGTAGATTACTTCTCCCTTCTAGCCCGACGGAATCCGAGCGACAGAAGTCGAAGAAATCTTGAAGAAAACTCCTTTTTTTCTCTCTTTCCCTTCCTCTCTCTATGTGGCCAGCCAACAAAGGTGAAAGTGGTCAGAATATCTCACTTTGAGATATTTTAGCTCCTATTTATATTTTTAAATGTGCGGTCCTCATTATACCGCTCGTTTATTACTTTCGGGTCCGTTTTTCGCCCCGAAACGATTCATTAAAACTCGGATTAAGTTCAAATTGATTTTATTAGAACTTTTATTTATTTATTAAGGATATTTGAAAAAATTGATTTTTAGGAGCCCTGGAATTTATTTCGCCACGCAGGCGCCTCGATTTACGTGCAAAAATTCGGTTATCTCGGAACTCGATAAAATTTCTAGTGGTTACTAGATTTCGCGTTGCGAATCCAATGGCGCACTCCGTTTCCTCATCCGAGGTCTAGAACATAAGTATTTTAACCGCACTGTAGTGACAAATTACGATTTTGCCCTTATTTCCAAAAAGTTCAAAATTTTTCGGGTCTCACATCCTTCCCCACTTAAAAGAATTTTGTCCCCGAAATTCATACATACATGCATGTACAATCACATGCGTATGCAACAATAATGTTATATTAAACGCCTATCCAAAAATACCTCCATCCTTAAATAAGAAAGGATAATTGGTACGAATAGTGTCCTCGCGCTCCCACATTGCCTCCTCTACTCCTCGGTGTTGCCACAACACTTTCACTAACCTCACGGTCTTGCCTCGCAAAACCTGATCCCGGCTATCCTTGATACGCATCGGCGCCCCCTCGAAGGTACCATCCGCATCAACGACAAGTTCGCCCCAATCCACCACGTGAGTCGGATCTGGGGTATATTTTCGGAGCATAGAGACGTGGAAGATTGCATGAACACCCGATAAATTTGGCGATAACGCCAACCGGTAAGCAACTCCACCAACCCTCTCGAGTACCTGATGAGCAGATAATATTGCACATTTCATGGCCTCATTACATTCATTATAACTCAACTTTTGTATTTAATTACTTAGTGTTAGCCTATTTTATGAATAATGTTGAATTCTCGATGTTGCATATTTTGATAGCTTAAATGTTGGATTTTAGGACCTTGCAACTATTTTGGATGTGTGGTAATGGCATGGACACAATACATGAAGAATTGGAGGCTTAAAATTGAAGAAATCAATGAGGTGTTGGTGTTTTGGAACAAAGGCACCAGCTGCCACATCACTAGGAAGCACTGCCTCTGTTATCCCCCATTTTTACCATGATCTACTCAGAATATGGAAAAGTTCAAAACATGAAAGTTGTAGATCTGGATGTTTTATGTATCGTGTCAAAATTTCAGCTCAATCCAACGGTTAGATCAAGAGTTATGCCATTTCTACCGAAGGTGGTCCAGTGCAGAAAAACAGTACCGGTACCCGGTACCGGTACCATATGGTACCGGTACCTAGTACCGGTACCACAAACCTTCTGGCCGAAAAAACAGCCTGTAACTCAACTTTGAGGCTTGGGGGTCCCACCTATACTTCTCCCACTCGCCCCCCAACATTTCCTTACACAAGAGCATGCCTCCCTTACACATTGGAAAGATTTTGAAGGCTTAGCATAAATGAGGATGTGAGAGAAGTGGGCAGACATGTGACTTGCAGGCTAGCTCTGTCCTAGCCTGTGTAACCCATCCAAATCACCTGCCATTGGTGGGAGGTCTGCTCTCACAGCTAGGGGACCACCTTGCACGAAAATGAAAGGCTCACACACCATTATATTCAGCATTCTACAAGTTCTTCAAGGGGGTGTTGGCTACCTAAGCTTAGGAGTAGTTATAGAGAGAGAGTTCCAAGGTTGAAGATGATGAAGAGTAAATTTTGTTTGCATTTTCTTCTCCCATTTCACTTGCTATTGTTGTAGTAAGCTTTCATACTCTTGTAATCTTCATTTTATTACCTTAATGTCATTTACTTCAAGTCTATTTCAAGTTTAGTTGTGTAACTTAGATTTCACCATTTATGCTTTCAAGTTCTTCATTTCTTAGTTTAAAATGGGTATTGTTGATTTCTCTTCCTAGTTTATGATTTCTTGCATTTAGTTAAGTTCCATGCTTCATTTCTTCATTATGACCATTTATATTATGCTTGTGTTTCGTTTTATGATTAGTAGCTAGATTTTAAGTTGGTTAATCCAAGGGAAGACCTCCTCTTGGGGATTGCATTTCAACTCTTCTCCATTCCTCCCTTTTGAGTCAAATGGTTCGGTTTGACGGGGTTGAGAGTGGATGAGTTGGTGAGCCTTTGATATCCCGTAGGCCTAGTCACGGGTTATGCTTAGATACTCACCAATCTCGTCCCTAGCTTCCCCCGAATCAATCGTTCATTAATGCTTAATCGGAGGAAGGCTTTGAGTTAATTTGGCACTCCCATTGGAATGAATCCTTTGGATTAGCCAACACTTATTTTCTTGCATTTTTATTTGCAAACCAAACACAAAACTCAAATACAAGATTATACACTTTCTGTTCTCTTTTGCAAAATCACTTTCACAAAACTCCCTTTCCTTCCCTGAGGAGACGACCTTGGAATACTCTTCCAAGTAAAACACCGACCACGAAAGACTCCTTGCGATTGGGGAGCGCTTTTGTGCACACATTCCACATTTCACATTTCACACATATTTTGTTCATCCATTTCCAACCATTCACATCCGTTGTTTCCTATCTCTTATATCATCCCGAGGGAGAGTGACACTCCCTTCACACATAAGCCATACACATTTGAGGGTGGTGTTGAGAGGTAGGAAACAACGACCTATTTCCAATCAATCAGTACCTCGAAGGGCTGGATATACCTCAGCGATAGTTTTTCCCATTTGCCGAACCTAACCACTCCTCTCGTAGGCATCACCTTCAAGAAGACGTGATCTCCCACCTCAAACTCCAGAGGTCACCGTCGTCTATCTGTGTAGCTCTTCTGCTGGCTCTGAGCCGTGAGAAGACGCTTCCGTATCAAATCCACCTTTTTCAAGGTGTCTCTAACCAACTTTAGGCCCGTAGATGATCTCTCTCCTACCTCCATCCAACAAACTGGAGAACGACAAGGCCTCCCATATAGCGCCTCGTATGGTGCCATCTGTATACTCGCTTGATAACTATTGTTATAAGAAAACTTAACCAAGGGTAAATGATCCTCCCAGCTACCCTTGAAATCTAGGACGCATGCCCGCAGCATAACCTCTAAAGTTTGAATGGTCCTTTCAGACTGACCGTCTGTCTGGGAATGAAAAGTAGTGCTCATCATCAATTGAGTCCCCATGGCTTGCTGGAAACTCACCCAAAAATGAGATGTGAACCTGGGATCACGATCCGATACTATAGATACAGGCACCCATGCGACCGGACAATCTCTCGTATATACAATCTGCAGAATTCCTCTAGTGTGAAGGTCATTCGCACAGCCAAAAAGTGTGCCGACTTCGTAAGCCGGTCCACTATTACCCACACCGCATCATGTCCCCGCGATGTCCGTGGCAAGTAAGTCACAAAATCCATCATGACATGTTCCCACTTCCACTCAGCTACCTCCAATGGCTGGAGTAATCCTGCTGGCCTCTGGTGTTCAACCTTAACCTGCTGACACGTGAGACATCGACTGACAAAGTCGCCAACCTGCCTTTTCATTCCATTCCAGTAATACTGGTGACGAGGATCACGGTACATCTTCGTACCACCAGGATGTACAGCAAAACGGGAACAATAGAACTCCCTAAGGATCTCCTCTCTCAGATCCGCTAATTGAGGAACCACTACCCTTCCTCGATACCGAAGACTACCATCCAGTGAATGGCCCAGCCCTCGTCACCTGTACCTGTCTGTACACGGTCCCGAATGGACAATAGCTCGGTGTCCTGAATCTGGGACTCAATAACTCTGCTCAGTGGGGAAGGCGTAGCCACCAAACTCCCTAAAGTTCCTTGAGCCTGATCCATATAACATAGCCCGAACTGTCCCACAGTCTGGAGCATCTGCCACTCTCGGGAAGCTACGCTAGCTAAGACTCCCAGTGACTTCCGGCTAAGTGCATCAGCCACCACATTTGCATTACCAGGATGGTAGTGCAATGTGAAGTCATAGTCCTCTAGAAACTCCATCCACCTGCGTTGTCTCATGTTGAGGTCCCGCTGTGTAAAGATGTATTTCAGACTTTTGTGGTCCGAAAATACCTCGAACTGCTCACCATACAGGTAGTGGCGCAAAGCCTTCAAAGCAAAGACAATGGCCGACAACTCCATATCGTGTGTAGGGTAATTCTGCTCGTGGTTCTTTAACTGTCAAGAACCATAAGCTACCACTCTCTCGGACTGTATCAACACACACCCGAGTCCGTCCTTAGAGGCATCACAATATACTGTGTACCTCTGTCCCCCTCTCTGGAACTATCAGAATAGGAGCTGAAGTAAGCCTCCCTTTTAACTCCTGGAATGCCTTTTCGTAAGAATCATTCCACTCAAACTTGACCTCCTTCCGAGTCAACCTGGTCATAGGTGCTGCCAACCTAGAGAAGTCCTCTATAAACTGTCGATAATACCCATCCAATTTGAAGAAGCTGCATATCTTGAAGACTGACTTCGGCCTCTCCCAATTCATAACTACCTCGACCTTCTCCGGGTCTACAGATACACCCGAAGCCGACACCACATGTCCAAAAAATTTCACCTCAGTTAGCCAAAATTCACACTTACTGATCTTGGCATATAACTGATGGTCTCTCAAGGTCTGGAGTACAATCCTCAAGTGGCCCTCGTACTCCTCCTCAGAGTTGGAGTAAATCAAGATGTCGTCCACAAAGACTACAACAAACTGATCTAAATAGGGTTGGAACACCCTATGAATGAGATCTATGAATGCCGCCGGAGCATTCGTCAATCCGAAAGGCATGACAGTAAACTTGAAATGCCCATACCGCGTCCTAAACGCTGTCTTAGGGATATCCGCATCCCGAACCCTCAACTAATGATAAACGGTACGAAGATCTATCTTGGAGTAGACCCGTGCCCCTCTTAGCTGATCAAACAAATCGTCTATCCTCGACAAAGGGTACCTATTCTTAATAGTAACCCTATTCAATTGCCGGTAGTCAATGCATAACCGAAGGGTCTTGTCCTTCTTCTTGGCAAACAACACCGGAGCGCCCCACTATGAAGTGCTCGGGCTAATAAAACCCTTGTCTAACAATTCTTGTAATTGGACCTTGAGTTCTTGCAGCTTAACAGACGCTATCCTATGTGGAGTCATAGAAATGGGCGATGTACCAGGATGCAACTCTATAGTGTAGTCCACATCCCTATGTGGAGATAATCCCGGTAGTTCATCCGAAAAAATATCCTTATAATCACACGCAACCCGAGGAAAATCAAACTCCTGTCTCACCTCGTCCTCCAGGGTAAGGCTTGCTAGCCAACCCATCAACTGTCTGTGCCATCTAGAGTCGTACACGGCTTGAGGAAAAATATCATGCCTATCTCCCTAAAACATGAAACAAACCCCATCCAGTGTGTAAGCAGTGACCCGCTTCCGATCACAATCAACAACGACTCGATGTGCCACCAACCAATCCATTCCCAGGATTACATCGACCTCCGACATGTCCATGACCCGAAGGTCCACGGTGAGTAAAATCCCTGAGATCTCTAGCTCACACCCGTGACATATCTGATCAACCCTCACCCTATCCCCTAGGGGAGAACTCACATGCAATGGCTCCTCTAAGGTCTCTACCTCTAAGCCCAAGTCCTTCATTCAAGATGCAGCAATAAATGAATGCGATGCACCAGAATCAAATAGTACTCTAGTCCATAAGCGAGAGAGTAGAAATGTACCCAGTATCACCGATTGGTCCGCCGGCTCCGTCTGAGGTACCATGGCGTAGACACACCCTTGAGTCCCTGAAGTCCAGGCTTGTGAGCCCTGACCTCGACCTCTACTCATGCCCTGGCCCATCTACCCTACTTGCGGAGTTCCTGCTCGAAAAATCGTAGTAGGCACTTGTGCAGCACCCTGAGACTGGTACTGGCCCCTTTGACCCGTGATGGGGTAAGTAGGAACAAACCGTGTCTACGACTGTCCTACAGAAGACTGGGATTAGGATGTCCCATAGCTCTGGGATCCCTGCCGTTGAGGACAGTCTCTCTTCATGTGCCCAGGCTGGTGGCAATGATAACAAGTTCGTGGGCCCGCCTAGTAAGGAGGTCTTTGATTTGTCCCGCCTTGGGAGAACTGGCCCTGGCCTTGACCTTGATAACCACGGCTCTGCCCTTGATGCCCTTGCGGAGCAGAAATCCTTTGCCTCTTTCCCGCACCGGAAGAAGAAGATTGACCCTTCTTCTTTTTGCCTTTATGACTTGCTTCTCGGATGTTGTGTGCGTCCACCAACTCTCTCTCAATAGCCAATGCAGTCTTGACTATCAAATCAAAGTCTTGCAGGAGAAGTCCCGTAATCTTGCCTCTAATGGAAAATTTCAATCCATACTCTAACTTTTGTACTTTGGCTGCGTCTGAGGCCACAAAATCATCAGTAAAACGTGCCAACTCTGTAAATTTGGCCACGTATTCAAGCACACTCATAGTTCCTTGCCTCAGTTCTAGGAATTCCTTGGCCTTAGCGCGTTGAGCGGTTGCTGGGAAATACTTTCCCATAAAGAGCTCTTTGAACTCTTCCCAGGTCATGGTCTCCACATTACTGGAGTCCTTCACCCAATCCAACCATAGTTGGGACTCTCCCTCCAGCTAAAAAGTCGCCAGAGTTATCTTGGTGGCATCAGAAGTGATTTCAATAACCCTCAAGATCTTTTCCACTTGCCGAATCCAACGGTCAGCTACCATTGAATCCGCCCCTCCCAGAAAGACCGGAGGATTATGGGATTTGAACTTCTGGAGGTGACTAGTGCCTCCTTGGCTTCCACTTGCACTAGACTGTGCAATGGTAGCAGCCGCCATACCAATAACCTCAATGAAAGCTTGTGGATCAAAGGCCGGTGGTGGTTGTTGTTCCGCCCACTGCCTCGGCTTCCTCTTCCTCGATTAGCCATCTATATTTGTCAGATAGCAAACAATTCTCACAAGGTATCCCAAAATAGGGATAAGCCCAACATTTCTATGTGAGCCCTCTTTCCGAAATCAAGGCTATGTTCTCTAACCTAGTGTTCATTTCCACATACATCCTACCATGTATATTATCCACATGTCATGTAGCACATAACATATAGTAAACAGAACAATTAACATGGAGCCAAGAAGCACGTAACCTGAAATGCAAAATGCATGCAATGGTCTAGACCCAATGCCCAACAAGCCATAGGTAAATCGTATAACTAAGCTCTGATACCAAGCTGTCACGCCCCAAAATCTTGGGATCCTTTTAACCGTTGATAGCCCATCAACCCGCGGAAATACCCGTGGATGTCACTTGATTCGACACCACAACCATAACATTCCCCACAATTGGGATTTAAACCCACTCGGGTGAGTTTAAACCCATTAATCATTTAATTTAACTGAGACCTAATAAGCCCCTCTAATAGTTATAAAGGGGGAAATGGGTTGCAAATCGGAGCTGACTCTCGTACAATTTATCATTTAAATCCATTGAGGTCTGATGAGCCTCAATATAACTCAATTAGTGTCCCTTTGCATCATTGGAATCAAAGAAAACAAAGTCCAAAAGCATGGGAAGAAGGCTTTAGAATTACACATTTGTCTTTCGGCAGCTCCGGAGCACAGCTCCGGAGCGACAAACTCACTGGACCAAAGTGCTCCGGAGCAATCCGACTGCCGAATTTTTTTTTTGCAGTGCGATTTTTACCCACTTCCAGTGCGATTTTTACCCACTTTGAGGTTGATTTGGAAAATTTTCATTAGATTCACTTTTGTAACCCTGGGTGTCTGTTATCTACTGTCAAAAGTTTAGGTCATTTGGACAAGAAAATAAAAAGTTAAGGCTCATACACTAGGCAGTGTCTGAATTCTCATATGTCCAATCATGTTTGATTTCAACCCCAAACCAATCCATTCCAAAATCAACCCAACCTATCCAAGGTCATCCAAAACATGTACAACATACATTTTGGTCCCAAATATAGTTAATACAAGTTCTATTACACACCCTTGCATAATTTTACATGACAAAATGGAATTTAACTAAGAGTTTTACAAAACTTAATTCAAAAGCCACAACTTGGCTTTTCTTCAACCAGAAGGCCCCGAATGTGAGCCATCCGTTGGAACATGTCCCATACCTGAAATTGTTTCCCGTATCGGGTGAGCCAATGCCTAGTAGAGAAAGTTCTACAAAGGTTACTCACCCCCTAGATGCACATGCTCATGTAGCAATCACATACAACACATAACCAAACATTTAACACACAAATATGCATTCTATATTGGAATGCAACTATGCTATGTTATGGAATGAGGTGACACTCACTCATGCATTTCAACCCGAGTCCTCACCGACTCTCACAATACCATGCAACACCCAAAGTGTAATGCAACCCGTCTATCGACGGAAAAATCCTTCTGATGATGGTTTTGAATAACAAATCTGATCATTATTGGGAATCTACCCATTGAATGGGTGTTTTTATAACAAAATCTTGTGCTTTCTTTGGGCAACGAATTTTTGAAATTACACCGCCGGCTCCGTGGGCCATGCCACTTTTCTGGAATTTCACCTCAGGGGAGTGGCTGAACCAAGTGGTTTAGGGTTTTTCACCCGAGGATGTCGCCATGCCCTTTCTGGCTATACCCAACAGAAAATTTTCGTTATGCCATGCAACCATACAACTCAAAAAGGATTCGTCGATCCACTTTCTCCCGAGTCCACACATCAAGCACCATACCAGGTGTTAATTATATCCATGCATCTCCCACACACCAACACTCATGCAATTGTCCCATGAATGTGATGTCATGAACATGCTTAATGTACAATGGTGCAAAATGAGCAATATATCCACATAGCATGGAATTTAGATCATAGGCATAAAAATTCTATACATTGTCATCATAAACAATATATCAATGAGCATATGCCAACACACCAATAACACATTTCAACATGTTATTCCAATGACCTCAAA
>CM042197.1:24928938-24939048 GCA_023539305.1 Ilex asprella
CCATGATTTAAACAAAATTGTTGTTGGATGAACCCTTGAATCCTTTTTCTTGCCTAAAAACCCTAAATTTCAAGATAGATGAACTTTTCTCTAATTTGTTCTTAGTTATTGATTTCAAATGCTTAGTGTTTGATATTACCTAACCAAAATAATGCTATAATGATCTCTTGTGCATTTTCCTTAAATTATTCTATGGTATGTTACTTGAGAAATTGTGGAATTTGGTAATTCCTTGAAATTATTGTGAATTGAGCATATTCTCGGTTTCCTCATTGTATGGGTGTTGCGATGGACTTGGATTACCTTCGAGAGATGTCGTAGAGTGTTAGAGGTTAGTCTACCCCAATGGGGGGTGAGATGGTTGCCTAACACTTGTAGTGGGTTGTCATTTGGTAATGCAACCACTATCGTTCACTGGAGTTCGAACAAGGGATAGTATACTTTTCCTAGGAAGGGACTCGTCACTGCCATTGGGATGGTAGACGCCTCTTCCTAAAGTGCTTGTGATTGTGATTGTAATTGGTGGACTAGGTATAATCGTAGGGTAGATTCATGGGAAGCAAACATCATACATGGTACGAGGATGAACCGAAAATACTTCGAAGTTTGCTAAACTAAATTTTTGTGATTCATTTATTTAATTATTGCTACTGTCTAAACTTGAGATCTCTTTTCAAATACCCCTGTTTTATTTTCAAGATTATATATGTTAATTGTGAAATGAGACCGACCGTTTCCATGTTTTTAAAACCTTGTTTGAGTTTGGGAGAAATGTGGCTACAGAGCTTCGTGCTCACCCCCCTACAAATTACATTTTTCAGATGTGGTGCTAGAGGAGGATCTCGGCATCGAAGAGCCGGGGCATTGGGAGGCTCCCCTCGAGGAGAACATGGATCCCGATGTGGACATGTAGAGCAGTAGCTGCTTTTGTACTAGACTAGGACATCCTTTGAAAGATTGTGTAGTCTAGTTTATTTTGTAAATTTCCGCTGCGCTATAAGAGTAAAATTTTATTGGGAATGTAAATGCCAAAGGTGGCATATTCTTTTGGGATATTCCTGTAAACATTATGAATCATTGCTTGAAGTCTCATTTATTGATGATTTATCTTAGTGCTCTCATGGTATGAATGGTTATTGAATGTAATGCCGCCCAGGGTGTATTTTGGGGTGTTACAAAATGTTTATCCCTGCTTTGGGACAGTATTTGAGACTCTATTGTTATCTGACATATGTAGATGACTAATTGAGGAAGAGGACGCTGAGGCGGTGGGTGGAACAACCAACCACCAGCTTTCGACCAACAAGCCTTTATGGAGGCTATTTGTACTACGGCTGCCACCATTGCACAAGCTAGTGCTACAGCTGCTGAAATTGCACAGGCTGGTGCAAATGTGAGTCAAGGAGGGCCAAGTAACCTCCAACACTTCAAGGCACACAAGCCTCCAACCTTTATAGGAGGAGGGGACCTGTTGGTAGCTGACCATTGGATTTGACAAGTGGAAAAGATCTTGAGGGCTATGGAGATCACCTCTGATGCCACCAAGATAAATCTGGTGACTTTTCAGCTGGAAGGAGAATCCCAAGTGCGGTGGGATTGGGTCAAAGCCTTAAGGGGCTTAGAGACAATGACATGGGAGAAGTTTCGTGAACTTTTTCTGGGCAAATACTTCCTGGCCGCTGCTCGACATGCAAAGACCAAAGGGTTCTTAGAATTGAAACAAGTGACATTGATAGTGGGGAGTACGTGGTCAAGTTAACCAAACTAGCCCGTTTTACTGATGATTACGTGGCCATTGACATGGCCAAAGTAAGAGAATTTGAGGATGGTCTGAAGTTATCCATCCAGGGAAAGATTGTGAGCCTCCGCTTGTAAGACTTAAATACAATGGTTGAAAAAGCCATGGCCATTGAGAGGGAAGTAGAAGATGACGAAGCATCCGGGAGGCTAGTGCTAAGGATAAGAAGAAGGAGGATCAATCCTTTTCTTCTAGCTCAGGGAAGAAGCAGAGGACTTCTACCCCATAAGGGTCTTAAGGACAGGGCCACGGCCATCAGGGCCAAGGCCAAGTTCGATCCTCCCAAGGTGGGGGAAACTTTAGGACTACCTACCAGGTAGGCAAGAAGACTTGTTTTTATTACCACCAGCCAGGTCACATGAAGCGGGATTGCCCTCAGAGGTAGGGATCCCAGGGTTACGGGATGTCTCTGTCCCAATCTTCGGTGGGGCAGTCACAGAAACACTACATTCCTCCCTACCCCACTATGGTCCAAGGCAATCAATACTAGTTCTAAGGTGCTACTCAGGCCCCTCCCACTTTCCAAGCGGGGACTCCACAGTCAGGCCAGATGGGCCAGGACACGAGTCGAGGCCGAGGGCAGGGCTTGTAGGTCGGAACTTCGGGGACTCAAAGGCGTGTCTATGCCTGGTGCCATGAATTGAGCCGGCGGATCAGTCAGTGGTACAGGGTACATTTCTACTTTCTCGCTTATGGGCTAAAGTATTGTTCGATAGTGGGGCATCACATTCATTCATATCTGCATCATGTGTTAGAGATTTGGGCTTAGAAGTGGATATCTTGGAAGAGCCATTGCATGTAAGTTCTCCTCTAGGAGCTAGGATGAGGGTTGATAAGATATGTCGGGGTTGTGAGTTAGAGATCTCAAGGATTCTACTCACCGTGGACCTTCGGGTCATGGACATGTTAGAGTTTGAGGTCATCCTTGGGCTGGATCGGTTGACAACACATCGTGTTGTCTTTGATTATGATCGGAATAGGGTCACTACTTATACGCCAGATGGTGTTTGTTTTAAGTTTCAGGGGGAGAAGCATAATATTTTTTCCCAAGCTGTGTATGACTCTCGATGGCACAGACAGTTGATGGGTTGACTAGCAAGTCTTACCTTGGAGGACGAAGTGAGACAGGAGTTGGGTCTACCTCGGGTTGTTTGCGAGTATGAGGAAGTTTTTTTGGATGAGCTACCGGGATTACCTTCCCATAAGGATGTGGACTTTAGCATTGAGTTGTATCCGGGTACTTCGCCTATTTCTATGACTCCATATAGGATGACACTTGCTGATTTGCAAGAACTCAAGGTCCAATTGCAAGAATTATTAGACAAGGGTTTATTAGACCGAGCACTACACCTTGGGGCGTTCCGGTGTTGTTTGCCAAGAAGAAAGATAAGACACTATGGTTGTGTATAGACTATCGGCAGTTGAATCGGGTCACTATCAAGAATAGGTTCCCCTTGCCAAGAATTGATGATATGTTTGATCAGCTGAGGGGAACAAGGATCTACTCCAAGATAGATCTCCGAACGAGCTACCATCAGTTGAGGATTAGGGAGACAAATATCCCTAAGACGGCGTTCAAAACACGGTAAGGGCATTTCGAATTCACGGTGATGCCATTTAGGTTAACGAATGCCCTGACGACATTCATGGATCTCATACATAGGGT
Organism: Ilex asprella; assembly: GCA_023539305.1. Lineage (NCBI taxonomy): Eukaryota > Viridiplantae > Streptophyta > Magnoliopsida > Aquifoliales > Aquifoliaceae > Ilex > Ilex asprella. The sequence goes on from CM042197.1 coordinate 24,932,403, forward strand.
GTTCCAAACCTACTTAGATCCGTTCGTCGTGGTGTTTGTTGATGACATCTTGATCTACTCCAAGTCTGAGGAGGAGCATGAGGGTCATTTGAGGATTGTTCTCCAGACCCTGAGAGATCATCAGCTGTACGTCAAGTTCAGTAAGTGTGAATTTTGACTAAATAAGGTGAAATTCTTAAGACACGTGGTGTCAGCTTCGGGTGTATCCGTGGACCTAGAAAAGGTTGAAGTAGTGATGAATTGGGAGAGACTGAAGTCAATCTTGGAGATACGTAGTTTCTTGGGATTAGCAGGGTACTATTAGAGGTTCATTGAGGACTTCTCTTGATTGGCTGGACCTATGACGAGATTGACCCGGAAAAAGGTCAAGTTTGAGTGGAATGATTCTTATGAGAAGGCATTCTTGGAGTAAAAGAGGAGGTTGACTTCAGCTCCTATTTCAATAGTTCTGAAAACAGGGTAGAGGTATACAGTATATTATGATGCCTCGAAGGACGGACTGGGATGTGTCTTGATTTAGACCGGGAGGGTGGTCACTTATGGTTCTCGACAGTTGAAGAATCACGTGTAGAATTACCCCACACATGGCAAGCCTGCATGGAGTGCCCGTATCTATAGTATCAGATCGGGACCCCTAGTTTACATCTCACTTTTTGGGAGAGTTTTTAGCGAGTCATGGGGACGCAATTGACGATGAGTACAACTTTTCATCCCCAGACAGATAGTCAGTATGAGAGGACCATCCAGATTTTAGAGGACATGTTGCGGGCATGCGTCTTAGATCTTAAGGGTAGCTAGGAAAAGCAATTACCCTTAGTGGAGTTCGCTTATAACAATAGTTATCAAGCGAGCATACTGATGACACCCTATGAGGCACTATATGGGAGGCCTTGCCATTCTCCGGTTTGTTGGACGGAGGTTAGAGAGAGACCCTCTACGGGTCCAGATTTAATTAGGGACACTTCAGCGAAGGTAGACCTAGTAAGGAAACGTCTTCTTATGGCTCAAATTAGGCAGAAGAGCTATACCAACAAACGGCGACGACCTCTGGAATTTGAGGTAGGAGATCACGTCTTCTTAAACTGACACCTAAGAGAGGAGTGGTCAGATTCGAGAAGTAAGGGAAGTTGTCGCCGAGGTCTATTGGGCCCTTCAAGGTACTCGAGGGGGTGGGTACAGTAGCTTATAGGTTGGCATTACTGCCAAATTTATCGGGCATTCACGCCGTATTCCATGTTTCTATGCTCTGAAAGTATACTCCAGATCCGACACACGTGATGGATTGAGGTGAGTTAATGGTTGATGCGGATGGGACCTTCGAGGAGGGACCGTGCGTATCATAGATAGCCGAGAGCAAGTTTTGCGAGGCAAGACTGTGAGGCTAGTGAAGATGCTATAGCAGCATTGGGAGTGGAGGAGGCGACATGGGAGCGTGAGGACATCATTCGTGCCAATTATCCGTTCTTGTTCGAGGATGGAGGTACGGGTTCATGGTTTTCAGTATAAAGTTACTTGTTTCATATGCATGTAGTTATGTGTGCATGTGTGCATGAATTTTGGGGACGAAATTCTTTTAAAGGGGAAAGAATGTAAAAACCTGGGTAAATTTAACTTTTAAGAATAAATGGCAAAACGGTAAATTACCACAACAGCTCGGGTTGTAAACCTGAAATTTTCATGAGCTCGGATGACAAAACGGGCCTCATCGTTTGATTCGTTTTGCAAAATCTAGTGACCAAGTTAAATTTTATCGTATTCCGAGATAGTCGGATTTTTCGCGTTTTACGAGGTGGTCGGGTCTAGGGACACCCAAATACGAAATTTTTAGAAACAATTATGAGATTTTTAAAATAACTGAAGTCAAGACAAAATAAAAATATTTTGAACTTGAACCGGAGCGAAATTTAATCATTTTGGGATAAAAACGAACTCGGAATAAAAAGAGACGTGTGGTGCGTTGCGGACCAAGCATTCTAAAAATATAATAGGGGGAAAATCAGATTTTCCCCCATTATTCAGCCATAGTCAGCCGATAGAAAAGGGGAGAGAGAAGAGAGGGAAAAGGGAAAGAAAACTCACCTTCTCTCTACGATCTACGGAGCTAGAAAGCTCGGATCCGTTCGGGCCAAGAGGGAAAATCGCTCTCCTCGATACGCGTATACACCAAAAACAAGGACTTTCACCGAAGGTGTGAAAACAAAAAATTTGGAAGGCAGGGATTGGAGCTTGGGCTGATTTCTTAGAGCTTCCCAAGGGCATTCCTCACGCTACAAGAGGTACGGGATTTTCCTACTTAGACTTATTCAAAACCAAAAATGTTGTATGAAAATGGGTAGGTTAATATAGATATATATGACTTGCCTATGGAATTGAAATTTTAGCAAATGGGTATTGAAATTAGGTAGAATATCTTATATCTTGAAATGGGAATGTGAAAATTACTTAATGTAAATTCTTGAAATATGTGAATTGTGGGTATGTTATGTGTTTACAAAATGTCTTGATTTGGAAGTGTGTTATTTCCTAATACGAGATGACATGCTTGGACTTGAGTTTTCGATAAAATGTTGATAAATGCATATTGGTATATTGACATTAGGAATTATGAAAATTATATGCTTTTGATATAATTGTCAAGGATTATGTGAATTGGGTTGAAATGGTTCATATGAAACACATGGCATATTGAACATTATTGTAGAGTTGCAATCGGGCATTACATTGCATATGCACGGGTACATTGCATTAAATGGGTGGTTGTGCTTGAAAGTAGTCAACACCACATGAGTGGATGACGAGTGGATTTGAGTGAGCTAAGTTGATGACTTGGCCGAGTCGCATGGTTTGCATGGTGTGAGGTAGGGGTTAGAAAGAAGGGCTAGAAGATCTCTCGGTTGTAAGGCCTAGTGAATTGGATACCAACTGTCGTTGGTATTAGTCCATAAAGTGTGTCGGTGCATGCAGAACCGTTGGTGGAAGTCGAGAAATCCCATGTCGGTTGACTGCCATTGGTGTAAGTCCATAAATACTCACCCCATACAAGACCCCAGATTGAAAATGTCATTTGATGTATAACATAGTTGACGGAATTATACACATGAGAAATCACATGTGTTGGAGAGCCGAAAAGGGCTCGGGATAATGGATGACTGGAAATTGCACATTAGCAATTGCACGTGTCTAAAAGCCGAGAAGGGCTTGAGTTGGTTACTGAGAGTGAGTCTCATCACATTCCATAGCATTGCAAGGTCAATTTCAGACATTGATAGTATATTTATGTTTGGAGTATGTGAATGGTGGATTGGTGGCATATGAGCATTTAATGTGCATTTGGGTTGGAGAGTAGCCTATTTAGGAAGTCCTCTATTGAGCGTGGCACATCCTTTAAGGGAAAATATTTCTGGTGCGTGGTTTACGCCGGTGGAAGGGTCTCATTTCGAGTCTCAAGGATGAAGAAAGCAGACTTGTGGCTTTAATAGTTCATTGTGTAAAGTTTTGTTAATATTCCATTTAGATGTGTAAATATATGGAACTGTATGTAATGGAACTAGTATGGATCATATTTTAAGTGGAAAACCTAATTAAACATGTTTTGGATGGTTGTGATTTTTTTTTTTGAATGAATTGGAAATAATAAATGAAGGGATTGTGGAGATACAGACAAAACCTTCCGGAAGGTTAAGGAAAAATCTTTTCCAGTAGGCAATACCTTCTGGAAGATCTTGAAGGTTAAGGTAAAATCCTTTCTAGTAGGCAAAACCTTCTGGAAGGTCGATAAAAACCTTCCGAAAGATCTTGAAGGTTAAGGTAAAATCCTTTCCAGTAGGCAAAACCATCCGGAAGGTCAATAATAACCTTCTGGAAGATCTTGAAGGTTAAGGTAAAATCCTCTACAGTAGGCCAAACCTTCAAGAAGGTCGATAAAAACCTTCTAGAAGACTTGGAAGGTTAAGGTAAATTTTTTCCAGTGGGCAAAACCTTCTGGAAGGTCGATCAAAACCATCTGGAAGATTTTGAAGGTTAATGTGAATATTTCCTTGAAAATAAAACCTTCCGGAAGGATGACGAAAACCTTCCGGAAGACCTTTTCCAGTAGGCTAAACCTCCTAGAAGGTCGATAAAAACCTTCCGGAAGATTTTCAAAAAATCTAAAATTTTAAAATTGTTTTGTCATGCAATTGGACTTTGATCCTTTTAGTTCAAATGACACAAACATGACATTAAATGAGGTATATTGAGCCACGTAGGGCCTCGATAGAGATAAATGACCAAAGGAAATCACAGGTAGCACGTGTGAGTTAAAATTTCGGTAAAAAGGGTATTATGGACGTGATGTTGGGTTATGCGGCATTCATTGGTATTTCCGCAAGTTGATGGTTGATCAACGGTTTTAAAAACGGTCCCCCAGTTTTAGAGGCTTCCCAAAAACAACAACGGTAAAATCAAAAGCATGTAACTAAACTTGGAATAGACTTGAAGTAAATGACATTAAGGTGCAATAGTTAAAGATTACAAGAGATTAAAAGCTTACTACAACCAAAATGGAGAGAACAATGATGCTACATAAGCTTTCTAATTACTTTTCATCATCTTCTACATTGAACTACTCCTAGCTTAGGTAGCCACACTTTGCAATGCTGAAGAATGCAGAGTATATGGAGTGTGAGAGACTTCCAATTTCGTGCATATGGGTCCCTCTAGCTGTATGAAAGGCCTCCCATCAATAAGGGCTGAAGAGATGGGTATGGTAGTCTAGCACAGGCTTGACCTGCACACCCAGGCCTTACCCTTTTCTCTCTCTCCACATTGAATGCCAAACCTCCAAAGTCTTCATCAAGGGTGTTAAGAGATGAAGATATGCAAAACATATTGGTGGCAAGTGGGAGAATTGTGGGTGGGACCCCATAGCAAGTGGAGCATGAAAAATAGTCATTCTGGGCACATCAGGCAAGGCGTACAAGTATGCATACCGGTACGGTTTAGCTACTGGAGTTCGGCATAGTAGTACGTGTACTGGTACACTTTGTCTGCTCCGGACCAGTTTTTGTAGAATTTTACAACTTGAGGAGTTGAAGCCAACTCCAATCACTCTTCTATTGGCGGACCAAAGCATAAGGACACCAAGGGGAGTACTTGAGGATATTTTCATCTAAGTGGACAATTTCTATTTTCCCGTTGATTTTATCATACTTGACACTCACCCCATTGAAAATCCAAGTTCACATATTCTTGTCAAATTAAGTAGGCCTTTCCTTGCTACTTCTAATGCCGTTATAAATTGTTTGAATGGTCTAATGAAGCTTGCCTTTGGAAACATGATGATAGATCTCAATGTATTCAATCTTTGCAAGCAACCGGGAGATGATGAGGAAGTTCATGAGGTAAATCGAATTGACACTTTGGTAGTGGATCACGTGGAGTTACTTTGCAATTCCATGTTGGAGGAGGAAAATTTTCTTGAAGAGGAGGAGCCGAAAAGTGTGCAAGAGGTGGGGAATTGGACCCCAACATTTGAAAAACTTTCACCACAAGAAAAGAAGATTTTTCCATCAACTGTGCAAACACCTATCTTGGAGTTGAAGCCATTTCCATCTACATTCAAGTATGCATTTCTGGGGGAGCACAAGATTTTTCCAGTGGTGATAAGCTCTTCTTTGGAGCCAAGGCAAAAAAATGGAGTTGTTGCAAGCTTTAAGGAGGCATAAATGAGCCATTGGTTGGACCATAGCAAACATTAAAGGAATTATCCCCCTTATTTGCACCCACATAATCTATTTAGACGAAGACTCTAGTCCATCCTAACAACCACAATGAAGGCTAAATCCTATAATGAAGGATGTGATGAGAGATAAAGTGCTTAAGCTACTTGGTGTGGACATTATTTTGGTAATTGTCGACAGTAAATGGGTTAGTCCTACACTAGTAGTACCAAAGAAGTTGGGAGTCACTGTAGTTGCAAATGAGGATAATGAGTTGAGTCCAACAAGGGTGGTCACTGGTTGGAGAGTTTGTATCGATTATCAGAAACTCAACTCATTCATAAGAAATGATCACTTCCCATTGTCATTCCTCGACGAAGTGTTCGAGAGAGTAGTTCGACGTCTTTTTTATTGCTTTTTGGATGGCTATTCTGATGAGCATATAATATTGCACATTTCATGGCCTCATTACATTCATTATAACTCAACTTTTGTATTTAATTACTTAGTGTTAGCCTATTTTATGAATAATGTTGAATTCTCGATGTTGCATATTTTGATAGCTTAAATGTTGGATTTTAGGACCTTGCAACTATGTTGGATGTGTGGTAATGGCATGGACACAATACATGAAGAATTGGAGGCTTAAAATTGAAGAAATCAAGGAGGTATTGGTGTTTTGGAACAAAGTCACCAGCTGCCACATCACTGGGAAGCACTGCCTCGGTTGTCCTCTATTTTGACCATTATCTACTCATAATCTGGAAAAGTTCAAAACATGAAAGTTGTACATCTGGACGTCTTCTGTATCGTGTCCAAATTTCAGCTCAATCCAACGGTTAGATCAAGAGTTATGTCATTTCTACCGAAGGTGGTCCAGTACAGAAAAAACAGTACTGGTACTTGGTACCGGTACCATATGGTACCGGTACCTAGTACCGGTACCA
>CM042197.1:24947164-25042568 GCA_023539305.1 Ilex asprella
TTGATCTTCTTCAAGGTGCAAATCCATCTTGCTCTTTTGTTTCTACCCTCCTTTCTTGTTCTCAAGGATTTCTATGGTTGTAAATTGTTTATGAAGGCTAAGGGAGGTGGCTTTATGTAAATTTGTGAAGCACGAATTTGCATTAGTGACGTTTGAACGTTTAATGACGTTTGAACGTGAGCAACGAACATCATATTTACGTCGGTAGAATAACATTTTGCGTTCGAACGTCACTTGCTCCCAATATTTTTATTTTTCCATCAGACAAGAGTACTGGAACGAATATTCGTTCGGACGTCGATTCACGTTCAAACGTCATCTTAGTTTTTGCTGAAACTTCTAGTGATGTTTTGGCCTATTTAAAAGTAGTTTTGGAAAATGTTTATGAAATACTATTTCGTAGCACTGAAAGTCTAATATCTACTGTAAAAATTTCAGAGCAAATGGTAATATCCAAATACTAGACAGTGTCCAACTACTTTTTACCCAAATTCTCTCTAACGTGTGCTTTCACTCCGGAGTACTTCCAAACTTCTACAACATACACTATTACCTCAACTAACATTTTTATTTCTAATCTTACAATCTACATAGTTCATACTTACATCATTACATATATTAGCATTTCAAAACATAATTACGTTACTATATAACAATAAGAATGTGGGGGTTTACATAATTATGGACCAAATGTTGCTTGTTGTGGATAGAAAGAAACCTCACTTCTGTATGTTATGTTAGTTTATCAACTATGCAGGAACAAAGGAGTGATTTTTGATCCAATATGGAAAATAGTGCAATATTTTGGAGCATTAGATAAAACATCATTGAAAAAGAGTCATGAGGACTGCCTGGAGAGCACCCCGACGCACCACCTCCACCACAAGTAGAACCATTCCAGGTACTAGGAGAATTTTTTTCACAACAATAGCAGCAGTCTGAAGAGGAGCAGCAATATGTACTAGTGGATGACAGAACTGACAGATAGATTTTGCTAGCATTGGAAACCACTATTAATCAACTCAATCAATGTATGAATGATTATGAACATAATCAAGCTGAGATTCTGAGGCTACTAAGAGAAAGTTTCAGTGGAGGACCATCCATTTCTTATAGACTGGACGTTCTACAAAAACGTTTCTATCTTTCGCTCAACTTTTGAATTATGCACTTTTACTTTATGCACTTGAACTTTAATTTATGTTTTGCACTTGTTTGTTTTGAACTTAAGTTTGCTTTGAACTTAGGTGTGTTTAAGTTGTTTTTGTTACTTATGAAACTCATATTTTAAAAGTTAGGAAGACTATTCCATATGATTCACAATTTAATTAAGTTGGTATTTGAATACCTTGCAAGAATAGTCTTATTCCGATCACACGTGATTTTCATATTTTAGTTGTGTATTATCTAAATATTTCTATTTAAAGTTATTCTTAAAAGCACTATTATATCTTTTTTATTGTTAAAAACCTTATGAAATATTACATTCTTTTCATATGTAGTAAAGATGTAAAACCTAGTGCATATTTTGAACCAATCTTTCTTAGAGAGATATTCTACATCTACTCAAATACAAATCTTCGATTCATCGGTAAATTTTTTTTATGAATAATCTCATTAGTTTTGTTTTGATTAACACTTACTGAATTATATTATGAGCATTGTCGTTGAGTTTTTTTAGAAGAAATACAAATATATGATTTATGAAAAATGATCTGAGGCCATCTTTGATTAGTCTTGAGCTTTAATCATATCTTTTACAAAATTATATCCTTAGTCATTCGTGATTGAGCCTATAAAAATAAATTCTTTTCATGACACCCGAAAAAAACCCGAGCCATATAAGAATATATATTAAACCTACCTCTGCTACATAATTTTCTTGCACCCTTTTCTAAATCAACAGATACAAAAAAGCAGAAGAAGAAGTGGTAGAAAAGGACAAGGAAAGACAAAAATTGATCACTTTTAAAAAAATCTAAAAAAAAAATAAATTACAAAAGAAAGAAAAGAGCCAACAAAGTGAAAAATAGAAAAAATAAACATACAAAGTCTTAGAAAAAATGAGGTATGCCAGAATATTAAAGGTAGCTTTTGAATCCCACTAATGTCATTTCTTAAACGCTAAAATGATGGCCACTTTACAACACTACCAAGTCCTTTTTTATTCCAAAAATTATGCATTTGTATTAATCATATTACTCCAAAAAGGAAAAAATGTTAATAATATATTTAATATAGTGTTAATACCCTTTCATGAGATTTTGTCAAATTCCAGTTTTATTTAAATAACCGCTCTTTTTGATTAACTACATGTGAAATTATTCGCTTTGTTAACTATAATCCAATCACATGTAATTCTTGAGAATAGTCACTATAACATGTGTGTTATTTTTGCTGAGTGTATTCTAGGAAATGATTGACATCAAGGCTATCGTGAAAGAGGGTAATATTTCTTAACTGATTTTTGACAATAAAGAAATCACTACACACACACATAAGTTTTTATAAAAATATATAGATAATGTCACAACTAACATGTGTTAGTCTTATAGTAATCAGAAAAGAAACTATTCTAGCAAGGCAGAAGGAATATTGATTTAATTATGTTCTTGAAAAATATGAATCATAAACTCCTAACTACTGAAGTTTGTAGGTAGCTTTATTGAGAACCTTCACGAGACAAAACTCATCCACTAGGGATCACCTAGGGGTTTAAAGGCTTATTGCATATGTTAAATATAATCGTGAAAAAATATATGAAAATGATTTTACCTTTGTTTGTATTATATTTTCATCTGGTTAATAATTTTTATAGTTTGCTAGGGACAAGTAAAGTTTAAGTTGGGGAGTGTGATTAACCCTAATTGTTTTATGAGTTAGAATCATTAAACAAGTCAAATTGGTAAGATAAAATAACTAAAAATTATCAATTGGAGTCAATTAAGGTTTATGCGTAAATTAGGGTTTTAATTGTGTTACGTCTGAAATTTTAGGGTATGATGCGTAATTACTAGAAAATACAAGGAACAATGTATTGAAGCTTGAAAGAACCAACGACCAAAGTATAATTCAACCAAAGAAAGATTTAGCACTTAAAAAGATAACCATCCAGTAAGGCTCCACCGTTTGGACGGTGTAAGGGCGTCCAAACGGTGGCTAAAGCCGGCTTAAGCAAATCCTCTACCTCATGCTTCCTTTTTTCCTACATATATGCATGATCTTCTTCATTTGAATGAGAGGCTGGGCATAGAAGGAGGTCTAGAGAGAAATCCAAATAAGAGAAGAGAAAGAGAAAAGAGAAAGTCCTATACACACTCCAGTCCGTCCTACTCACAAGTCAACATTCTGTATTTCTACATTTTTGTGTTATCTTTCTATTCGAATAATTGAACTGCCGTCACCTTTTTTTCTTAATTTATAGGAAAGGTGATTGTATTTAAGTTGTTACTTGGGGAAGAAGTTTGCAAGTCTGTATTTTAGTTATTGTTGTAATGGAAACTACCCGCACTCTTGGCTTGTTTGTAGTAATAGGGTGAGAGTAGTTACTTCTATCCTCCAGTGAGAGGTGAACATATATATAATATTAGTTAACTTGTAGAAATTATGATGTTTTATACATATATATGTATGTATTGTACACTTCATGCATGATACAGTGATGTACGTAATTTCGTTGCTGTGCCTGGAATTATGTCATTAGTGCATCATCAGCTTGTCGGTTAAATATCTACGGTGTTCCAATCGGTATGGATTGACCTTCACCAGAGCACTGAGGATGTTCTAACGATGCATGGTACAAAACCTAAATGATCCTCATGAATGGTTTGTCCTTCTGGGTTATCAGGGTCGTTTAACTTATATACATAATAATCTTTCCAGTCGAATATCTACGGTGTTCCATCGGTATGGCTTGACCTCCAAACGCACTAAGGATGTTTAAATGGTATATATATATATATGTTACAGATGACCTATTGAATAATTCCAGCGATCCTCTTGAATGGCTTATCCTTCTAGTTTACTCGAATTAGTCAATTGGCACATCTATAACTAGCTAACCTAAGAAGTGGTTGTTTTATAACTTAATACCGTCTGCTAATCTAAGAACTTGTTGTGTTATGGGTTATTATATACGCACTTACTATCATGGGGTCAATTGAGTAATTCAAGTATACCTCCTGAACGACTTATCCTTCTGGTTTACTTGGATTAATCAATTGTTATGGATACCACCAGTTAACCTAAGAAGTTATTGTGTGATGGTTTATATACATTAGACCTACCAGTTAACTTTACAGTAACATGGAAGTTAATTGATGTAAGGTAGCATTTTCAGTACCTGACCAATATAATGAATATGTGATCCTTAAACTAACAAATACATTTAATATTACTACCTTTAAACATTCTATCAGCAAGCATACATTTAATTAAACTAGTTATCAATCTAAGCTCACATCACAAGCTATCACTTGTTGTCCTATTCGAAATAACAACACTATTTTCATTTTATTTTCTAATTATTAAAACTCTCCATGGGATCAATACTTAGACTTAAAACTGAGGAAATTACAATTTCACCACTTATACTTGGGTGTGTAACATAAATCGGATCACGAAATAGTGCGAATCAGTCTTCCCTTGTCTTGAAATTCTTGGTTCCTTGAGCTCCCAAGTCATCTGTCATGAGGTCCTTTCTTCCCCATTGACCTTGATCACTTTGCCCTTTCCAACCTATGACCTATAATCAAGCCAATCTCCATTAATTATCAATTTTAATCCATTTCCCCCAAAAATTCATTTCAAAACAAGTTAAATTGGATGCAATGAGATGCTTAATATGAAATGTTCCACACTCATCAATTAGTAGGCACAACAATTGAGGATCCAACTAAATATGATCTGAATTTATATAAATCAAATACTATAGCAAGAAATTCTTTTTCTATGGTAGAATAATTCATCTGTACATCATTCAAAGTTTTTCTTGCATAGTAAATCACATAAGGTCACTTATATTTCCTTTATTATAAGGCAATCCCTACAACATAATCACTAGCATCACACATTAATTCAAAAGGTAAGGACTAATCAGGAGGTTTCACAATTGGTGCAAAAATAAGCATGCTCTTAAGTTTTCAAATGCTAATTAACATGCTTCATTCCAATCAAATGGTACATCTTGAAAGAGAAGATTGCACATTGGTCTGGATATCAGACTAAAATCTTCAATGAACCTTCTTTAAAATCCTCCATGAACTAGGAAGGATCTAACATCTTTTATTGTCTTGGGTGGAGGGAGATTAGCGATCAAATCAATCTTTGACTTATCAACATCCCTTCCCTCAACAAAAACAACATTATCTAAAACAATACCTTCTCTAACCCTAAAATGACATTTTGTAAACCCCTGCATGTTTATACTCACATAGTCGTATAATTTTTTATTAATTAATTTGAAAATGAAAATATAAGTGTTAAGGTTGAAATAGTAAATAGTTAGCTAAGGTTTAGTTTTGAATTGTAAAGAATTAAAAACATGTTCAATAGAACGTGTTGGTATTGAGATTTTTGTGAGAAACCATGTTAGACATGCATGGGATGGCTTTGGAAGGGTTTAAGATGGATTGAATATGAAAAATGAAGGAAATAGGAAAAAAAATGAGCAAAACCATACCGGTACTATGTTCCGGAGCAAACTAGTACAGAGAGTTCGACGTACTGGTACGACCGAAAACATTCTGAATGTTTAATGTCGCGATCTTGGTTTGATTTTCGTCCTATAAATACATTATGTCACCTCTTTTGGCTCCATTTCCACCACTCCAACCTTAGAAACCCTAAGAGAGAAATAAAGGAAGAGAAGAGAGGAAGAAATGAAGAGAAAAATAAGAGTTTAAAGGAGTTATTCAAGATCAAAACCAAGCTTTCAAGAACACAAGGTAGGAGATTTCTTCTCTTTATCTTTCATTGTGATTAGGGTTTATGTATATATATTTATATGTTTTGCTCTAAATGCTATATATATGATATGAAATCATCCTCTCTTAGTCTTTTGGGTAAAGATTACATGTTTCTAACAAAGTTAGAGTTGAATACTCATGAAATCCCTCTTTTGTTTTAAAAATTCTAGATTTTGGAGAGTGATGAATTTTCTTCTTAAATTCTTTCTTCATTATTGATGTTTGAACCACAGAACTTGTGTGAAGTACTAAATGATTGAAGTGTGATCTCTTGTATTTTTCATAGTTGATTATTGAAATTGCCATATGATGAAATTGGAAATTTTCAGAATATGCTTGTAATCAAGAATATGTTGGTTTCTTTATTGTATGGTTGTTGTGAGGGACTTGAATTGCCATCGAGAGATGCCGTAGAGTATTAGAGGTTAGTCTACCCCGGTGGGGGTGAGACGGTTTCCTAACACTTGTAGTGGGTTGTCATTTGGTAATGACTAGGGTTGTTATACCTTTCCTCGGAAGGGACTCGTCACTGCCATTGGTATGGTAGACGCTCTTTCCCAAAGTGCTTGTGATTTGATTGTATTTGGTGAACTAGGTATAGTCGTTGGGTAGATTCATGAGAAACAATCAACGTACATGACATGGGATGAACCAATATATATCTATATAACTATATGAGAACATGGATTGGATCATGTCAGAGCCGGTGCATTGGTAAGGGACAATACAACGGCTGACGTTTTTCTTAACCATTTGGAAATGGTTTCTTTAAGAAATGCTTTCTAATGTTTCCATTTAATTATTGATGTTGTATAAACTTGAGATTTACCTAAATGTCCTTGTTTTATTTCAAAAGCTATATATGTTATTTTGTTAAATGTGACCGACATGTTTTATAGTTTTCTAAACCTTGTTTGAGTTTGAGAAGATTTTGCTACAGAGCTTTGTGCTCATCCCCTATAGTTGAATATTTTGCAGATTTTATGCCAGAGGATGTGCTCGGTGCTAATGAGCCTGGACATGGAGAGACTTCAGTAGAGGGATACTTCGATCCCGAGTGGGACATCTAGAGATGCCGTTTACTTTTGTACTAGAGTAGGATATTCTTTTGAACAATGACAAGTCCAGTTTACTTTTGTAATTTTTGTTGCGTTACAATTAGTTAATTTTGTTGGAATGTAATGGCTTGGATGTGCCTATTCTTTTGGGACAATGTAGTAAACATTATATATCTATGATGAATGAAATTTATTTATTGATGAAATATCTTAGTGCTCCCATTATGTAAATGGTTTTAGAATGTAATGCCGTCCAGGGTGGGTTTTGGGGCGTTACACATTTTTCCCAATTTAAAACTAGGTTTATTTCCTGAAAATGAGTAAAAACTTTTTCAAGATTTTTTAGACACAATTAAAATGAATCACCATACTAAAAAAATCATCCATAAAAACTTCTAAAAATCGCTTCACCATGTCACTGAAAATACTTAACATGCAACGTTGAAAAGTAGATGGAGCCTTACACCATCCAAATTACATTCTTTTATAAGCTAAAGTGCCAAAATGACATTTAAAAGTGATTTTCTCCTGGTAATCAATTGTTATTTCAATTTGGATGTAATCGAAGTACCCATTCAAAAAAACTGTAAAATGCATTCCCAACTATACTTTCTAGAACTTGGTCAAGAAAAAGTAGACGAGAATGGTATTTTTTGGTTAAAGATTTTAGCTTCCAATCATTAGTATACATATGTCAACCAGTGACTATACGCATAGGGACAAATTCATTTTCTTGATTTCTCACAACCATGACACCCGACTTTTGTTACTACTTGTGTAGGGCTGACCCATTTGCTATCAGATACAGAGTACATAATATTAAAATCTAATAGTTTAAATACTTCAGCCCTAATAACTTCCTTAAGATGTGTATTCAATTGACGTTGCGGTTGTCGGGAGGCTTTAGAGTCTTTTTCCAAGTATAACCCATGAGTACATAAAAGATGACTTATTGCCTTAATATTGTATATTTTCCAACTAATTTCACTTTGATCATTTTTTATGACTCTTATCAATTGGCTTTCCTAAAATTTTGACAACTTTGAAGATATTACCACTGGATAAGTTTCATCCTCTCCCAAGGAAATATGTTTCAAGTAAGTCAGAAGAGGTTTCAACTGTGGTTTGGGAGCCACAACATTGGACTCAACATACTTTATTCCATTTGGTATTAACCCTTTAAATTTTTGAACCCATGTTCAAATAGTGAACATATCTGCAATAGACTCAATATTATTTATAGACTCTAATAATGCATCAGACTCCTTTGTATTATAATCATTTTCAAACAGATATAGAGTTAATGACTCAATGCAATTTACTTGTTGAAACTCTTCCTCTTCCCTAGGTTTCTTAGCAATATAAAATACATTCAATTCCAATGTCATGTTACCAAATGAAAGTTTCATGATTCTAATCCTATAATTAATTAATGCATTTGATGTGGCAAGGAACAAACTTCCTAAAATGATAGGAATTTGCCTAGAGAGATGGAAAACAAGCGGAGTATCTAAAACAATAAAATCCACAGAAAAGTAAAACTTATCAACTTGAACAAGCACATCTTACACAAGTCATCATGGAATTTTCACATATCGGTTTGCTAACTATAATGTAGCATTTTTGGTATTCAACTCTCTCAATCCTAGTTGATCATAGATTGTATATGGGAGTAAATTGACACTACCTCCAGGATAAAGCAAAGCCTGTTCAATTCTAAAGTTTCCAATTATGCATGAAATTGTAGGACTTTCAAGATCTTTGTATTTTAAAGGGGTCTTGTGTTGAATGATAACACTGGCTTATTCAGTCAAAAATGCTCTTTTTTGTAAACAACTCAAAGATTTCAGCATGATTGTTTAATGATTGATGTTTCTTGACTCATTGAGGAAAAGTTAAAGGAACAAGATTTGGTTTGCCTTTTTTCGTTAGGCAACTTTGTTTCCTTTTGGGCAACTAGTTCAGATTCAGCTAGTTCATTAATAGGATTAACTCGACCAGTGGCTCAAAATTTTTAACTTTGATGGTCTGGTCAATCACTTTACCACTCCTCAGTGTGGTAATTTCTTGGGCTTGACTTGAACAAGGTTCAGAGGACACAACATTAGCTTGTTTTTAAACCTCCGAAGGTTTAGCTTGAGATGATAGTTTTTCTTCTTTGTTGTGCTTAAAGACTGGGGTAAATTTGGCTAAATGAATGTTAATATCTTTAATGTTTTGTGACATTTGAGCTTTGAAATCATTGAATGCATGAGTCGATTGTGTATTGAAATTCATTTGACTTTCAATGAACTGATTAATGGTATCTGATTAGTAGTTAAAATTAGCATCTTACTATGCCTTTTTAAGACTAATTATGCTTTCATAGAGTTTCAATACTGACATTTCAGGAGAAAATTGTACAAAGGCCTAAAGTTAATGCATATCAAACTTTCATGCAACAACATGTTTTGGAAGAGGATTGGAGAAGGTTGAAACAAGGCATGACCATCCAAACGTCCTTTTGAATTATTGAAGGACTAGACTGCTGAGATGATGATACATGTCGTGTTGTAGCTAAGAAGAAAAACAAAGGGGAACTTGAGTACAACGTTCGAATGCCAACTAACGTTCGAACGTTGGCTTGAATAAATTAAGGACCCCTTGGAAGACTGTTCTATGGCATATGGCATGTGGAAGTTGTACTCACAGAAGAACAATGGCCACTTGAGTAGGAAGTTCAAACTCCATCCAGCGTTCAAATGCCCATCAAAGAAAATAGGAAACAATGTTTGTGCGCAAACTAACATTCAAACGTTGTACCCAAACTGGCTGCAGAGTGGTTGCTTTTCTATCTGAACCTTGGGGAACTCACTTGGACTTTGAAGACCTTGTACTATTCCTTCACACTCCCTTATACCCTCCTCTTTTCCGAAAAATACCCCCATTGTGGGAGCTTCAAAGGAGCTACACTTAGAGCTGGAGTTAGTTGTAGAGTTAGACTTAGATTTACATTTACTTGCATAGAGGAAGATAGATCATCTTTTGGTTGAGGTGAAAACCCTCCAAAAGTGACTAGCATTCTTCTACTTTCATTATTAGTTTCATTTGCTTCCATTGTTTGAGCTTCCTTCTTCTCTTAGAAAAGTGAAACTCTTCCACTTTTTTAGAGCTTTACCAAAGCCGTAACACAAAAGTTTTCTTGCACTTGGGAAGCTTTTTTGTAGACACGCACATTTAATTTCCCCAATTCCCTTGCCTTTTCTTTTTATATCATTCCTAGGGAGAGTGACACTCCCTCCTTTCACACATAGTCCATATACATACATTGAGGGATGATGTTAGGAGGATAGAAACGACAAGGAAACCATTCAAGCATTTTTGGCGCCGCTGCCAGGGAAGGCAAGTGTTGAATCAAGAAGTCGATTTTCGAATAACAAAGGTAAGTCCTATGATGTTCACCATGGGCTGATGTATGTTGTTCCTTGTACATACTCTTGTTGATTGCATTTTCATTTGTAGATAGTTCTGTTATATGTGGGGTTGGGACGAACAAAATTGACTTATTTAAGTGACCCTTGGGCCCCAATATGAATATTAACCAAGACCCACCCGAGGATGCGGGTGATAATTTTGAGAATGTAGGTGACAATCATAACATGCAAAGGAGTGGGGAGGACAAGAACCTAGAATGTCCAATCCATGAATACAATTCTTCCTCCTATGATGAAGGGAACAACATCCAAATTGGTCCTCCGACAAGGTCAACGAGGGAGTTCCTTCAACTAACATGAAGCACCACACCCTCGTGCATTCTCCTTCCGATCCAAGCTCATCTCTTCCTAGTTAAGTTAGGAATGTTGCAACTACTTCCCACATTACACGAAATTGAGAAAGAAAACCCCTATTTGCACATAAAGAATTTCGAAGAAATAGTTACAACCTTCCTCACCAATCATGGTATGGAAGACATATCTAGGCTGAAATTATTCCCCTTTTCTCAGAGAGATAAGGAAAAAACATGGCTTAATTCCTTGAGAACTCAATCTATAACATCTTGGAACCAAATGCTCTTCGAGTTTTTAAACAATTTTTTTTCGGTGCATAAAACCTCCAATCTAAAAAAACAAATTCAAACTTTTTGGATAATTTTACCAATTTTAGAATCGATACAAGGAATTGTAACAATGCATTCCACACCATGACTTTGAAACATGGAAATTGGTGAGTTTCTTCTATGAAGGAATCACAACGGGCCATCGACAGTTCATCGACATGATGTGTAATGGGGATTTTTTGAACAAAGACCCCCATGAGGCCTTAGATTACTTTGATACATCCCACCGATGTACCAAGGTCTTATCCCCAAGGGAGTAGCCAAACTCAAGGGGGAGGGATTTATGACTTGAGAGACCGGGAAGACTTGCTTTCCAAAATAACTAAATTGTCAAGGAAAGTTGAGAGTCCTAAAGTCAATAGGAGACATAAGGTGTCTAATGTTTCAAAGATTGAGGAGAGCTGCTCCATTTGTGAGAGTGTAGATCATTCCATATCGGAGCATCTTAACATTCTGGCTCTTAAGGAAGTGTATCACGAGCAAGTCCATGCCTTTAACCAAATGAGGCAATCATTCTCCCCTCATTCTAACACGTACAACTCGGGTTAGAGCAATCACCCTAATTTTAGTTGGACAAATGAGAATCCCATTCCTCATGATTCAAATGAACATTCACCTCCCGTGCCTCTTAGGCAAAATAAATTTCAATCCCAAGGTCAAGGGCAATCGTCTACCTCCCAATACCCTAGACCACTTTGCAAGGGTATTCATCAAACCCACCACCACAAAATTTCTCCCAAAGTCCACCTCCACAAATCTTTTCTCAAGGACCATCCAATCTTCCCACATATCAACCTCCTTACAAAAGGAATTTGGAAGATATGGTTCATGCTTTCATTCAAAGCCAAACTATTTTTAATCCAAATCAAATCGCTATCAACAATCAAAATGCCACAACTTTTAATTACATTAGAGCCCAACTCACAAAGTTGACAAAATCCATGGCCGCATCACAACAAGAGAAAGGAAAATTTCTCGCTCAACCCCAAGAAATCCCTAGAGGTCAACATTACATTGTCATTCGAACCCTTTAATACGAGTTGTGAGAAAATCAAAGCGGTTACCACCTTTCATAGTAGTAAGCATGAACCATAACTTCCAAATTCCTTTTGATAAAATAAAAAAACACCATGGGTGACACAGACGAGGGTAAGGTGAATGAGAAGAAAGAAAATGAGGTGGTTAATAAAGAAAATTGATTGATGAAAGCGTTCTTGTTTCCCCCATACATGCTCCTTTCCCTAATCTCTTGAAGCTACCTATCAACGTGGCTAATTATTCTGATATACTTGAAATATTTAAGTAGGTAAAGATCAACATTTCACTCCTTGATGCCATTAAGCAGATTCCATCTTCTGCAAAGATCTTGAAAGACTTATGCACGGTAAAGAGGAGGCTCAATGTCCACAAGAAAGCATTTCTCACAGAGCAAGAGTGCTTAATTTTGAGGACAAACACCCTACCTAAGTTTAAAGAGCCCTATTGCCCCACTATTGCCATAACAATCGTGAATTATCGAGTGGAGCAAGCATTTCTTGATTTGGGTGCTAGTGTGAACCTCTTTCCATACTCAGTGTACCAACAACTTCAACTCAAGGAATTAAAGCCTACTCCCATCACACTTCAATTGGCGGACCATAGTGTCCCAACACCGAGGGGAGTAGTTGAGGATGTCTTAGTGCAAGTTGATAAATTTTATTTTTCCATTGATTTTATTGTGCTTGATACTCACCCAGTTGTAAATCTTAGCTCCCAAATCTCTATAATACTTGGTAGACCTTTTCTTGCCACATCTAATGTTGTGATTAATTGCAAGAATAGTCTTATAAAGCTAGCATTTGTGAACATGATGATGTATCTCAACGTGTTCAACTTGTCGAAGCAACCGAGGTATGATGATGAGGTCTATGAAGTCAATAGGATTGAAACCTTGGCAGAAGAACACTTGGAACTTTTAGGCATGTTAAAGTTGAAAGAAGAGAGGAATGTTGATCTACAGGAGTTTGAGGAACAAGAGGAATTTGAGGAACAAGAGGAATTAGAGAGTTTAAAAGGGGTAGAAAAGTAGATCCCTACATTCGAGAAGCTCCCTTCAATTGAGCAACAACCCAAGTTGGAATTGAAGCCACTACCATCTCATTTGAAGCATCCTTATCTTAGGGAAGATGAGACATTTTTTATCGTAATTAGCTCAACGTTGGATGCAAAACAAGAAGAAGAGCTCTTGGACGTGTTGAGAAGGTATAAAGGGACAATTGGTTGAGCAATTTTCGATATCAAAGAGATAAGCCCCCTCATCTGCACACACCACATTTATCTTGAGGGGGACGCCAAACCGTCTCGATAACCACAAAGAAGGTTGAACCCAATCATAAAGGAGGTAGTGAGAGATGAGATGTTGAAACTACTGAATGTGGGCATCATTTTTTCAATTGGCGATAGTAAGTAGGTTCGCCTCACGCTAGTATTACCCAAGAAGTCGAGAGTTATAGTTGAAGAGAATGAGCTTATTCCAACGAATGTGATCCCGGGCTGGAGAGTGTATATTCATTACTGGAAGCTCAACCTATGCACAAGAAAAGACCGTTTTCCAATGCCATTCCTTGACCAAGTGTTGGACCGACTAGCGGGGCATCTATTCTATTGTTCCTTAGATGGATACTCTGGCTACAATCAAATTGAAATTGCATTGGAAGACCATGAGAAGACCACCTTTACTTGTCCTTACGGTACCTTTGCTTACCATCACATGCCATTTGGGCTATGTAATGCCCTTGGAACCTTTCAACATTGCATGGTGGGGATCTTTAGTGGTATGGTGGAGAAGATTGTTGGGGTGTTTATGGATGACTTCTTGATCTTTAGGGATTCCTTCAGTGGGTGCTCAGAAAATTTGGAGAGAGTTTTGAAGAGATGTGACGAGAAAAATTTAGTCTTGAATCGGGAGAAGTGTCACTTCATGGTGACACAAGGAATTATTCTTGGCCATATAGTTTTGAAAAAAGAGATCGAAGTTGACAAATCTAAGGTGGAGGTCATCTCCAACCTTACTATTGGCTTGATCCGAAATGTGTACACCCAAGTATAGGCAGTCAAGCTGTAGTAATAATCTAGTTTGAGTCCGAAGTCGAATCCACAAGGAACTTGTTGTGTTGGCGTTTCAAAGTAAGCTGTGGTGAAGATCAATCGATTGTAACCTTTGGGATTTGTAGTTGTGAGATTGGGAGGTTTTTCTTGGATTGAATATGAAATTCTTTCCAAGAAGGTTTTCTAGACAAAATATAAGATAAATATAAATATAATAAAAGTCACTTCTTCGTTTGAGGATCATGACTTGTAGTCAATTATCCAGTTTATTATATTTATACTTAATAACTTAATTAACTCTCGTGTCAACAATAAGTTAATCGGAAGGTGAAGCTGGACTGTGAGAATTAAGACCATGATTACGATGTCTTTCTAGAAGTTTACAAGAATTACCGGTGCCGAGACTTAACCCGTCTACAAACAAGCAAATGTTTCTACAAGACATCCAACTATGACTGTAATATTCCATTCTTTAAATGAAACACAATAATAGGGATGAGTAAAGGGTAGTCCTGAAGATCTAGCCAGGGTACTTGCCTTGAAATGAGGAGTCTTTTAATGCAATAGTCATATGTGTCATAGAAAGACTCTCGATTATACAAAGTACCTTAGCTTTGCTACATGCAATCAACCATCCAATAAACAAGGGAATAACCATTAAGCATTACAGCAGTGCATAAATATAAATCCCGGATAATTTATACATGCCCTTCACCTCTTACTAAAGAGTGAATGAGAAACTACTCACTCTTCATGGCTTTGGTAAAGCTAGAAACGTGAGTGATGCTCATCCCTCTAAGTAGAGGACTTTGTAAAATAAAAACACAATAACAAGGAGCCAATCTTCAACAAAGAATATGTGAATCACGTTTCACCCTTCACGGCATTGGCAAAGCTTTAGAAAAGTGAAAGAGTTTTACTCCTCTAAGAATGAAGGAAGCTCCAGTAATGAAGGTGAAAGACATTAATAAAGGAATGTATGTAAAAGCACATATGTAAAGACTAAATGTAAATAGAGAAATGAAATTCTTAATACAAGCAAATGTAAGCACAAATAAAAAGACTAAAAGTAAATAGAGAAACTAAAACTCTTAAGTAAATGTAAACATGAATGTAAAGAAATGAGTGAGAGTCTAAGCCTCCAGCTCTCTACCAAAGAGAAAACTAAGAGCATTAGGAAGTAGAAGTGCTGCCCCTTTCTCTCCAAAAAAAATGAGAGTTTTTATAGGCAAGGAGAAGACAAGGGGGTGAATAAATAGTGCTTGCCGCCCACGTACAAGTGATAAGCCAACCACTCTGCAGGCAGCCTGTCGAGGACGTTCAAACGTTAGTTGGTGTTCGAATGGTGTTGCTGTTTTTGGTTTATGGACGTTCGAATGATGCATGACGTTCGAACGTTTCTTCTGCCTTTACTCTGAAAGCGTTCAAGCGCCAATTGGGATTTTTCGTTATCACTCAGATGTCATATAACCTGTGGTCCTCTAGGGAAATCTCCTTCCATACTCCATTCAGAACTTGTCATCAGTTTGCTGCAGTACACCATGTCTTTAGTCTGATCTTGTCAGTGCTCTAGTGGACGTTCGAACGTAGGTTGGCATTCAAACGTTGGTTCTTTGCTACTCTGGGCTTTGGTTCTTAGCCGCAACGCATTATGTCTTAGCTAGCCTGGTTCTTATGAGCGTTCGAATGTGAGTTGGAGTTTGAACGTCACTTCTTTGTTACAAGCTTTTCCAATTTGTTCCCTAATGTGTTGGTCTTGCTTTCAAATGTACTTTTTGTTGCCCTTGAACCCTTTTTCCACTTTAGAACCTGAAATGTCATCATTTAAACTTCATCAAAGCATAATTAGTCCAAAAAGGGCATAATTCTATGCTATAATTAAGTACTAATCGCACCCCTCAACCTAGATATTGTTAGTCCCTAGTAATACAACAATTAAATAAAAGCCTTTTTCGTAGGTCATCCGGTTGCATTTAGCTTATACAACAAGTCATTAAACCACTATGTTTATCCTAGTGGACGAGTGTTGTCTCCTAAGGGTTTTTAGTGAAGGTTCCCACAAACTTCGTTTGAACAAATGTGTATGTGAGGTGACTAAAAATGAATTAGAAACTTGGATATTTAGACATTCAACCGACAATCATGACTTATCCCCTACATTTATTTTCCATTTGCACTCACTCTATGCAAAAATTAGCACCTGTCACATTAGCATTTGGAATTCCCTGAGTAGTAGGATGGTCATTCAAGAGACAAGAATTGGTTTATAACGAACATTCCAATGTACCACCTGCTTGATGGAAAATGTTGTTGTTTCTTAAGCTCTAAACATCACCCTTTAGCATGTGTGTGATGTGTGTGAGAAGGGAGTGCCACTCTCCCTCGGGTTGATGCAACAGATGGAACAACAAAATGGTGGTATGAAACGGAATGAACAAAATGCGTGAAATGTGGAATAAAATGCGTATGTGAACAAAAGTGATCCCTTAGCGCAAAGAGTCTTTTGTTTGTCGTGTTTTACTTGGAAGAGTATTCCAAGGTCATCTCCTCAGGGAAGGAAAGTTCAAGTGTGTGAAAGTGATTTTTCAAAACGTAAAGAAAGTGTAAAATCTTTTGGTTTGTGTTTTGGTGATTGAAGTTTGGACTAAAATGAAATAAAACAAGTGTTGACTAATCTGAAGAATTCATTCCCATGGAAATACCAACTCAACTCAAAGCCTTCCTCCAATAGTGCATAGATGAACGATTGATTTGTGGGAAGCAAGGGACGAGATGGAGGTGAGGATTCAAGCATACACCGTGACAATGCCTACGGTTTATCAAAGACTCACAACCACGCCCACTCTTAACCCAGTCAAACCGAACCAACGTACACCAAGAGGAGGAAAGAAATTGAGTTAAAATGTCACACCCAAGAGGAATTCTCCCTTGGATTAGCCAACTTAAAATTTAGCTACTCATAAAAAAAGACAAGGCATGCATAATGTAAATAGACATATTGAAGAAACAAATATTAAAACTTAATGCAAGAAAACTTAAACTATCAAGAAAAATATTCAATACCCATTTTAAGCTTGAAATGAAGATCTTAAATGCATCAATGGTGAAAGCTAGAGTAAATGATTAAACTTGAAATGAACTTGCAGTAAATAACATTAAAGATGTTAAACAAAGCTTAGAATATCCTTACAAGAGATTACAAGACAATGGAATGAAGAAAATACAAAAATATTAACCTCTGGCACTATTCATCTTCTTCTACATTGAGCTAAAACTAAGCTTAGGTAGCCACCACTTGAAATGGTTGTGTAATGCTGAATATATGGTTGGTGAGCCTTCAATTTTTATGCATGGTGGTCCTTCTAGGTGTGTGCAGGTTTCCCATCAAGATGGGGCTGAATGGATGGGCTTTTACAGACTAGGAAAGCCTTAGCCTGCATCCCTTTAGGCTATCCCCTTCTCTCCCTCTTTCATTGAATGTCAAGCCTCCAAAAGTCTTTAACTATGGTGTGTATGGGATGTTCTTGTGTAAGGAGTGTCATAGAACAAGTGGGAGAAGTGTTGGTGGGACCCTCAAGCAAGTGAAGAAGAGTTTGCAAGAGTTCTGGGATGTTCTGGGAGCGTACTGGTATGCAATGCCGGTAGGGTTAGGCTACTGGTGTTCGGGGTACCGGTATGCAATTCCAGAACGATACCCTACCGGTATGGTTTTCTACTCTGGACCAGTTCTGGTAGAATATGCATAAATTTTGATCCAACCGTTAGAGTGAGCTAAAATTTTGGCACAATATAGAAGAAATCCAAATATACAACATTTATGTTTTGAACTTTTTCATATTCGAAGTGGATCATGGTAAAAATGGAGTAAAACCGAGGCTCTGCTTCCAAATGATGTGGGAGCTGGTGCATTTGTTCCCAAGCACCAATACCTCCTTGATTTCTTCACTTTTAAGTATCCAAATCTTCATGTATTGTGTCCATGCCTTGATCACACATCCAACATAGTTGTAAGGTCCTAAAATCCATCATTTAAGCTATAAATAGATGCAACATAAAAAATTCAACATTATTTATAAAATACGCTAACTCTAAGTACTTAGATGCAAAAGTTGAGTTCACAAACCTTTCTCAGAATACTTCCAGCAAACCAAATCGCTCTGATTTTAGTGACTTATCTCTCACAGGGCATGTGATTAGAAGATGGTCAATCGAAAAAATCATATGCTCAATTAGAACAAGTGTGAAGTTTTGAAGAAAACAAATTATTTTACCTTGACATAATCTCATGGAAGAATATTGATACAATTAAATAAATGCTATTTAATATACCCCAACTTCTAATTGACAACACACAGATGCATTATACTTGAGATCAATTAGGGCCTTGAATAGGTTGTAATGTGGCTAGAGGTCAGTGGCTAACGAAATGATGTCAGTGGAGTTCAAAAGCTATCTCTTTTATGCAGTTTAGCACACCTCTATTTGTCTTTTCAAAATTTTTGCCTAGGAATGGGATTTCTTTCTTTTATTTTTCCCGTTTTTCACTATCTTGGCAATTCCCTATCTTTTTGTTTCTTTTTCTCTTTCGGCTATTTCCACTTGTTTTGCTTTTATTGAATAGTGGCCACCATTCTTATTTTTCTTGCCTTTCTGTATCATACTACTTTATAGGAGGGTGTAAGAAAATTAGATAGCAATGGTATGTCGATCTTATTGTCCTTGTTGCTTGGTTTTCATATGGACTTCTTGAAAAAGAAATCAGTCGCTGAAGGCTCAAGCAAGGTTAACTAGGGATTATTACTTTGAAGAGGAAATGGCCGAGGCTCAAAATCGATCCAAAGATGTCCTAAGATCCTTTCTCAAGTATGTGCATCCTGCAAGTGTCATATGCAAGGGTTCCCTGTGGGGTACGTACATAGATGACTTTAGTTGCATCAACCAAAGCAAGGTTAACGAGACTATTGAAAGAGATTGGAATTGAAAGAGCTTACTTTGAGTAATTGTTTGACATCCTCTCCAAAAGCATCATTAAGCTCAAGACTTACCATGGATTTCTTTTGTTATCTCCATTAATTATATTGTGTTTTCCAGGGAATGTCGGTTATATATCGATTCCTTTTTCGAGTCTGTTCACTTTGTACCTTAAGAAAGACAAAAACTTTTCTACATTTAACAATTTAGACATAGAGATAGTACCAATATTCAACATGAGGTTGTACGGCTTGGTTGTTAGGTTGAGGTGTCAAACAGATCATGTGCTGAGTCATTTGAACATGTAATCCATGATTCATTCATTTCCACAAAAATCATCATTCATCATTAACATCAATGATTCAATTCATCTATAAAAGACACAAACAAAACAAAAAATTTAAACATTTCTACAAACCAGAAAAGAAAAATCATTCTAGGAAGAAAAAAAAAACAAAACAACTAACTCCACTCAAGAACAAAAATATCCTCTCAATCTCCACCATCAGCAGCTCCACTAGCTCCACTGCCACTCAAAAGCCTAAGGATCTCATTCTGCTTTGCTTCGATGCTAAGCATGACGCCCTGTAAAGAGCACTGGGGCATGCTAGGGCCTGTGTTCTCCTAGGTCTACTTGTGTTCTCTCTCAAGCTCCCTCTCTTCCTCTTGATCTAGCTCTTCCTGCACTACTTGTCTTGCCTTGCAGCTGGGGCTCCACTATGTCCTTTACTTCTCTTGAAAGAGCCCTTATTTAGTGGCCCCATCGGCATTTGGATTTCCATCTCAGGCCTTAGCTTAATTCCATTCTCTAGGCATATTTCAGTCACTAGGCTGCCAAAAGGGAGTGCACTCCTTTTTCATTTCACTTAGGATGAGGGAGGGGAGATGATGAGCAAAAAATATTTCATATTTGAAGGCCTCATTGCATGCTTTTTAACTCAACTTTTGCATCTCAGTAATTAGAGTTAGCTGATTTTATGAATAATGTTGAATTTTTTATGTTGTATGTATTTATAGCATAAATAATGGATTTTAGGACCTTGCAACTATGTTGGATATGTGGTGAAGGCATGGACACATTACATGAGGATTTGGAGGCATAAAAGTGAAGAAATCAAGGAGGTATTGGTGTTTGGCAACAAAGGCACAAGCAGCCACACCACTAGGGTGTAGAGCCTCGGTTTTCCTCTATTTTTACCATAATCCACTTCGAATCCTGAAGAGTTAAAAGCATGAAAGTTGTAGATCTGGATGTCTTCAGCATTGTGTCAAAATTTCAACTCTATCCAACGGTTGTATCAAAATTTAACTAAATTCTACGAAAGGTGGTCCGGAGCAAAAAAGTGTACAAGTACGCCGTCCAGAACAACCCAAAAGCGTGCACATCTTCTCCACTTGCTTGGGGGGTCCCACCTAAACTTCTACCACACCTACCCTGACATATTCTACCTACAACCATGCCTCCTACACCATTGTTGAAGACTTTGGAGGCTTGACATTCAATGAAGAGGAGAGAGGAAGTGGGCTGCCAGGAAGTTATAGGCTAGCTCTTCCAAGCCTATAAAATGCATTCAAATCAACCTCCCATGGATGGGAGACCTTGCACACACATGCTAGGGACCCTCATTGATGAAAATGGAAGGCACACACTCATATATTCAACATTCTTTAGCATTACAAGGGGTGGCTACCTAAGCTTAGGAGTAATTCAAGAAAGAAGAAGATGAATAGTGCTAGAAGTTTATATATTTTATTTGCATTTTCTTCATTCCAATGTCTTGTAAGGATCTTCTAAACTTTGTTTAAAGCCTTTAATGTCATTTATTACAAGTTTATTTCTAGTTTAATCCTTTACTCTAGCTTTCACCATTGTTGTTTTAAGTTTTCTTCATTTCCTAGCTTTAAAATGGGTATTGTATATTTTTCTTCATAGCTTAAGATTTCTTGCCTTAATTTAAGTTTCATGCTTCATGTCTTCATTTTATCTCTTCACATTATGCATGTCTTTCCTTTTAGTATGAGTAGCTAGATTTGTAGTTGGCTAATTCAAGGGAGACCACTTGGATTTTTCAGTTCAACTCATTTTCTTTCCTCTCTCGGTGTACGGTGGTTCGGTTAGACTGGGTTGAGAGTGGATGTGGTTGTGAGTCTTTGATATTTCATAGGCCTAGTCACAGTTTATGCTTGGATCCTCACCTTCTCTTCTCTAGCTTCGAACGAATCAATCGTTCATCTATAAACCCTCGGAGGAAGGTTTCAACTTAGTTGGGCATTCCCATTGGAGGGAACCTTTTTGTAACGCCCCAAATACCACCCTAGATGGCATTACATGCTAATCACCATTCACATCATGAGAGCACTAAATAAATCCATTCATAAGAAAATTCTCATTAATTATATATGTATAATGTCTACAACATTATCCCAAAAGAATAGACCCATCTTGGTCTTTACATTCCAAAGATTAACTAAGGTAACGCAGCGGAAAACATAGCAAAAGTAAACTACACTTTACATTATTTCAAAAGAATATCCTAGTCTAGTACAGAAGGTAGTGTCGCTTTACTCGTCCACCTCGAGATCCACAACCCCGTCTAGCTGAGTCTCCTAGTGTATGGGCTCCTCGACTCCCAACTCCTCCTCAAGAGTATAAACTGAAAGATATTGGTTGTAGGGGGTGAGCACTAAACCGGTCGGTCTCATTTAGCAAATATCATATATCAATTTTGAAAGGAAAAATAGGACATTTTAAATAGATGTCCAGTTTACACAATAGCAAGAATTTAAATGAAAGCAATAAAATACATTTCTCAAACATAAATCATGTTCAACAAGTTCTTGTAGAAACCATTTCTACAACCCCAAAACAATAGTTAACCATCTTATGTATGTTGGTTCATCCCTAGTGCCTTGTATGTTGATTGCTTCTCATGAATCGACCCAACGACTATACCTAGTTCACACATCACAATCAAATCACAAGCACTTTGGAAAAGGGCGTATACCATCTCAATGGCAGTGACGAGTCCCTTCCCAGGAAAGATATACCACCCCTAGTTCGAACTCCAGTGAACGATAGTGGTTGCATTACCAAATGAAAACCCACTACAAGTGTTAGGAAACCATCTCACCCCCACTGAGATAGACTAACCTCTAACACTCTGCGGCATCTCTTGAGGGCAATCCAAGTCCATCACAACAACCATACAAGTGAGGAAACCCAGTTATTTTTAAATAACCAACAATTTCACATTATTACCAAAATCTCCAATTTTCATATGTGTCATATGGTAGAATAATAAAAGAAAATATACAAGAGGTCATCATTACTATTATTTTGTTGTACCATATCAAACACTAGAGTTTTGAAATCAAGAACAAAGAAGAAATCAAGGAAAAAATCTATCCCTCTTGAAATCTAGGTTTTTGAAGCAAGAAGAATGGATAAAACATGTTAATAATCGCAAGAGAACTAAGAAACAAAGAACCCATAGCAAATACATACTAATAAGAGCCAAAACATATATATTAGCCCTAGCCTCAATGAAAGAGAATTGGGAGAAACCCCTACCTTGTGTTCTTGAAAAGCTAGGTTTTGATTTACTCCAAGGTACAAATCCCCTCAAACCTTGTGTTTTTCTCTTCATTTCTTCCTCTCTAGGGTTTTCTATGGTTAGAAGGGCCGAAATAAAGGCTAAAGAGGCGTCTCTAGGTATTTATAAGGTGAAAGTGGACCACAAATTGTGACATTAAACTGTTAGACTTCTTTCGGCCGTACCGATACGTCTAACTCTCTGGACCAAATTGTTCCAGAACACAGTACCGGTATGGTGTTGCCCAGTTTTGCCTATTTTCTCCATTTTTCATTTCCAATCCATCCTAAACCCTTCTAAAGTCAACCCAAACTTACACAACATACATTTAAAGACCAAACATAGTTGATCGAATTTCTTTTACAAACTATTTCATATATTCACGAGCTAAAACCGAGTTTTGACTAATATTTACAATATTAGCATTTCCTACGGGTATAACCCATATGGTTCATTCCTACGTCATTTAATATATTTAAATACTAATCAATCTATAATTATATCACTTTTAAACATGTGGGGGTTTACAATCCACCCCCCTTAAAGAAAGTTTTGTCCTCGAAACTTACCTCTAGTAGCGAATAAGTATGGGTACTTCTCTCGCATTTATAGCTCCGATTTTTAAGTTGCTTCTTCCACTCCATGGTATTGCCACAAAACCTTCACTAGTCAGATGACTTTGTTGCGAAGCACCTTCTCCTTGGCATCGAGGATCACCACTGGTTGTTCTTCATATGTTCCTCTATCTTGAACTTCAATATCCTCTAAATCTACAACATGTGTGGTCTCCAAATGGCACTTTCTCAACATCGAAACATTGAATACGTCGTGTATGCTTGATAATTGAGCTGGTGACCGAAGTTGATATGCCACTTTGCCCACTGCCATGATCACTTCGAAAGGTCTGATGTATCTTGGAGCTAATTTTCCCTTCTTGCCAAAACGAAACACTCCTTTCTTGGGTGAAACTTTGAGGAACACATAGTCCCCCCTCTTGAAACCCCAATGACCTTCTTCTTTTATCCGCATAGCTTTTCTGTCTACTCTTTGCATTGCGTAGTCTCTCCAGAATAAGTTAAATTTTCTTCGTAGTCTCCTGAATAATTTTTGGTCCAAACAAGCTACTTTCGCCCGCTTTCAACCAACAAGTCGGTGATCGACATGGCCTTCCATACAATGCCTCATATGGTGCCATCCCAATACTTGCCTGATAATTGTTGTTGTACACGAATTCCACCAATGACAAATGATTACTCCAGCTTCCCTTGAAGTCCAACACACAATCTTGTAGCATATCTTCCAAAATCTATATCACCCTCTCGGATTGGCCATCTATTTGGGGTGAAAAGCTATGCTGAAGTGTAACTCTGTTCCCATAGCTCTTTGTAGACTTTGCCTGAACTGCAGCACGAGCCGAGAGTCACGATCTAATACGATAGAGAGTGAAACTCCATGTAACCTAATAATTTCGCGAATGTAAAGCTTGCTCAAGGTCTCTAAAGTGTTTGTGGTCTTCATACTCAAGAAGTGAGCGGATTTGGTGAGTCTGTCCATAATGACCCATACTACATTATGTCCGCGCGACGTCCGTGGTAAACACGATACAAAATTCATGGTGATATGATCCCACTTTCACTCTGGGATAGGCAATGACTGTAGTAATCCTCCTGGATTTTGATGTTCGATCTTCACTTGTAGGCACACGACGCACTTTGAAATGTATTTAGCCACATCTCACTTCATTCCTCTCCACCAATACTGTCGCTTCATATCCATATACACCTTTGCGCTACCGAGGTGGATAGCAAACTTAGAGTGATGACAATCTTTAAATATCTCCTCCTTTAGGGATGAATCATCGGGAACGCATTGCTTCTCCTCATAACTCAATTTCCAATTGTTCCAAGACCATCCTTCAATTATTTTCCCATTTTCCAATTTAGCTCGAATCGACGCTAAGTCAGGATCAAAGCGTTGTAACTGCATTATTCTACGTTGGAGGGAAGGTTGGGCAACAAGATTGAGTAGGCATGGCCGAGATCTATCTTCTCCAACCCATAGATCATAGTCTCTAAGGGTATCCCTCATCTTCCATTTACTTGCAAGAACATTGAGTTCGCCCTAAGATTTTCTACTAAGTGCATCAGCGACTACATTAGCCTTCCCCAGATGATAGTTGAGTGTGAAATCATAATCTACTAGTTATTCCACCCACCGTCTCTGCTGAAGATTCAAGTCCTTCTGTGTGAACACATACTTGAGAATTTTATGATCCGAATACACTTGAAACTTCTCTCCATACAAGTAACATCTCCATAACTTAAAAGCAAAAACCACAGCGACAAGCTCCAAGTCGTGAGTGGGATAATTATGTTTATGATTTTTGAGTTGCCTTGAGCCATAAGCAACTACCTTGCCTCCTTGTATTAACACGCATCTCAAACCTTATAGTGAAGCATCGGTGTAAACATCGTATTTCTCCCCACTATTCGGAATAATGAGGACAAGTGTCATCGTCAACCTCTCCTTCAAGGTGCGAAAGGCTCGTTCACACTCTTGAGTCCACAAGAATTTCTCCCCCTTCTTCGTAAGGCGAATCATCAGCATGGCAAGCTTGGAGAATCCCTCCACGAACCTCCGGCACTAGCCTCCTAAGCTAAAAAAATTATGCACTTTGGTCACATTCTTCGGTGGTTCCCACTCCATTATTGCTTCCACCTTTGCGGGGTCAACGACTACACCCTGTTCCGATACAACATGGCCAAGGAATTTTACCTCCTTTATCCAAAACTCATTTTTTCTCATCTAAGCATATAACTTATGCTCTTTCAAAGTCTGGAGCACAATCATGCGATGACGTTAATGTTCTTCGTGTGTCTGTGAATAGATTAGTATGTCATCAATGAACACGATGACAAACTGATCTAGGTATTGTCAGAATATCATGTGCATCAAATCTATGAAGGCTGCAGGTGCATTAGTCAATCCGAGCAGCATCACCGTATATTTGAAATGACCATACCAGGTACAAAAAATGGTCTTAGGAATATCCTCCTCCTTGATCTGCAATTGATGATACCTTGTGCAAAGATTAATCTTGGTGTAATAGTTAGAACCCCTCAATTGATCGAAAAAAACATCAATATGTGGCAATGGATATCTATTCTTTACTGTTACCCATTCAAGCTTTGGTAATCTATGCACAACCGAGTGTTTTGTCATGCTTCTTCTCAAAGAGGAACTGGGCTCCTCATGATGAAGTACTCAAATGGATAAACCCAATCGCCAACAGATGGTCTAGCTATTTCCTTAGCTCCTTTAACTCCAAAGGTGTCATTCGATGGGGAGCAATCGATATGGGCTTGATTCCCGAATAGAGATCAATTTTGAACTCAATATCCCTTTGTGGAGGTAACCCAGGTCATTCGTTAGGGAAAACATGCAAAAAATCTGATAGTATTAAAATCACGTCCGTATGGGATTTTCTCGATAATCTCCGATTAAGTTGGCTAAGAAACTCAATTGGCTCTCCGCCTTAGCTTTCAAGAATCTACTACTCGTAGTAGAAAATGGATGAAAAAAATTACGATCATTCATAAAAGTAAAAACTGTTCCTCCCCGTAATTGGAATGAGATCCACTTACGAAAGCAATCCATCACCGCACAGAAATTTGACAACAGATTCATCCCAAATATGATGTCGTACCTGTTCATATCTAATGCAACCAAATTCGAAGTACACACCCTACTAGTATCCAACCGTTCTTCGGTGGGTATATCAACATGCAAAGCATGTTCTAGCTTCTCGAAACCTAATCCTAAATTAATAGAAAATACAACACGTATAAACGAATGTGTAGCACCAGGATCAAATAAAATTTGGGCCCAAGAATTATAGAGAAGAACAATACCTTCCACAATGACATTGTAGGCATCTTCCTCCGGTTGGATCAAAACAAATACCCTTCCTTGTTTGGCAGCGCTGGGAGCTTGAGCTTGTAGCGGTCTCTGTTGTTGTAGTGGCTGATTTATGTCCACTTGTCCTGTCGCTTGGTTGGCCCTTGGTGGAAGCGATGGGCAATTATGTCTGAAGTGTCCAACTCCTCCACATGTGAAAACACTGATGGTGGTATGTGGCTGACCTCCCCAATACACCTCCTGCTCCTCGAGATATCTGAGGTCTCTGTCCCACCGCCTGATCGAGGCGACGGTATGGTAACAACCTCTGTGCCCCACTGGCGTTAGGGCCCATCCTGATTGGACCTCCTTTCGCTAAGCTCTGTCGTCGCTGGCTATCCTTAATATCTCTCTCCATTAGTGTCGCTCAATTTACAAGATCTCCATAGTGTTGAATCTTGAAAGCCACCAGCTTCTCTCTAATTGCAGGCCTCAAGCCCTGCTCAAATCGTTTGGCCCTTTTGGCATCTCTAGAAATGAACTCCTGTAAACCCTCGCATGTAATAACACTTGTACCAGCTATAATTCATGTAAAAATGTATGTTATGTAAGTTTGGGTTGACCTTGAAAGGTTTTAGAATGAATTATAAATAAAAAATAGGTCAAACATGCAAAACCGGTACGCCGAGGTCTAGCAGGCAAGTCATACTAGTTCGCGTACCGGAATACTTTGTGAAAACCTAAATTTTTAAAACTAGTTTTCCAAGATTTTGGGCTAGGAATTTCATCCATCAATTGTTGTAAATGGACAATGATAGAGTATCAATGGTGATATGTTGGGCCTCGAACGAACCAATCAAGTAAAGATATACTTTGCCCTCGTATTTTAAAAGTTTGGTAAACATTTACTTGGATATTAGGATTCGTTACAAAACTAAATATTTTTGGGTCAAACTAAGGGCTCCATTGAATCCGGAAGGTCCAAAAATATTGGGTGAGGTAATATAGGGTGTATGGGAAGTTAAGAAGTATTCCGGAGCGAAAGCAAACTTTAGAAAAAATTTGGGTAGAAAGGATCTTGGACACTGCTTAGTATGTTGTCCATAACTTTTTATTCTGATGTATAATTGATCTGAAATTTAGACAGTAGGTAGTGAACATCTAGGTCTAAAAAAGTGTATTTCATGAAAATTTTACAATTCGACCTCTAAATAGGTCAAAACTAAACTGCGAGTTAAAGAAAAAATCTGTCAGTCAAACCTTACCGGTATGTGTACCAATACGCCGAACTCCTAGGGCTAAACCGTACCGGTACGTGTACCGGTACAATTTCTCTGAGGCTTGCAGAACAATAAAAAAAGATGGGATTTTGGTATTTTAAAACCCCCTTTTAAGCCCCATTTGACCCATTCTTCCATTCCACTCTCACCCCACACCTCTTAGAACCCTAGGTGAAGATTAAGGGAGAAAGAAAGGGGAGGAAGGAGATCTCTAGAGCTTGGGATTTACTTGGAGATCTTGATTCAAGGTAGGGTTTTCTTCCATTCTTTTACATTGAGCTTAGGGTTATTATATATGTATTATCTTGACTCTAAATCCTATCTATTTGCTATGAAATCATCATTCCTTGCAATTCTTGTAATCATTACTTAGTCTTAAAATATGTATGGGTGGGGTGACCACTAAATCTCTTGTATGCCTTTGAAACCCTAGCTTTCAAGGAAAATGTGTTTTCTCTTGATTTCTCCATTGCTCTTGTTTGCAACCTTAAATATTAATTGTTTTACACCATATTATGTTTGGGTAACTAATAAATCTTTGTGTATGCCTTCGAAACCCTAGTTTTCAAGGAAATTGATTTTCTCTTAATTTCTTCTTTGTTCTTGATTCCAAACCTTGATATTCGTTTGTGATTGGTTCCAAGACTGGATTTTTTACTTCTTGTTAATTTCTAAGCTTGACCATTTATTTGTTCTTGATTTCAAAACTTTAGTGCTTTATATTGAAATATAAAATGGTATTTTGATGATCTCATGTATTTTTCTTAAATTGCTCCATTGAAAAAATGTGTGTGGATTGGGATTTGAAATTGGGGATATTTGATTTATTGTGGAACTTGTGTGTTAATTGAAAAAATAGTTGATATTGTATTCATTGTGTGGTTGCACGATATGAACATGGGCTGCTATTGACCGGGTATCATGGAGTGGATAGACACCTTCTTACCCCGTGCGTGGAAGAACTTTTTCTGCCACTCGTAGTGGGGTTAGTGCTTTGGTAAGACTAAACTACTATCGCTCATGGGGTAGCTTTGTGTATGTTATTGCGTTGGACATGATATTTTTTATGGTGAGCATGCGGGATCTTGTTTCATACCTAAGACAGGAATACAGTGGTGAATCGTTCATTCTATCAAAAATAGTTTCTACTAGAGTTTTGGGAAGTATGAGATTCCTTAAGAACTTCTGAGAAACGGTTTGTGGTGGAATGGAGTATTAATTGTATTTTGTGTTCATTTATTCATTAAATTTATGTTGTTACTTAAACTAGAGATCTGTTTACAATGTCACTGTTTTCCCTGAAAAAGTTATATATGATACGTGGAAAAATGAGACCGACCGTTTTATATGTTTTCTAAACCTTGTTTGAGTCTAGGAAGATTTTCCTACTGAGCATAGTGCTCACCCCCTACAACCAATATCTTTCAGATTATACTCTAGAGGAGGAGCTTGGAGTTGATGCGCCGGAGCATTGGGAAGTTCCAATAGACGGGCAGGTGGATCCCAATGTAAATGCTTAGAACTTTATTTCCTTTTTATGCTAGACTAGGAAATTCATTTGATTACCTGGATATGTGGTGATTACCCAGATATCATATGATGCTTTGTTCTAATTCTTAATGTTCATATTCCCTTGCTTTTGGATGATTGATTGCATCTAGCAAAGCTAAAGTAC
Source organism: Ilex asprella (assembly GCA_023539305.1). NCBI lineage: Eukaryota > Viridiplantae > Streptophyta > Magnoliopsida > Aquifoliales > Aquifoliaceae > Ilex > Ilex asprella. The sequence goes on from CM042197.1 coordinate 24,976,788, forward strand.
TTTGTATAATCGATAGCCTTCCTATGACAAGGATGACTCCTGCATAGAAAGACTCTTCGTTTCAAGGCAAGTACCCCGGCTAGATCTTCATGACTACCCTTTAATCATCCCCCTTTATCAAGCTTCATTAAAAGGATGAACTATTAAAGCCATGGTTGAATGTCATGAAGAATTACTTGTTTTTTTGTGCACACAATAACTCTCCGTACATATAATTATTGTAAACTTCTAGTGAGACCTTGGAACCATGACCTTAATTGGCCATTTCTATCTTCCGATTGACTCGCCGTTGACACGGGAGTTAATTGAGTCATCAAGCAAAAATATCATATTTCGGATAATTGACCACGTCTCGATCCTCGAACTAAAGAGTGATTTCTCTGACCTTTGAATCAATCTTATATTTTGTCTAGAAAACTCTTTGAAAAGAATTTAATATTTTGTTCAAGGAATTCACCCGCGTCTCACAAACTCAAAAGTTACAATCAATTGGTTTCCTTCACCGATTACTTTAGAACACCAAAACTACTGGTTCCCTGTGGATTCAACTCCAGACTCAAACCGGATTATTACTACATCTTGACCGCATGCACTTGGGTGTACACATTTCAGATCAAGTCAAGTTTTTGGTGCCGTTGTCGAGGACCCTTGTAAAAGTGTTTTACTGGTAAAAGGTAAAAAGACCTTTTCTTTTGGTATAGATGCTTCTGTTTATTGTAAATAATTTGTTTTGCATTCATTTAATTTATGTCTGAGAACGCTCCTCACTATAAAAATTTGTCGACAGAATCTTCTAGATCGGTGAACCTATCTGAACTAAATTCACCAAGATCAATAGCAGACTCTTGTGAGAGTATTATGGCAAATGTTGATAGAAATGGAGAGGTTCCTTTAAGGGAAGATGAGGGGCCTAATCTTCGAACTTTGCAGGATTATCTGAATCCCACAAGAAATAGTATCCCCTCATGTTTTTTATTTCCTCCAGATGCACCCCCTTTTACAGTAAAGTCGGGGACTGCACAGTTGTTGCCTATTTTCCATGGATTAGATACTAAAAATCCATATTTGCATATGAATGACTTTGAAGAAGTGTGTGGAACATTTCAAGATAATTCAGAACTTGCCAAGATGAAACATTTTCTTTTTTCTCTAAAGGACAAATCTAAACAATGGCTAAATTCTTTAAAATCCCTTTCCATGCCAACCTGGCAGATATTTCAACATGAATTTTTTAGAAAATCTTTCCCCCTACATCAGACTAACATGCTAAAAAGACAAATTATGAATTTTTCGGTGAAAGAGGGGGAAACATTTTACCAAAGTTGGGAAAGATTTAAAGAACTACTCCAAGCCTATCCACACCATGCTTTTAAAAATTGGACTCTAGTTAGATTTTTCTATGATTCCTTACCCACTAGATTGCGGCAGTTTGACGAAATGAAGGCCCAAGGAGAATTTATGGGTAAAAGTATGGAGGAGGCATTCTTTTTCTTTGACACTATATCTGATAGTTCTCAGATGTGGGACTCGCTTCCCCTACCACTAGTGAAGCTAGACCATCCACTTCCCAAGGGGGAAAGTATATCTTGAAAGAAAATGATGACCTGAGAGCAAAAATGTCCACATTGTCTCGAAAGCTTGAAGCCTTAGAGATGAAAAAAATTCTTCAAGTTGAATTGGGTCCACCCACAGAACAAGTATGTGGGATTTATGCATTGACATGACATCCCTACTGGGGAATGTCCTACCATCCCTGCATTCAAAGAAGTCTTGTTGAAACAATCAAATGCATTCTCCAATTTCAACAAGTCTTACAACAGCCCATACTCTGAAACATATAATCCAGGGTGGCGGAACCATCCGAACTTCAGTTGGAGGAACACACAACCAATTCCCATGAACCAACCACAAAATTCACAACCACCACCTCAAGGACCGCCTGCATATCAACCATACCAACCACCGCACAAAAGAAACCTTGAAGATACATTGAACCAGTTCATGCAAACTCAAATGAACTTCAATGCACAGACCACCCACTCCTTTGAAGATCTTAAAAGTCACATCCAAAAGATGACTCTATCCATGGCTACACATGAAAAGGGCAAATTTCCTGCCCAACCAAAACCTCCACAAGATCAAGCCCAAGCTGTCACTACACTGAGAAGTGGTAAGGTGATTAACAAAACTGTCAGGGACATGTTGTTTCCAAAATCAAAACCTGAGTCAACCCCAATCAACTCAACAGTTGAACCTGAACTTGTGGATGGAAAATAACCTGATCCTGAGATAGAGCAAGAACCAGAACCTTCTAAAGAAGAGGAACCTTCACATCTAACTTCTACTCCTTTTCCACATAGACTTCAGGATACCAAAAGGTGAACCATCAGCCTGAAATTTATGAGCTTTTCAAGCAAGTAAAAATCAACATTCCACTTCTCGATGCAATCCAACAAGTACCATCTTATGCCAAGTTTCTAAAAGACTTGTGCACAGTCAAGAGAACCCAGAATGTCCAGAAAAGAGCCTTCTTAACTGAACAACCCAGTGCCTTGCTACAATGCAAAACCCTTCCAAAATACAAAGACCCTGGATGTCCAACTGTCTCATGTATCATTGGAGATTTCAAAATAGAACAAGTACTGTTAGATCTTGGGGCTAGTGTCAATTTGCTACCTTACTCTGTCTACCAACAGTTGGGTCTGGGTGAACTCAAACCCACTAGTGTCACACTCTAGTTAGCAGACAGATCTGTTAAAATCCCTAGGGGTATTGTGGAAGATGTACTTGTCCATGTGAATAATTTTATCTTCCCAGTTGACTTCATTGTTCTAGATACTCAACCAGCATTACATTCAGAGAATCAAATTCCTGTCATCCTTGGCCAACCCTTCCTAGCAACTTCTAATGCACTAATTAATTGCAGGAATGGAGTCATGAAATTAACCTTTGGGGATCTCACTCTTGAACTAAATATTTTCAATATTGCTAGACATCCAGGAGAGGATGAGGACGAAGACGAGGAAAACTCCATTGAAACAATGATACAAGAACATCTGATTGACACGTTCAGTGAGACTTTGCTCGACTCACCTTTGATTGAGTCTGACTCAGCTGAGTCAAAACCAAGAAGTTGCCCTAGTCACACTGTTGATACATGGGTGCCCAAATTTGAGGAACTTTCACAAAATAGCACAAAGCCAATCTCATCAAGTGACAGGCCACCTATGCCTGAATTAAAACCTCTTCCATCCAACCTCAAGTATGCATTTTTAGGAGAAAACATGTCATACCCCGTGGTAATCTCATCCAAGCTCACAGATTTGCAAGAGTCTAAACTGATTGATGTTTTTAAAAGACATAAAAACACAATTAGGTGGACCATCTCTGACTTGAAGGGTATAAGCCCGTTAGTCTGCAATCATGCAATATATCTTGAAGAGGATTCAAAACCCTCCCGTCAAATGCAGAGACGACTTAACCCTCACATGAAGGAAGTCGTGAGAATAGAAGCACTCAAACTCTTAGATGCAGGAATAATTTTTTCCATCTCCGACAGTAAATGGGTATGTCCAACCCAAGTTGTGCACAAAAAATCTGGGGTCACGGTAGTCAAGAATGATGCCAATGAACTAGTGCCTATTCGAGTCGTCATAGGACGGCGAATGTGCATTGATTATCGAAAATTGAATTTGGTAACTAGAAAAGACCATTTCCCTCTCCCATTCCTTGACCAAGTTCTAGAAAGAATTGCAAGCCATGAATTCTATTGTTTTTTGGATGGGTATTCCGGGTACAATCAAATTGACATTGCTTTAGATGATCAGGAGAAAGTCACATTCACATGTCCCTTTGGAACCTTTGCATTTAAAAGAATGCCTTTTGGGCTTTGTAGCACTCCTGCAACATTTCAATGGTGCATGCTAAGTTTGTTTAGTGACATAGTTGAAAATTTTTTAGAAAATATTTATAGATGATTTCTTTGTCTATGGGGACTTATTTGATCTATGTGTAGCAAACTTAGAAAAGGTCCTAGTAAGGTGTGAAGAAGCTAATCTAGTGCTCAATTGAGAAAAATGTCATTTCATGGTAACACAAGGCATTGTTTTGGATCACATCGTGTCGTCTGAGGGCATGAAGGTTGATAAGGCAAAAATTGATTTAATTAAATATTTGCCAGCACCTAAGACTGTAAAGGATGTCCGATCATTTCTGGGACATGCAGGTTTTTACAGGAGATTCATAAAAGACTTCAGTACCATAGCTAAACCTATGTGCCATCTCCTAAGTCAGGATGTAATTTTTAACTGGAATGAAGCTTGCCAAAAATCTTTCGAAAGGCTAAAGGGCATGCTAATTTCTACCCTAATAATGCAACCTCCTGACTGGACTCTACCCTTTGAACTAATGTGTGATGCGAGGGATCATGCTGTAGGTGCTGTATTGGGGCAAAGAAAAGATAAGAAACCCCATGTAATTTACTATGCAAGCAAAACTTTGAATGATGCTCAAATGAGTTATTCAACAACTGAGAAAGAATTGTTTGCTGTAGTTTTGTTTTGAAAAAGTTTCGTTCTTATCTGGTTGGTTCTTCTGTTACTGTCTTTACTTATCATGCAGCCCTAAAATTCTTGCTCACAAAGAAAGATGTCAAACCAAGGCTCTTAAGCTGGATACTCTTGCTTCAAGAATTTGATCTTGTCATTAAAGATAAAAAAGGGGTCGAGAATGTGGTGGCAGACCATCTTTCCAGATTAGCATATGAATTTCAAGAGGATGGACTGCCAATCAATGAGAAATTCCCCGGTGAACAACTATTCATAATTGATGAAACCCTAGGGTATGCAAACATTGCTAACTTTTTAGCTATTGGAACATTTCCCCCGTCATTCACTACCATGGACAAAAAGAAATTCTTGAAGGAAGTTCGAAATTTCTTTTGGGAAGATCCCTATGTATTCAAATATTGTAAGGATCAGATCATAAGACGTTACATTTCAGCTTAGGAAAGCAAACAAGTAATATCATTTTGTCATTCTGAAGCATGTGGTGGCCACTTTTCATCAAATAAAACTGCCGCAAAAATCCTGCAGTGTAGTTTTTATTGGCCTATACTTTTTAAAGATGTCCATTCATTTTGTCTAACATGTGATAGATGCCAAAGATTAGGAAATATTTCAAAAAGAAACATGATGCCTTTAAACCCAATTCTGGAGATTGAAATTTTTGACTGTTGGGGCATCGATTTTATGGGACCATTCCCACATTCCTTTGGCGATTTATACATTTTAGTGGCAGTAGACTATTCCATGCCGAAATAATGATCACCAAATGATGATAAGATTTTTAAAAGAAAATATTTTGTCCCGATTTAGAATTCCTAAAGCACTCATAAGTGATGGAGGTTCTCATTTTTGCAGTCGTTCCTTTTGGAAGTTGATAAAAAAATATTTAATTTTTCACAAAGTTACGACCCCTTATCAACCACAAACTAGTGGACAGGCGGAATTAGCTAATTGAGAGATCAAATTAATTTTAGGAAAAACGGTAAACCCATATCACAAAGATTGGTCATCAAGACTGACTAATGCACTCTAGGCATATTTTATTACTTTTAAAACAATGTTGGGCATGTCTCGCTATCGATTAGTCTATGAAAAACCGTGTCACCTACCTGTGGAGTTGGAACATAGGGCATACTGGGCCATTAAAACAATGAATTTTGACCTGGACAAAGCTAGACTTTCAAGAAAACTTCAGATAAATGAATTGGAAGAATTGAGAAATGAAGCGTATGAAAATGATAAAATTGCAAAGAACAGGATGAAAGTTTTCCATGATAAGAACATTGTACGAAAATCTTTTAAACCTTCCCAAACGGTCTTGTTATTTAATTCGAGACTACGCCTATTCCCTTGCAAGTTAAAATCAAGATGGACTGGAACTTACATTGTCCAAAAGGTGTTTGATCATGGAGCAATAGAAGTGAAAAACCCACATAACGGTGATATCTTTACTGTTAATGGTCAGAGGTTGAAACCATTTTTGGAAGGCTTTGTTAAAAATGTGGACACCATTAACTTAATGGAACCCGAATATCACTCTGAGAATCACGACTGTCGACACTCAAAAGGATTAGATCAGGTAAAAACCCGACCCGAGGAGACACCATCATGAGACCCCCACCACCCTTTCCCATCGTTTCCCATCTGTCACCATTGAGCCCACCCTACACCCGCCTATTTCATTTCCCAACCACATTTTCTGTCTAATCCCACTGCCTTTACTCTCCTTTTCTTCTTCTTCCTTGCTTTCTGTCAACTTCACCGTCCTTATTCATTCTTTTCTTCTTTCTTTTTCTTCTTCGTTCTTTCTTCTTCTTAGTTTCCTTTTGTTCTTAGTTGCAAGAACTGACCACACCCAAGCGAAATCATGTCTATACACCCAGAAGAGTAGACAACGATTTTGATATTGTACATTGTTTTACTTCAGTTGTTAATGGATCTATTGCTGCTTTTCGCAATCACGTACAAGCCTTACAAGCCTACCTTTGATTCCGATCTAAGTCAAAAGGATTAATGGTTGTATTTGAATTTGTAGGTATCTGAAGAAGCATGGGTCACCGCAGTTCAACTTCTTTCCAAGAATCATACTAGTAAAATCGAAACATTGGGGACAATGTTCAGTTCAGGTTGGGGGGTGTAAGAACTTGTAGTTCATATTTTGCCTATATTTTATTTTAGTACCCGTGCCATAAATTTTTTTTTTAAAAAAAATTTGTTGTTGTTGCCTTACTATATCTGTGGGTCAGTTTAAATTGTCTTTGTGACTGGCAGACATTAAAGAACCAGATAGTGAGTCTAGGAATCTTGGATATTAAATTTTTTTGGTTTAGTCTAGGAGCTCTACGCAATTTTCCATCAGATGTGCATAATATGATCGTAAGAAAAGCAAGGCTGGTAAGGAAAAATGAGATCCGAGAGCAGCAAGCAAAACCCCTCTGTGGCAGAAGAACTTTTGCTAAACGCCGACGTGCCGAGAGACTTGGTGCTTGTAAACAGTGCGACCGAGTATTTCATGATAAAAGATACAATCAGTGCACTGAACCGATTTATGGTCGCGCACTCGATCGATTAGACTGGATAGTGAATGGGCAGAGTAAGGATTATCCTGACACGCCATCCGATTTCGGTGTTATGCTTAACTGGTTTGTGAGACAAGAGATTAGGAGAGTCACTGGTAGTTCAAGCTACATAGAGGATGACTCAGATTAGGATTGTTTTCCGATAAGCTGTGGAATGATTGTGTGTTGAGAAATGAAAGCCAATGGCCCAAATTTTGGAAAAATTTTAGCATATATTTTTCTGCTTTTTGATTTCTGCTTTGAAAATATGGGCCGAGTAAGGAATGTCCCAAAATACCAACCTCAAGTGCGGGTGGGGATTTATCCTGAGACGCCAAGAATTTTTGTTTTGAATTTGTGATGTTTAGCCTTCTCTGATTGTGTATAGTGTAACAGAAAATTTTAATTTTGATTTACCGTTCGAACGTTGGTTCCGTTCGAACGGTTCCTGCTAACAGTACTTTGCCTTTGATGAATTCTCTGATAAAAACACTGTGGAAAACACAAAAGTACTAGGAGCAACACATTTGAGTTTTGGTCAACCGTTCGAACGTTGAGTACCGTTCGAACGCATAATGCTTGCAGTACTTTTGAGACTGATGAACTCTCTGATGGAAACACTGCAGAAAATCCAAAGTACTGGGAGCAACACCTTTGATGGTTAAACCGTTCGAACGTTGAGTTCCGTTCGAACGGTACGACGCAAACTATAAAAGCCTGGCGTCTTTTTCATTTTAGAAACCCCCAAATTATTCTGAAATTCTCCAACCCTAGGGCTCGTTTCTCAGTTCCCATACTCTAATCTCCCCACACACCCCAAGAAACATCAATTAGACTCTCCCCTACCCATTTCCAGCTAACAAGCATGAACCTCAGACCTCAAGCCCAAATTTTTGAATTCTCCCTCAATCTCCACACCGTTTGAACGACCATGCCTCGAATGAAAATTCCTGCTAGGCGCAAGCAACAAGTCAATCAAGAACCCAACTGGGTTGAGGAGGTAATCCAAGATGAGAGAGGCAGAGAGAAGAGAAAGAGGTATGATCGTACTAGATTTCTAAGTGCTATGAAAGCACAAAGGTATGAAAATTTCTTTAAAAGTCAAGCTGTGGTGTGTGAAAGGGATATTGTAGTCTCTGATTTTGCTGAGCTAGGTTTGCTGGAGGAAATGGAGAGAAGAGATTGGGTGTTACACTTGGATAATGGAGGGAGAGCTATTGTTGATTTGGTACAAGAGTTCTACTCTAACGCCGAAATCATCAATGGCTCTATACGGACATATGTGAGGGGACACCACATCGATGTGGATGAGGCATACCTCAAGGAGATTAGACCCGAATTACCTCTAATGGAGAATCCCATCTATCCTCCAAAGAAAAGTGTTGAGCTAGATAGAGTAGGAATGGAATTGACCGGAGACATAAACTTTTCATGGGGAGGGATTGAAGCAAGGGGAGCTGACCGATAAATATAGAACGCTCAATTTAATTGCGCTCTCCAACCTAGCCCCTCTAAAAAGGAAAAATGAAAATTTTCCAGAAATTGCGCGCCTCCTGTATGCTATAGGGAGAGGTCACAACATCGATCTCCCCTCCATCATCCTAAATGAAATTAAGAAAGGATGCAACGTGAAGAAAAGTGCTTTACCTTTTGGCACTTTGGTGACAGAGATTCTTCAAGAAAATGGAGTGTGGGAGAGACCCAAAATGGAAATATAATTCCCAATGGGAAAACTTGAAAGGGGCTCTTTCAAGAGAAGCCGTGGACACAGCGATCCAGCGACAAGGAGGCAAGAAAGGCCACCAACCCAAGGAGGGGATGAAGTACAAGATGAGCTAGACCGAGATGAGGAGAGAGAGATTGATAGAGAGATGGATGAGGAGGGAGTGTAGCCTGATCGGGCAGGACCTAGCTCCAGCACCTAGAGATCCCTTAGGGAGATGATGATTGGGATTGAGAGCAACCAAGCTGAGATTCTCCGACAGCAAGCTGAGATCTTCAAACAACAAGAGTAGATTCTTAGCTATCTTAGGGGTGGAGCTAGGAGAGATTGAGAGGAGAGTACTGTGATTGTTGTAGTTGCTTGTTTACTTTTTCTTTTGTTTAAATGTGTTCGTATGTTTTCTTAGATAGCTTCAAGTCTTAGGTTATTTTTCTGTTGCTTCTTGGATGAAGTGAATCATTGATGTACCAAATGAACATATCTTGAGAATGGAATGATTCAGTTTATCATATCTTTTTATTTGGTCGAAAGCACCTATAAATTGCAAATAAACTCATGTTGATAAAAACACATGTGAATTTTGAGATTGCTTGTTAAAGTAACAAATCACATGATCTGTTTGACACACATTTTAGTAATCTTGACCTCGGGTCACAACTCTTTTAACTGATATGATTTCTATGCTTATATTATAAAATGAACGTGAGTATTTATTGTTCTCAAAGTACACAGTGATCAAACTCAAAAATGGAATCAGTATATAACCGACATTCCCAGATAAACCTGACATGATCGGTGGAGATTACAAAGGACATCATGGTAAGATTCGAACCTTGCGATGCTTCAAAGAGAACACCCACGTTTACTCAAGAAAGGTTTTCATTCATTGTCTATCTTTCAATAATCTCATTAATTTCATTTTGTTTGATACCACTAATGTGATCTATTTGACATATCTTGCAATAAATACAGGCAAGACGACACATGTGTATGCACATACTTGAGAAAGGATCTTAGGCCATCTTTGGATTAAAATTTGAGCCTCAGCCAATCGTTTCACAAAAGTATGACCCTAGTCAGCCATGATCGAGCCCTCAAATGATAAATTCTCTTCCAAGAAGCCCATATGATGACCAAGCCACAAGAAAAATAATTAACCTACTTTGCTATCTAATTTTCTTACACCCTCGTTTGAACATAAATGATACAAGAAAAGCAAGGAAACTAGAAAAACTACCAATTGTTGCTGTTCTATGAAAGAAAAGGAAATCGGTGAAAACAACCGAGAAAAGGAAAAGAGGTAGAAAGACAGGAATTGCCAAGAAAGTGAAAAATGGGAAAATGAAATCCCATTCCCAAAAGAAAATGATGAAAAGCCAACGAGAGATGTACTAAAATGCATAAAAAAGATAGCAATCTTAAAAACTCCATTGACGTCGTTTCGTTAGCCTCTGACCTCTAGCCACATTACAACCAATGAAAGCCCTAATTGTTCTCAAGTCTGTTGTATATGCATGTTGTCAATCAAAATTTTGGAGTATGTTATATGGCATTTCATTATTTGCATCAATATTCTTCCATGAGGTTATGCCAAGAACATGATTAGTCTTTTTTTTTTTTTTGCTATAAAGTTTCACTCATTTACTAAATTATGTATGTAATTTCTGATTGGCCATCTTCTGATTACATGCTCAGTGAGAAACAAGTCACCATATTCAGAGTGAATCTTTTGCTGAGAGATTTGGAAAGTCAAAACTATCCGTGAAGGGTGATTAAAGTGGAATGTTTGTTATACACCAATTCTTGTTTCTAGAATGATCACCCCACTACAAAGGAAATTTCAAATGCTAATGTGTCAAATGCTAACCTTTGCATAGGGATTATACCAATGGTAAAGAACTTGTGGACCTTATGATAAAAATTAAGGGATGGGTGTCTTAATGACCATGATGATAATTCACTTTAATCAAGCAATCTCACATTGACATTTGTTCGACCGAAGTTGTTGGGTAGCTTTATTGAAAACCCTCACGAGACAACACTCATCCTCTAGGGCAAACCTAAAGGTTCAACGGCTTGTTGCATAAGCTAAATGCAATCGAATAACCAACGAAAAAGGTATTAGAAATAGATTTATTTTTAATTAAAATTGTTGCATTACTAGGGACTAGTAATATCTAGGTTGGGGGTGTCATTAAAACTCAAAATAGCATACTCTTATACCATGTTTTGAACTAATTATGCTTTGGTGGAGCTTAAAGAATGATGTTTCAGGTCTTAAAGTGAACAAGGGTACAAAGGCACCAAAAATCATCCCTTGGTGGAAATCACAGCATTTTAATGAACTAGTTGCAGAAGCTTGGAATAAGGAAGGAACGTTCGAACGTCAAACACCATTCGAACGGTCATGATAAACCAGGCCAGAAACTGTTATCTGTGTTGCAGGAAAAACCCAAGACCTTGGAGATTCAAGAACTACGTTCTAACGGTACTTAACGTTCGAACGTCTACTGGGGCAAGGACAAGATCAGACAGACTGAAGACATGGCGTGTTGCAGACTTGCAGAGTTGCAGTCAGAAGGCCCAAGCACTTGAGTGCCACGTTCGAACGGTGGCCACTATTCGAACGCCCCAGGAATTATTGGACATATCAGTTAAGATTCTGCAAGGACCTGGAGGGAAGATCTACATGAAGACTTGGAGGAAGATTTTGGGACAGAAACCACGTGTGGACGGATATAACTGACGTGGACTATATCCTTCTGACGTTTGAACGGCAGAGAGCAAAGACAAAGGAACCGTTCGAACACCCAAACCGTTCGAACGGTGTGGACAGACTGCCTGTAGAGTAGTTGACATTTGACTTTGACTTTGATGCCCAACTCTATTCTTTTACCCCCTCCCAGCCTTCTCCTTGCTTGTAAATACACTTAGCTTTCTGTAGAAGAGACACACATGGGTGGAACCATTTGAGAGGTTTACCATTTAGCATTTCATCACTTCCATTTCAATTCTTGTCTTAGTCTTTTTCTTTACTAGAAGAAGTGGGGAGTTTAGATTCCAACTCGTTTCCTTTACATTAATGTTCACATTTACATTTACTTAAGAGTTGTAATTCCTTTATTTACTTTAAGTATTTACATTTATGTTCTTGATTTACATTTAGTCTTTACAAAGGAAAATCTGTGAAGCATGACTAAATTGTAGTAGTTACCTTTGACCCTTGATATTGTAGGATTAAAGATTATAGCTTTTAAAAGCTCGATGTCACATATAGTAGACAATCATTGAAATAAGCATGATTTCAATGTTTGGTGTTTACTCATATTGTTATGTGAGATCTTTTAAATGATATTGAAGTTTTGTTGGGCGAATATGGAGTTCTTTTTCTTGTCTCTTTTAGTACATTATTAAGATAGGCTTGATTAGTTACACTTGAGTATTGTTGGTATGATTATTGAAGATTCTAACTTGACAATTAGTAGTGATAATTGGAAAGATGTAATTTGAGAAATCAATGACGATACCTATGCAGATTGGCTTTGACATGGATGTAGAAACCTTATGTAATATTTGGGGTAAATGATTATGGTTATCCTGATAATTAGGGAATCGTTATTATCTTGGAGATTATGAATAATGATTAAGACTATGATGACCAATGTGGGTAAATTGAGGAACATTGGTTTAATCATTAGGAGTCTTGTTTTAGTTTTGAATATATTATGAGAAGTCTGATGATATGAAATTGAGAGATATTTTGGGATCCTTGACAGTATATCATCACATCTTGGTATATTACGAGATATATATTGTAATGGATTATACCATAGAGATTCGAAAGTATAAGTATCGTGAAAAGAGTTCTGATGTTAATGAAAGCCACTAAGAATTGATTACATGGTTATTAATTCTAGCTCAAGGTTAGAGATTGAGAATGAATACTTGGGAGATAGAAAATAATTGACCTTAATCGAGTTGGTGAACATGAAGAGATATTAAGATTGATCCAAAGGTATGAATCCAGAAACAAATGAGTTATGAAGGGGATTATAAGACTTATTGATTTGAGCTCAAGATTGGGGACTGAAATAAAATATCTTGGAGATATAACTTGACACTTAGAGAGTTAGTTAAGGACTAAAATTCACTTTCCATGGATTAAATGAATCGTTAATGTGCACATTTTTTTTTAAAGCCATACTCGGAGTATAAATGTGGTTAGGTTTTAGTTGTACTCTTTGCTAGAATTTGACATATCTTCCAAAAACATTCAAACCTATGGGAATTCATATCTTGTGGCTAGTTTTGATTTGTAAATTGGTGAATGTAGAGAGTATAAGCTTGAAGAGTGGGATTCAATTTCTTAGGAAACTTGGTGTACAGTTTGATGGTTATAATTGTTGGGAATTTCGTGGTGTCCACCGAACTACATAAATTTATAAGTGTCCATAGGATGTAAAGTTATTATTAGAATTTAAATATTGTGAGTTTCTCTAGTCTAGTGAGAAACAACGTCAATAAGAATGATACATCTATTTAAGGAATCGTTGTAGATCTTGTCCAAATGATATTTCTAAGTGTTGGATTATAACGTAATTTGGGGTATATGAAAAATGGGTAATCTCATTAGTGAAATTGAATTTGGTTATTGCGAAATACTTATGGATAAGCTATATGTAAAAAGCAAACATGAGAATTTTTAAAATGATTGGTACAGTCAAAAGAGAAGTGATATCCGTTGAATAGGAAATAAGTTGAAGATCTAGCAATTATGCATGATATGGAATTAGTTTAGACAATCACATGGAATTATTGAGTATAAAGAATAATAAAAAATAGTTACTGAAGGAAAACTTGGAGACTTCCTTAACTGTAGTGACAGTATAAGTTAAAGGTATGGATTTAAAATTAAGATATAATATACTATTTTAATCTTGACTTGGATGTTTAAAGGATGTAATAGAAGTGGAGACATCATAGCTAAATGGACAATGATAGAGTACCAATGGTGGTATGGTGGGCCTCGAACAGAACAATCATGTAAAGATATACTTAGCCCTCGTATTTTAAAATTTTGGTAAACATTTACTTGAATATTAGGATTGATTATAAAACTAAATATTTCTAGGTCAAACTAAGGGTTCCATTGAATCTGGAAGGTCGAAAAACAATGGGAGAGGTAATATAAGGTTTATTAGATGTTAGGAAGCATTCTAGAGCGAAAGCAAACTTTAGAGAAAATTTGGGTACAAAGGATCTAGGACACTTCTTAGTATGTTTGCCATAACTTTTTATTCTAAGGTTAATTTGATCTGAAATTTGGACAGTATATAGTAGACAGCTAGATCTACAAAAGTATATTTCATGAAAATTATCAAATTCGATCTCTAAATGGGTCAAAACTGAATTGAAAGTTGAAGCAAAAATTTGTCAGTCAAACTATACTGGTACGTGTACCGGTACGCCGAACTCCAGTAGCTAAACCGTACCGGTACGATTTCTCTAAGGCTTGCCGGACAGTAAAAACAAACAGAATTTTGGGGTTTTAAAACACCATTTTAAGCCCCCTTTGACTCATTCTTCCATTCCACTCTCATCCCACACTTCTTAGAACCCTAGGAGAAGATTAAGGGAGAAAGAAAGGGGAGAAAGGAGATCTCTAGAGCTTGGGCTTTACTTGAAGATTTTTATTCAAGGTAGGGGTTTTCTACCATTCTCTTACATTGAGGTTAGGGTTATTATATATGTAATATCTTGACTCTAAATCTTATCTATTTGCTATGAAATCATCATTTCTTGCAATCATTACTTAGTCTTAAACTATGTATGGGTGGGGTAACCACTAATTCTCTTGTATGCCTTTGAAACCCTAGCTTTCAAGGGGAATATTTTTTCTCTTGATTTCTCCCTTGCTCTTATTTGTCAACCTTAAATATTACTTGTTTTACACTATATTAAGTTTTGGTAACTAATAAATCTTTTTGTATTCCTTCGAAACCCTAGTTTCCAAGGAAGTTGATTTTCTCTTGAATTCTTCTTTGTTCTTGATTCCAAACCTTGATATTCGTTTGTGATTGGTTTCAAGACTTGATTGTTCCCATGTTTTTAATTTTCTAGCTTGATCATTTATTTGTTCTTGATTCCAAAACTTTAGTGCTTTATATTGGACGATAAAATGATATTTTGATGATCTCATATATTTTTCTTAAATTGCTCCATTGGAAAAATGTATGAGGATTGGGATGTGAAATTGGAGATATTTGCTTTATTATGGAACTTGTGTGTTAATATGAGAAAATGGTTGGTATTGTATTCATTGTGTGGTTGCATGATATGAATATGGAGTACTATTGATCGGGTATCATGGAGTGGGTAGACGCCTTCTTACCCCTTGCAGGGAAGAACTTTTCCTACCACTCGTAGTGGAGTTAGTGCTTTGTTAAGACTAAACCACTATCGATCACGGGGTAGCATTGTGTATGTGCTTGCGTGGGACAAGATATTTTCGATGGTGACCATGCGGGGTCTTGCTTCATACCTGAGATACGAATACAGTGGTGTATCGTTCATTCTATCAAAAACAGTTTCTACAAGAGTTTTGGGAAGTATGAGATTCCGCAAGAACTTGTGAGTAACAATTTATGGTGGAATGGAGTATTAATTGTATATTGCGTTCATTTATTGTTTAAATTACTGTTGTTAATTAAACTTGAGATCTATTTAAAATGTCACTATTTTTCCTTAAAAAGATATATATGATATGTTGAAAAATGAGATCGACCGTTTTATATGTTTTCTAAATCTTGTTTTAGTCTGGGAGAATTTTCCTACAAAGGTTAGTGCTCACCCCCCTACAACCAATTTTTTTCAGATTATACTCTAGAGGAGGAGCTAGGAGTTGATGCGCCGGAGCATTGGGAAGTTCTAATGCACGGGCAGGTGGATCCCGATGTAAATTCTTAGAACTTTATTTCCTTTTTATGTTAGACTAGAAAATTCATTTAAGAGATATGGTGGAGTCAAGTATTATTTTGTATTTTTGCTGCATTACCTTATTTGATTTTTGGGATGTAACTGTCATTATATGGCATATTCTTTTGGATAATGTAGTAAGTATTTTATGGAGAATGAATGAAGTCTCATTTATTCATGGATTATATTAGTGCTCTCATTTGGTGAATGGTGTTTAAGAATGTAATGTCGTCCATGGTGGTATTTGGGGAGTTACAACTCTGTAGCATAGTGGGACTACTCGTCAAACCTCCTCTCATACTAGGCTATTGTCGTGCTCCCTTGTCGGAGAGCGAGAAAATAGGTGCTCATCTTTTCTCTGACTGATTCAAAAAAGTATTTGTCTTGGAAGATTTGGTCGAACTCCTCCCAAGTGAGAACATTAGTGTTCCTCCTTTGTTTAACTGAGTCCCACCAATGGTCGGCCTCCCCCTCGAACAGGTAGATAGCTAAGCCAACCTGCAATTCCTCGACAACTCCCATGCCGTCGCAAATCTTCTTTACTCAGCGGATCCATCTATCCGCATCCAAAGGGTTCGAGTTCCCTTGAAAATTAGATGGGTGTTGTCTCAGATACTCTCAGAGAACTACCATTCTCCTATTCTCTTCTCCGTTGCCAGGTACTTGGGCTAGTGGATGAGCTCCAATGTTATGGTTGTTCCCATTCTGGAGTTGTACTAGAGTGGTAAGCTCCCTCAAACACTGATAGATGTCATTAATGGCATCAGGAGGTGGTGGTGGATTTGCTTGACCTCCACGCCCACGCCCACACCCACGCCCACGCCCACGCCCTCCTCCACCATACATCATGCCCATCAATTCACAATTTAGTTTCATTGATGTACAAGATATCCTAGGTATTACTTTAATCTAAAACGTAAGATTCACCTAAACTTGACACTAATCCTACATCTCTAGTGATGATCCATAACCTACAGCTCCCATGTAAGATCTAAAGTCTAGGCTCTGATATCAAAACCTGTGAGGTCCCAAATACCACCCTGGACGACATTACATGCTAATCACCATTCACATCATGAGAGCACTAAATAAATCCATCCATAAGAAAATTTTCATTAATTATATAAGTATAATGTCTACAACATTAACCCAAAAGCATAGACTCATTTGGGTCTTTACATTCCCAAGATTAACTAAGGTAACCAGCAGAAAACATAGTAAAAGTAAACTAGACTTTTCATTGTTTCAAAAGAATATTCTAGTCTAGTGCAGAAGATAGTGTTGCTCTACGCGTCCACCTCGGGATCCACATCCCTGTGTAGCTGAGTCTCCCAATGTACTGGCTCCTCGACTCCCAACTCCTCCTCAAGAGTATAATTTGAAAGACATTGATTATAGGAGAGGTGAGTAGTAAGCTCTGTAGGAAAATCCCCCCAAGCTCCAACAAGGTTTAGAAAAATGTAAAATTGGTCGGTCTCATTTGGCTAATTTCATATATCAATTTTGAAAGGAAAAGTAAGACATTTTAAATAGATCTCTATTATATACAATAACAAGAATTTAAATGAAAGCAATAAAATACATTTCTCAAACATAAATCATGTTCAACAAGTTCTTGTTGAAACCATTTCTACATTCCCAAAACAATAGTTAACAATCTTATGTATGTTGGTTCTTCCCTAGTGCCATGTATGTTGATTGCTTCTCATGAATATACCCAATGACTATACATAGTTCACCCATCACAATCAAATCAAAAGTACTTTGGAAAAGGGCGTCTACCATACCAATGGCAGTGACGAGTCCCTTCCCAGGAAAGGTATACCATCCCTAGTTCGAACTCCAGTGAACGATAGTGGTTACATTACCAAATGACAACCCACTACAAGTGTTAGGAAACCATCTCAATTTGATTATACCCAGAATATCCATCCAAGAAACAGTAAAATTCATGGCGTGCAATTCTTTCTAGAACCTGATCAAGAAATGGGAGAGGGAAATGGTCTTTCCTAGTTACCAAATTTAGTTTTCGGTAGTCAATGCACATTCGCCATCCTGTGACGACTCGAGTGTGCACTAGTTCATTGGCATCATTTTTGACAACTGTGACCCCAGACTTTTTTGTTACAACTTGGGTTGGACAAACCCATTTGCTATCAGAGATGGGAAAGATTATCCCTGCATCTAAGAGTTTGAGTACCTCAGTTCCCACAACTTCCTTTTTGTGAGGATTTTGTCGTCTCTACATTTGAAGACAGGGTTTTGAGTCCTCTTCAAGGTATATTGTATGATTGCAGATTAATAGGCTTATATTTTTCAAGTTAGTGATGGTCCACCTAATGGTGCTTTTCTGACTTTTAAGAATTTCAATCATTTTAGACTCTTGCAAGTCTATGAGTTTAGAAGAAATCACCATTGTGTGTGACTCATCTTCTCCTAAAAATGCATACTTAAGGTTAGATGGAAGAGACTTCAATTCAGGCTTTGGTGGCCTGTCACTTGATGATAGTGACTTTGTACCACTTGATGAGAGTTCCTCAAATTTTTGGACCCGTATTTCAATAGCATGCATAGGGAAAATTTTTGTATTTGACTCATCATTTGTTGAATCATATGAGATGGACTCTAGCAGAGATGATTTAGTCAGGTGTTTATAGAATGTGTCACTTAGATGTTCCTGTATCAGTGATTCAATGGAGTTTACTTCCCCTTCTTCCTCATACTCTCCTGGGTGTTTAGCAATATTAAAAAATGTTCAGCTCAAGAGTCATATTCCCAAAAGTTAATTTCATAACTCCATTTCTGTAATATATTAGTGCATTGGAAGTTACTAGAAAGGGACGACCAAGAATGACAGAAATTTGGTTCTTTGAATGCAATGCTGGCTGAATATCCAGAATAATGAAGTCAACAGGGAAGACAAAGTTATCCACGTGTACAAGCACATCTTCAACAATGCCCCTAGGTATTTTGATAGATCTGTCTGCTAGCTGGAATGTGACACAAGTGGGTTTGAGTTCACCTAGACCCAACTGTTGGTAGATATAGTAGGGTAGCAGATTAACACTAGCTCCAAGGTCTAATAGTGCTTGTTCTATCTTGAAATCTCCAATGACACATGGTATAGTTAGACATCCAGGGTCTTTGTATTTTGGAGGGATGTTGCATTGTAGCAAGGCACTGACTAGTTCTGTCAGGAATGGTCTTTTTTGGACATTCTGGCTTCTCTTGACTGTTCATAAGTCTTTTAGAAACTTGACCTAAGATGGTACTTGTGAGATTGCATCAAAAAGTGGAATGTTGATTTTTACTTACTCGAAAAGCTCGTAAATTTCAAGCTGATGCTTTAACTTTTGTGTGGCTTTTAGTCTGTGTGGGAAAGTAGCAGGAATTGAACATGAAGGTTCTCTTTCTTCAGAATGTTCTGGATCTTGTTCTATCATAGGCTTAGGCTCCTTTTCAATTACAAGTTCAGGCAACTGATGAGTTTATTGGGATTGACTCAAGTTTTGACTTTAGAATTAGTCTGTCTCTGATGGTCTTGTCAATCACCTTGCCACTTCTTTGTGTGGTGACAACTTGTGCTTGGTCATGTGGAGGTTTTGGTTAGGCAGGAAACTTGCCCTGTTCTTGGGTGGTCATGGATTGAGTCAACTTTTGAATGTGGCTTTTAAGATTTTCAAAGGAATGGGTGGCCTGTGCTTTGAACATAGTGAAAGACTGCGTGGAATGGGCATTGAAGTTCATTTGGGTTTGCCTAAACTGGTTCAGTGTATCCTCAAGGTTCCTTTTGTGTGGGGGTTGATATGTAAAAGGTCCTGGAGGTGGTGGATGTGAATTTTGTGGTTGGTTCATGGGAGTTAGTTGTGTGTTCCTCCGACTAAAGTTCGGGTGATTTCGCCACCTTGGATAGCATGTTTTAGAGTATGGGTTGGAGTAAGGTTTGTTGAAGTTAGAGATTGCATTTGTATTTTCCAACAAGACTTCTTTGAATGCAAGGATGATAGGTCATTCCCCAGTAAGATGTCCTGTCAATGGATAGATTCCACACACTTGTTTTGTGGAAGGGCCTATATTGACTTGATGAATTTTTTTCATCTCGAAAGCTTCAAGATTTCTAGACAAAGTAGACATTTTTTCTCTCAGGTCATCATCTTCTCTCAAGACATACTTTTCCCCTTGGAAAGTGGATGGTTTGACTTCGCTAGTGATAGGCGAGGTTGAGTCTCACATCTGAGAACTGTCAGATATGGTGTCAAAGAAATAGAATGCCTCTTCTGGACTTTTACCCATAAACTCTCCTTGGGCCATCATTTCAACAAACTGATGTAGTCTAGTGGAAAAGGAGTCATAAAAAAATCATACTAGAGTTTAATTCTCAAAAGCATGGTGTGGGTAGGCTTGAAGCTGTTCTTTGAATCATTCTCAACTTTAGTAAAATGTTTCCCCTTCTTTCACCAAAAAATTCATGATTTGCCTTTTAAGTGTGTTGGTCTGATGTAAGGGGAAATTTTTTCTAAAAAATTCATTTTGAATGGTCTAACAGGTTGGCACGGAAAGAGATTTTAAAGAATTTAGTCATTGCTTAGCTTTGTCCTTTAGAGAGAAAGGAAAAAGTTTCATCTTGGCAAGTTTCGAAATGTCTTGAAATGTTCCACACATTTCTTCAAAATATTTCATATGAAGATATGGATTTTTGGAATCCAACCCATGGAAAACAGGTAACAACTGTGCAGTCCCTGACTTTAAAGTAAAGGGGTGCGTATGGAGGAAATACAAAACACGAGGGGACACTATTTCTTGTAGGATTCAAGTAATCCCTCAAAGTTCAAATGTTAGGCACTTTATCTTCCTTCAAGTGAACTTCTCCATTTCTATCATTATTTGGCATAATATTCTCACAAGAGTCTGCTATTGATCTAGGTGAATTTGGTTCAGACTGGTTTGTAGTGAGGAGCGTTCTCAGACATAAAAGAAATGGAAACAAAAAAAAATTATTTACAGCAAGCAAAAGAATATATACAAAAAGAAAGGTCTTTTTACCTTTTACCTTAAAACACTTTTACTAAGGTTTCCCGACAATGGCGCCAAAAACTTGGCTTGATCGAAAATGTGTACATTCAAGTGCAGACGGTCAAGCTATAGTAATAATCCAGTTTGAGTTTGGAGTCGAATCCATAGGAAACTTGTTGTATTGGTGTTTCAAAGTAAACAGTGGTGAAGATCAATCGATTGTAACCTTTGGGATTTGTAGTTGTGAGATTGGGAGGTTTTTCCTGGATTGAATATGAAATTCTTTCCAAGAAGGTTTTCTTGACAAAATATAAGATAAATTTAAATGAAATAAAAGTCACTCCTTAGTTTGAGGATCAATACATACAGTCAATTATCCGATTTATGATATCTATGCTTAATAACTCAATTAACTCTCGTGTCAACAAAAAGTTAATTGGAAGTCGAAGATGGACTGTGAGAAGTAAGATCATGGTTCTGATGTCTTTCTAGAAGTTTACAAGAATTGCTTGTGTCGAGACTTAACCAATCTACAAACCAGCAAGTGTTTCTGTAAGACATCCAACCATGATTGTAATATTCCATTCGTTAAATGAAGCACAATAATGGGGATGATTAAAGGGTGGTCATGAAGACCTACCCCGGGTACTTACCTTGAATTGAGGAATCTTTCCATGCAAGAGGCATCTGTGTCATAGAAAGACTCTCGATTATACAAAGTGTCTTAGCTTTGCTAGAAGCAATCAATCATCCAATAAACAAGGGATAAACATTAAGCATTAGAATAGTGCATAAATGTAACTCGCCGACTATTTATACATGCCCTTCACCTCTTACTAACGAGTGAATGAGAAACTATTCACTCTTTATGGCTTTGGTAAAGCTAGAAAAGTGAGTGATGCTCATCCCTCTAAGTAGAGGACTTTGTAAAATAAAAGCACAATAACAAGGAGCCAATCTTCTACAAAGAATGAGTGAATCATATTCCACCCCAGATTCATAATCAAATATTGCATATTCCTATACCCCTTTTCGGACTAATTGTACTTTGATGGAGTTTAATTGATGAGGTTTCAGGTCATAAAATGAACAAGGATTCAAGGTCATCAAAAAGAGCCATTGGAGATAAAAACAGCTCATTAGAGAACAAATTTCAAAAGCCTTGAAAAAATAAGCAACGTTCGAACGTTATAACCGTTCAAACGGTGGTAAGAAACCAAGCCAACTGTTACAGACCACGAAGCAGCCAAGAACCAAAGTCCTGAGGAACAGCGAAACCGTTCGAACGTTTGTAACCACCGTTCCAACGACCACTGGAGCAAGGACGATATCAGACTGACAGAAGATATGGCGTATTATAAACTTGCAGTCAGAAGGCCCAGGCACTTGAGTGCCATGTTCGAATGCCCAAACCGTTCGAACACTCCCTGGAATTATTGGAGAGACAGAGTAGTCAAACTTTGCTTAGACTTTGAGGGAGTTTTGTACAAGGGACCTAGAGAAAGATTTGAACAAAAGACCTGGAGGAAGATTTACACAAGAAAACCATGTGTCTTCTGACCTGAATGGCAGGCAGTGACAACATCTGTCATTGAACGATGTAGAGCAAAGACAGAAAAACTGTTCGAACACCCAAACTGTTCAAACGGTGTGGACAGAATGCCTGCAGAGTGGTTGGCTTTTCACTTTGACTTTGACGCTCAACTCTATTCTTTTACCCCCTCCTCGGCTTTCTCCTTGCCTATATATACCCTTAGTTTGGGGAGGGAGAAAAGGGGAGAAAAGGAACTTGGCACTAAACACTTGGTAGCCAACATTTCTAATTTATGGTTCTTCTATTTTGTCTTAGTATTATTTCTTTCCTAGAGAGTGGGGAAGTTAAATCCCCATTCCTTTTCTTTCTATTAATGCTTACATTTAAATTTACTTAAGAGTTGTAATTCCATTATTTATATTTAGTCTTTACGTTTATGTTCTTGATTTACATTTAGTCTTTACATTTATGTCTTTATTTACTTCTAGTCTTTACATTTATGTTTTTACACACACGCTTTTAATTATGTCTTGCACTTTCATTATTTGAGCTCCCTTCTTGCTTAGAAGAGTGAAACTCTTCCACTTTTACAAAGCTTTACCAAAGTTGTGAAGGGTGGAACGTGATACACTCATTCTTCGTTGAAGATTAGCTCCTTGTTAATTGTACTTTTCCTTTGCGAAGTCCTCTACATAGAGAGATCAGCATCACTCATTTTTCTAGCTTTACCAAAGTTATGAAAAGTGAGTAGTTTCTCATTCACTCTTTAGTAAGAGGTGAAGGACATGTAGTAATTATCCGGATATTATATGATGCTTTGTTCTAATGCTTAATGTTTATATCCCCTTACTTATTGGATGATTGATTGCATATAGCAAAGTTAAGGTACTTTGTATAATTGAAGGTCTTTTTATGACATGGATGACTCTTGCATGGAAAGACCCCTCGGTTCAAGACAAGTACCCCAGCTAGATCTTCATGACTACCCTTTAATCATCACCATTATCAAGCTTCATGTAAAAGGGTGGAACATTGAAATCATGGTTGGATGTCACGTGGGAACACTTTCTTGTTTGTGGACGCAATAACTCTCGGTACAAATAGTTCTTGTAAATTTCTATAAGACATTGGAACCATAATTTTAATTCTCACAATCCATCTTTATCTTTCGATTAACTTCCTGTTGACATGGGAGTTAATTGAGTTATCAAACAAAAATATAATATTCCGGATAGTTGACCACATGTCTCGATCCTCAAACAATAGAATGACTTCTCCGCCATTTGAATCAATCTTAAATTTTGTCTAGAAAAATTCTTGGAAAGAACTTAATATTTTGTTCAAGGAATTCACCCACATCTCACAATCCTAAAATCTCAAAGATTACGGTCAATTGGTCTTATTCACCGATTACTTTGAAACACAAAAACTACTAGTTCCCTATGGATTCGACTCCAGACTTAAACCGGATTAGTACTACAACTTGACCGCCTGCACTTGGGTGTACACATTTCGGATCAAGTCAAGTTTTTGGCGCCATTGACGGGGAACCTTGTAAAAGTGTTTTACAGGTAAAAGGTATAAAGACCTTTTCTTTTGGTAAATAATCTTTTATTTACTACAATTAATTTGTTATTGTTTCCATTTATTTTATGTCTGAGAATGCTCCTCACTATAAAAATTTGTCAGCAGAATCTTCTGGATCTGTGAACCAATTTGAAGCAAATTCACCTAGATCAATAGCAGACTCTTGTGGTAGTATAATGGCAAACAATGAAAGAAACGGAGACGTTCCTCCGAGGGATGAAGAAGTGCC
Source organism: Ilex asprella (assembly GCA_023539305.1). Taxonomy (NCBI): domain Eukaryota; kingdom Viridiplantae; phylum Streptophyta; class Magnoliopsida; order Aquifoliales; family Aquifoliaceae; genus Ilex; species Ilex asprella. The sequence goes on from CM042197.1 coordinate 25,000,972, forward strand.
TAATGTTCGAACTTTGCGGGATTACTTGAATCCCACAAGAAATAGTGTACCCTCGTGTTTTGTATTCCCTCCAGATGCTTCCCCCCCTTTACTGTAAAGCTAGGGACAACATAGCTATCACCTCTTTTTCATGGGTTGGAAACAGAAAATCCATACCTACATATGAAGGATTTCGAAAAAGTGTGTGGAACATTTTAAGATAATTCTGAACAGACCAAAATGAAACTTTACCTTTTCTCTGTAAGGGATAAAGCTAAACAATGGCTAAATTCTTTAAAAGTTTTTTCCATGCCCAATTTGCAGACTTTCCAGAATGAATTTTGTAGAAATTTTTTTCCCTTACACCAGACTAATACACTCAAAAGACAAATCATTAATTTTTCGGTAAAAGAAGGAGAAACTTTTTTTTTTAAGTTGGGAGAGATTCAAAGATCTACTCCAAGACTGCCCCCACCACTCTTTTCAAAATTGGACTTTAGTAAGACTTTTCTATGACTCCTGGCCAACTAAACTACGTCAGTTTGTTAAAATGATGGCGCAAGAAGAGTTTATGGGTAAATGTCTGGAGGAGGCATTTAATTTCTTTGACACTATATGTGATAGTTCTAAGATGTGGGACTCAACCGCTCCTACCACTGTCGAGTCTAGATCATCCACTTCCCAAGGGGAAAAATATTTCTTAAGAGAAGATGATGACCTGAGAGCAAAAATGTCCACTTAATCTCGAAAGCTGAAGCTTTAGAGATGAAAAAAATTTATCAAGTTGAAGTGGGCCCACCCACAGAACATATGTGTGGGATTTGTGCCTTGACAAGACATCTTACTAGGGAATGTTCGACCATCCCTGCATTCAAAGAAGTCTTGCTGGAACAATCAAATGCAATTTTTAATTTCAACAAGTCTTACAACAACCCATACTCTGAAACATACAATCCAAGGTGGCAATACCATCCGAACTTCAGTTTCAGGAACACACAACCAATTCCCATGAACTAATCAAAAAATTTGTAACCACCACCTCAAGGACCTCCTACATATCAACCATACCAACCACCATCACAAGAGGAACCTTGAAGATACACTGAACCAGTTCATGCAAATACAAATGAACTTCAATGCACAAACCACCCATTCTTTTGAAGATCTTAAAAGCCACATTCAAAGGCTGACACAATCCATGAGCACACAAGAAAAGAGAAAATTTCCTACCCAACCAAAACCTCCACAATATCAAGCTCAAGTTGTCACTACACTGAGAAGTGGCAAGGTGATTGACAAAACTGTCATAGACACACTATTTCCAAAGTAAAAACCTGAGTCAATCCCAATCAACTCAATAGTTGAGCTTGAACTTGTGGTTGGAAAGGAGCCCGAGCCCGTGATAGAACAAGAATCAGAACCTTCTAAGGAAGAGGAATCTGCACATCCAATTTTCGCTCCTTTTCCACATAGACTCAAGGTTACCCAAAAGGTGAACCATCAGGCTGAAATTTATGAGCTTTTCAAGCAAGTAAAAATCAACATTCCACTCCTGGATGCAATCCAACAAGTACCATCTTATGCCAAGTTTCTAAAAGACTTGGGCATAGTCAAGAGAAGCCAGAATGTCTAGAAAAGAGTCTTCCTAACTGAACAAGCCAGTGCCTTGCTACAATGCAAAACCCCTCCAAATTACAAGGACCCTGGATGTCCAACTATCTCATGTGTCCTTGGATATTTCAAAATAGAACAAGCGATGTTAGACCTTAGAGCTAGTGTAAATCTGCTGCCTTATTCTGTCTACCAACAATTGGGTCTGGGTGAACTCAAACCCACTAGTGTCACACTCCTGTTAGCAGACAGATCTGTTAAAATCCCTAGGGGCATTGTGAAAGATGTACTTGTCCACGTGAATAATTTTATCTTCCCAGTTGACTTCATTTTTCTAGATACTCAACCAGCATTACATTCAGAGAATCAAATTCCTGTCATCCTTGGTCGACCCTTCCTAGCAACTTCTAATGCACTAATCAATTGCAGGAATGGAGTCATGAAATTAACCTTTGGGGATTTGACTCTTGAACTAAATATTTTCAATATTGCAAAACACCTAGGAGAGGATGAGGACGAAGGGGAAGTAAACTCCATTTAATCGTTGATACAAGAACATCTGAGTAACATGTTCTATGAAACTTTGACCGACTCACCTCTGATTGAGTCTGACTCAGCTGAGTCAAAATCTACAAAGTTGCCCAACTCATACTATTGAAACTTGAGTGCCTAAATTCGAGGAACTTTTACCAAATAGCACAAAGCCAATCTCATCAAGTGACAAGCCACCTAAGCTTGAATTGAAACCTCTCCCATCTGACCTCAAGTATGCATTTCTAGGAGAAAACATGTCATACCCAGTGGTAATTTCATCTAAGCTCACAAACTTGCAAGAGTCTAAACTGATTGAAGTTCTTAAAAGACATAAAAGTACCATTAGGTGGACAATCTCTGACTTGAAAGGTATAAGTCCGTTAGTCTGCAATCATGCAATATATCTTGAAGAGGACTCAAAACCCTCCCATTAAATGCAGAGAAGACTGAATCATCACATGAAGAAAGTTGTGAGAACATAGGTACTCAAAATCCTAGATGCAGGAATAATTTTTCTCATCTCCGATAGCAAATGGGTAAGTCCAACCCAAGTTGTGACTAAAAAGTCTAGGGTCACAGAGGTAAAAAATGATGCCAATGAACTAGTGCCAACTCGAATTATCATAGGATGGAGAATGTGCATTGATTATCGAAAATTGAATTTGGAAACTACGAAAGACAATTTCCCTCTCCCATTCCATAACCAAGCTCTAGAAAGAATTGCAGGCCATGAATTTTACTGTTTCTTGGAGGGGTATTCCGGGTATAATCAAATTAATATTGCCTTAAATGATCAGGAGAAAACTACATTCACATGTCCCTTTGGAACCTTTGCATTTAAAAGAATGCCTTTTGGACTTTGTAACGCTCCTGCAATATTTCAAAGGTGCATGCTAAGTTTGTTTAGTGACATGGTTGAAAATTTTTTGAAAATATTTATGGACGATTTCTCTGTCTATGGTGACTCATTTGACCTATAACTAGCAAACTTAGACAAAGTTTTAATATGGTGTAAAGAAGCTAATTTGGTATTTAATTAGGAAAAATGTCATTTCATGGTAGCCCAAGTTATTGTCTTGGGTCACATTGTGTCGTCTGAGGGCATGAAAGTTGACAAGGCAAAAATTGATCTAATTGAAAATTTACCAGCACCCAAGACTGTAAAGGATGTCTGATCATTTCTGGGACATGCAGGTTTTTACTGAAGATACATAAAAGACTTCAGTACTATAGCCAAACCCATGTGTCATCTTCTAAGTCAGGATGTAACCTTTGACTGGAATGAAGCTTGCTAGGAAGCTTTCGAGAAACTAAAGGGCATGTTAATTTTTACCCCAATAATGCAACCCCCTGACTGGACTCTACCTTTGAACTAATGTGTGAGGCAAGTGATTATATAGTAGGTGTTGTATTGGGGCAAAGAAAAGATAAAAAACCCCATGTAATTTATTATACAACTAAAACTTTAAATGATACTCAAATGAATTATTCAACAACTGAAAAATAATTACTTGCTATAGTTTTTGCTTTGCAAAAGTTTTGTTCTTATCTAGTTGGGTCTCCTATTACTGTTTTCACTGAGCATGCAGCCCTAAAATTATTCCTCACAAAGAAAGATGCCAAACCAAGGCTCTTAAGATAAATACTCCTACTTCAAGAGTTTGATCTTATCATTAAAGATAAGAAAGGGGTCGAAAATATGGTGGCATACCATCTATCTAGATTAACTTATGAATTTCACGAGGATAGACTGCCAATCAATAAGAAATTCCCAGATGAACAACTGTTCCTAATTGATGAAACCCCATGGTATGCAGACATTGCTAACTTCCTAGCTACTAGAACATTCCCTCCGTCATTCACTCCCATGGATAAAAAGAAATTTTTGAAAGAGGTTCGTAACTTCTTTTGGGAAGATCCCTATGTATTCAAATACTGTAAGGATCAGATTATAAGACGTTGCATCCCAGCTCGGGAAAGCAAACATGTAATATCATTTTTTCATTCTGAAGCATGTGGTGGCCACTTTTCATCAAGAAAAATTGCCGCAAAAATATTACAGTGTGGATTTTACTGGCCCACACTTTTCAAAGATGTCCATGCATTTTGTTTAACATATGATAGATGCCAAAGATTAGGAAATATTTCAAAAAGAAACATGATGTCCTTAAACCCAATTCTGGTGATTGAAATTTTTGACTACTGGGGCACCGATTTTATGGGACCATTCCCACCTTTCTTTGGCTATCTATACATTTTAATAGCAGTAGACTATGTATCCAAATGGGTTGACGCAATTCCATGCCAAAATAATGATCACCAAACGGTGATAAGATTTTTAAAATAAAATATTTGTCCTGATTTGGAATTCCAAAAGCAATCATAAGTGATGGGGGTTCTCATTTTTGTAATTGTTCCTTCTGAAATTTGATAAAAAAATATCTGATTTTTCACAAAGTTGCAACCCCTTATCACCCACAGACTAGTGGACAGGCGAAATTAGCTAATGGGGAGATCAAATTAATTTTATAAAAAACAGTGAACCTAGATCGCAAAGATTGGTCGTCAAGACTAACTGTTGCACTTTGGGCATATCGTACTGCTTTTAAAACAATTTTGGGCATGTCTCCCTAACGATTAGTCTATGAAAAACCGTGTCACCTACCTGTGGAATTGGAACATAGGGCTTACTGGGCCATTAAAGCAATGAATTTTGACCTGGACAAGGCTGGACTTTCAAGAAAACTTCAGATAAATGAATTGGAGGAGTTGAGAAATGAAGCTTATGAAAATGCTAAAATTGCAAAGAACAGGATGAAAGTTTTCCATGACAAGAACATTATACGAAAATCTTTTGAACCTTCCCAGAAGGTCCTGTTGTTTAATTCAAGACTACACCTCTTCCCTGGTAAGTTAAAATTAAGATGGACTGGATCTTATATTGTCAAAAAGGTGTTTGATCATGGAGCAATAGAAGTGAAAAACCCATCAAATGGTAATATATTTACTGTTAATGGTCAAAGGTTGAAACTATTTTTGGACTTTGTTAAAAATGTGAAAACCATTAATTTATTGGACCCCGAATATCCCTCCCAAAATCACGCCTGCCGACACTCAAAAGGATCGGATCAGGTGAAAACCCGACCTGAGGAGACACCATTTTTTTATTTTTATTTACCTTTCCCATTTGTCTCCATTGAGCCCCCCACCATCGCCTTTTTCTTTCTTTCCCTCTTCTTTTTATTCTTCCTCTTCTTCTTTGCTTTTTGTCTCGCTTCGTTCTTTCTTCTCCTTCTTAATTCTCTTCCCCCTTTGTTTGTAAACCCGACCATAACCAAGCGAAATCATGACCATGTACCCAGAAAAGAAGATCCCTATTCTGATGTTGTACATTGTTTTATTCCAGTTGGGTATGGGTATATTGCTGCTTTTTGCAATCACATACAAACCTTAAAGGCCTAACGGAGGCCAAGATCTGAATCGAAAGGATTAATAGTTGCATTTGGATTTATAGTTATCTGAAGAAGCACGAGTCATTGCAGTTCAACCTCATTTCTAAGATCCACACTGGTAACTTCGAAACATTAAGGACAATGTTTAGTTCAGGTTGGGGGGTGTGAGAACTTGTAGTTCATATTTTGCTTGTATTTTGTTTTTGTTTGTACCCATGCCATAAATCTTTTTGTTGTTGTTGCCTTGCTATATCTAAGGATCAGTTTAAATTGTCTTTGTGATTGGCAGACGTTAAAGTACCAGATAGTGAGTCTAGGAAGCATGGATGTTAAACTTTTTGGGTTTAGTTTAGGAGCTCTACGCAATTTTCCATCAGATGTGCAAGTTGTGATCATGAGAAAAGCAAGACTGGTAAGGAAAAATGAGATTCGAGAGTAGCAAGCAAAACCCCTCTGTGGCAGAAGCACTTTTGCTAAACGCCGACGTGCCAAGAAACTTGGTGCCTGTAAATAGTATGGTCGGGTATTTCATGATAAAAGATACAATCAGTGTTCTGAACCAATTTTTGGTCGCGCACTCGATCGATTAGACTGGATAGTGAATGGGCAGAGTAAGGATTATCCTGACACGCCATCCTATTCCGGTGTTATGCTTAACCAGTTTGTGCGACAAGAGATTAGAAGAGACACTGGTAGTTCAAGCTACATAGAAGATGACTCAGATTAAGATTGTGTCTTGATAAGCTATGGAAAAATTGTGTTTTGAGAAATGAAAGCCAATGGTCCGAATTTTGGTATATAGTGTGAAATTTTTGTACATATTTTCTGCTTTTTAATTACTGCAATGAAAATATGGGCCGAGTAAGGAATGCCCCAAAATGCCAACCTCAAGCGTGGGTGGGGATTTGTCTTGAGACACCATGAATTTTTATTTGTGTGTTTAGCTTTTTCTGATTGTGTATAGTGTAATAGAGAAAATTTTTATTTTTGATCCATTGTTTGAACGTTAGTTACGTTCGAACGGTTGTTGCTCGCAGTACTTTGTCTTTGATAACTTCTCTAATGGAAACACTGTTGAAAATTCAAAGTACTGGGAGCAACATTTTTTATGTTTTTGATTCACCGTTCGAACGATTTGTTACGTTCGAATGGTTGCTGCTCGCAGTACTTTGCCTCTGATGAACTCTCTGCTAAAAACACAAAGTACTCAGAGCTAGCACCGTTCGAATGTCCATTTACTATTCGAACAACAGTTTAAATTCTTCATTGCACGTTCGAACGTTTACATCATTCGAACGGTGTGACGCGAACTATAAAAACCTGATCGTCTTTTTCATTTCAGAAAGTCCCAAATCTCTCTGAAACTCTCAAAATCCTAGAGCCACCCTTTACCCCAAAAACCTCAATCCACCTTCAGACCCCAAGAAAACCTAAAATTGATCCTCCATAACACTTTCCCACACCAAAATCACAAATCCCACACAAAGGACCCTAAGTTTCAGAAGCTTTTCAGCCCTCCCTCAAGCTCCCCAACGTTCGAACGAAATGCCTCGGATGAAACTCTCTGCTAGGCGTGATCCACCAATAAGGCAAAAGCCTAATTTTGTAATGGAAGTGATCGTGGAGAGAGAAAGGAAGCAAAGAACGAAGAAGTATGATCGAACTCGATTTTCTAGCTCCTTAAAGGCCGAAAGGTATGAAGATTTCTTCCAAGAGCATGCGGTTGTTTATGAAAGAGACGTTATACTTTCTGATTTTGCCGAGATTGGACTGATGGAGGAAATGGAAAGAATAAATTGGGTGAGATACTTGAGATATGGAGAGGAAGCTGCCATTGACTTGGTGAGGGAGTTTTATTCCAACGCCGAGATTGTCAACGGCACAATTCGCACCTATGTGAGGGAAACTTACATTGACGTAGACGAGGCGGTGATTGTAAAAATAAGGCAAAAAGTGCCTCGGGTAGACAACCCAGCCTACCCTCCGAGAAGAGAAGCAGCAAAGAACACGGTGGGAAAAGAGTTAATAGGAATGCCTAATTTTGTATGGGGGACTAGGACTTCTCTGAAACAAGGGGAGCTCACCGAAAAATACAAAATGCTTAACTTGATTGCCGTGTCAAATTTCGCTCCCATCAAACGGGCAAACGAAAATTTTCCCGACATCGCACGATTGCTTTATGCAATTCGAAAAGGGCATAGCATTGATCTTCCCTCCCTCATATTGAGCGAAATGAAAAAAGGGTGTGATACAATGAAAAGTGCGCTACCCTTTGGCAACTTAGTAACAAAAATATGCCTAGAGAATGCGATCATGATGAGACCTGAGATGAAAATGCAAAAGCCTATAGGGCCACTCAACAAGAGCACTTTCAAAAGAAGTCAAGGACACAATGGTGGCTCAGCTGCTAGGCAAGAGGTGCCACCAGCTAGAGGCGAACACGATGTACAAGAGAATCTTGACCAGGAGGAAGAGAGAGAATTAGAGAGGGAGTTCGTGCAGACTAATAAAGAGGCAGGCACCAGTACCCACAGATCACTACGAGATATCATGATTAGCATCGAGGCCAACCAAGCCAGGCTTCTCCAACAACTGGAAGAGATTCTTGGCTACTTGAAGGGCAGAACTGGTGATGCTAGTGGATTTGGAGGAGATGGAGGGTACTGAAAGGATTTGATTGTTCTTTTTGTGATTGTGGATATTTGCCCTTTTACTGTTTAGTTTATGTATGCATTGTGATGAACAGTTTGCCACTGTTTTTTGTTGGATGATCATATCTTATGAATGAATGTTAAAAGCATTTGTAAAATTGGCATTTTAGCAATTCTAGTCTTAAAAAAAAAACATGTGGATCTTGAGATTGCTTGTTAAAGTAACTTATCGTATGATCCGTTTGACACACATGTTGGCAATCTTGACCTCAGGTCACAATTCTTTTAACTGATATTATTTATATGCTTACATTATCAAATGAACATGAGTATTTGTTGTTTTCAAAGTACATGATGATCAAACTCGAAAATGGAATCGGTAGATAACCGACATTCACTGTAAAACCTGACATGATTAGTGGAGATTGCAAAGGATACCATGGTTAGTTTTGAACCTTGCGATACTTCAGAGAGAACACCAACATCTACTCAAGAAAGGTTTCCTTTCATCATCTATCTTTCAATAATATCATTATATTTTGTTTTGATTGATACAACTAATGTGATCTACTGACATATCCAGTAATAAATACAGGCAAGACCACACATGCGTATGCACATATTTGAGAAAGGATCTTAAGCCATCTTTGGATCAATTTTGTGCCTCAGCCAATACTTTCACAAAAGTACGACCCTAGTTAGCTATGATTAAGCCTTCAAAATATAAATTCTTTTCCAAAAAGACCATATGATGATCAAGCCACAAGGAAAAATCTTTGACCTACCTTGCTATCTAATTTTCTGATACCCTCGTATAAATCTGAAGGATACAAGAAAAGCAAGGAAACTAGAAAAGATACTGGAAACTATGATTCCACGAAAAGAAAAGAGGTAGAGAAACAGGGAATTTGCCAAGAGAGTGGAAAATTGGGAAAATGAAAGAAAGAAATCCCATTCCCAAAAGAAATGTTGAAAAGCCAACCAGAGGTGCACTAAAGTGCATAAAAGAGATAACATTTTTGAAATTCCATTTACGTCATTTCGTTAGCCACTGACCTCTAGCCACATTACAACCTATAAAAGCCCTAATTGATCTCAAGTCTGATGCATATGCACGTTGTTAATCACAAGTTGGGGTATGTTATATAGCATTTCGTTATTTGTATTAATATTCTTCCTTGACGTTATGCCAAGAACATGATGAGTCTATTTGCTATAAAGTATCACTCTTTTACTAAATTATGCATGCAATTTCTGATTGGCCATCTTCTGATTACATGCTCAGTGAGAAACAAGTCACCATAGTCAGAGTGAATATTTTGTTGAGAGCATCCCTATGAGAGATTTGGAAAGTCAAAAATATCCATAAAGGGTGATTAAAGTGGAAAGTTTGTTATACACCAATTCTTGTTTTTAGAATGATCATCCTACTCTAAAGGAAATTTCAAATGCTAATGTGTCAAAAGTTGATTTTTTCAAAGAGATAATACCAATGGTAAAGAGCATGTGGACCTTAAAGTCAAAATTAAAGGATGGGTGCCTCAATGACCATGATGATAATTTACTTTAATCAGCAATCTCACAGTTACATTTGTTCGACCGAAGTTTGTAGGTAGCTTCACTGAAAATCCTCACGAGACAACACTGGTCCTCTAGGGTAAACCTAGAGGCTTAACGGCTTGTTGCATAAGCTAAATGCAATTGGATAACCTACAAAAAAGGTGTTAGAAATAGATTTATATTTTAATTATTGTATTGCTAGGGAATGGCAATATCTAGGTTGGGGGTGTGATTAATACTCAAATATAGCATATTCTTATACCCCTTTTCAGACTAATTTTACTTTAATGGAGTTTAATTGATGAGGTTTCTGGTCATAAAATGAACAAGGATTCAAGGTCATCCAAAAGAGCCATTGAAGACAAAAACAACTCATTAGGGAACAAATTTCAAAAGCCTTGAAGAAAGAACCAACGTTCGAACGTCATAACCGTTCAAACGGTGGTAAGAAACCAAGCCAGCTGTTACAGACCATGAAGTAACCAAGAACCAAAGTCCTGAGGAACAAAGAAATTGTTCGAATGTTTGTAACCACCGTTCGAACGAGCACTAGAGCTAGGACAAGATCAGACTGACTGAAGACATGGCGTGTTGCAGACTTGCAGTCAAAAGGCCCAGGCACTTGAGTGCCACGTTCGATCACCCAAACTGTTCGAACGCTCCCTAGAATTATTGGAGAGGTAGAGTAGTCAAACTAAGCTTGGACTTTGAGGGAGCTTTGTACAAGGAACCTGGAGAAAAATTTGAACAAAAGACCTGAAGGAAGATTTGCACAAGAAAACCACGTGTCTTTTGACCTGAAAGGTAGGCAGTGATAGCATCTGCCATTGAACGATGTAGGGCAAAGACAAAAAAATCGTTCGAATGCCCAAACCGTTCGAACGGTGTGGACAGACTGCCTGCAGAGAGGTTGACTTTTCACTTTGACTTTGACGCCCAGGTCTACTCTTTTACCCCCTCCCCTGCCTTTTCCTTGCCTATATATACCCTTAGTTTGGGGAGGGAGAAAAGGGGAGAAAAGGAACTTGGCACAAAACACTTGGTAGCCAACATTTCTCATTTGTGGTTCTTATATTTTGTCTTAGTAGTATTTCTTTGCTAGAGAATGGGGAAGTTAAATCCCCATTCCTTTTCTTTCTGTTAATGCTTACATTTACATTTGCTTAAGAGTTGTAATTCCTTTATTTACATTTAGTCTTCACATTTATGTTCTTGATTTAAATTTAGTCTTTACATTTATGTCTTTATTTTCTTCTAGTCTTTACATTTATGCTTTTACATACACGCTTTTAATTATGTCTTGCACTTTCATTATTTGAGCTCCCTTCTTGCTTAGAAGAGTGAAACTCTTCCACTTTTTTAAAGCTTTACCAAAGCTGTGAAGGGTGGAACGTGATTCACTCATTCTTTGTTGAAGATTAACTCCTTGTTAATTATACTTTTCCTTTGCGAAGTCCCCTACTTAGAGGGATGAGCATCACTCACTTTTCTAGCTTTACTAAAGTTTTGAAGAGTGAGTAGTTTCTCATTCACTCTTTAGTAAGAGGTGAAGGACATGTAGTAATTATGCGAATATTATATGATGCTTTGTTCTAATGCTTAATGTTTATATCCCCTTGCTTGTTGGATGATTGATTGCATCTTGCAAAGCTAAGGTACTTTGTATAATCGAAGGTCTTTTTATGACACATATGACTCTTGCATGGAAAGACCCCTCAGTTCAAGCCAAGTACCCCTGTTAGATCTTCATGACTACCCTTTAATCATCACCGTTATCAAGCTTCATGTAAAAGAGTGGAACATTGAAATCATGGTTGGATGTCACGTGGGAACACTTTCTTGTTAGTGGACGCGATAACTCTCAGTACAAACAATTCTTGTAAATTTTAATTATAAGACATTGGAACCATAATTTTAAGACATTGGAACCATAATTTTAATTCTCACAATCCATCTTTATCCTCCGATTAACTTGTTGTTGACACTGGAGTTAATTGAGTTATCAAGCAAAAATATAATATTTCGGATAGTTGACCACATATCTCGATCCTCGAGCTAAAGAGTGACTTCTCTGCCATTTGAATCAATCTTATATTGAAACACCAAAACTACTGGAGTGACTTGTCTAGAAAAATTCTTGGAAAGAATTTAATATTCTGTTCAAGGAATTCACCCACATCTCACAATCCTAAAATCTCAAAGGTTACGATCAATTAGTCTCCTTCACCGATTACTTTGAAACACCAAAACTACTAGTTCCCTGTGGATTCGACTCCAGACTTAAACCGGATTATTACTACAACTTGACCGCCAGCACTTGGGTGTACACATTTCGGATCAAGTCAAGTTTTTGGCGCCATTGCGGGGGAACCTTGTAAAAGTGTTTTACAAGTAAATGGTAAAAAGACATTTTCTTTTTGTAAATATTCTTTTGTTTACTATAAATAATTTGTTCTTGTTTCCATTTATTTTATGTCTGAGAATGCTTCTCACTATAAAAATTTGCCGGCAAAATCTTTTGGATATGTGAACCAATTTGAACCAAATTCACATAGATCAGTAGCAGACTCTTGTGAGAGTATAATGACAAACAATGAAAGAAACGGAGACGTTCCTCCGAGGGACGAAGAAGTGCCTAATGTTCGAACTTTGCGGGATTACTTGAATCCCACAAGAAACAATGTACCCTCGTGTTTTGTATTCCCTCAAGATGCTCCCGCCTTTACTGTAAATCCGGGGACAACATAGTTATTACCTATTTTTCATGGGTTGGAAACAGAAAATCAATATCTACATATAAAGCATTTCGAAGAAGTGTGTGGAACATTTCATGATAATTCTGAACTGACCAAAATGAAACTTTTCCTTTTCTCTGTAAGGGATAAAGCTAAACAATGGCTAAATTCTTTAAAAGCTTTTTCCATGCCCAATTGGTAGACTTTAAAAGCTTTTTCAATATGACAATCAAAGACAAAAAAGGAGTGGAGAACATGGTAGCGGACCTTTTTTCCCAACTGGTGGTGCAAGAGGTCGATGACCACATTCCCATCCTATATTTATTCCCAGATGAGCAATTTCTTTCAATTCATTCTGTGTGTCCTTGGTATGCCAACATATGTAATTATCTTGCAACATCATAGATACCACTGCAAGGGAGCTTAGAGGATCGAAGAAGATTTTTGGCGGATGTGAAGTACTTCTACTTCGACAACCCGTACCTGTTCAGGTACTGCCTTGACCAAGTCATGCAAAAAGTCGTACCAGAGAATGAACATTGGGATGTCATTACAATTTGCCACTCGAAAACATGCAGTGGTCATTTCTCAGCCAAGAAAACTTGGGCAAAATTTTTCAATCAAGTTTTTACTGGCCCTCACTTAACAAATAATGTGTTTTATTTTATAAAGAATGTGATAGATGTCAACGTTTGGGTAGTGTGACCCAAAGGAACATGATGCCCTTATCCCCTATATTTTTTTATAGAAATATTAGACTGTTGGAGCATTGATATCATGGGTCCCTTCCCTATGTCATTTGACTACCTATACATTCTACTAGCAGTGGACTATATGTCCAAGTGGATGGAGGCAATCCCATCCAAGACCAATGACCATCGGGTTGTGGTCAAATTTCTCAAGGAGAATATTTTTTTGAGGTTTGGGATGCCTTATGCAATGATAAGTGAAGGTGAATCACATTTATGCAATAGGTTATTTTCATTGTTAATGCTTAAATATGGGGTCACACATAAAGTATCCACAAAAAACCACCCACAAAACAATAGCCAAGCCAACTTGGCTAATAGGGGGATTAAGAATATCTTAGAGAAGACGGTTCACCCAAATAGGAAAGATTGGTTAGACAAATTATTTGATGCCCTATGGGCATACCACATGTCTGGATCCGGAATGTGTACACCCAAGTGCAGGCGATCAAGCTGTAGTAATAATCCGGTTTGAGTCTGGAGTCGAATCCACAGAGAACTCTTGTTGGTGTATCAATGTAAGCAGTAGTGGAGACCAGTTGATTGTAACCTTTGTCATTTAGAGTTGTGAGTTTTAGGGGGTTTTACTGGACAAAATGTAAGATTCTTTCCAAGACAAGTTTCCCATACAAAATATACGATAAGCTCAAATGTAAAGAAAGTCACTTTTTAATTCTGAGGATCTGGACATGTAGTTAATCATCCAATTTATTGTATAGATGGTTGATAACTCAATTAACTCCCGTGTCTGCAACAAGTTAATCAAAAGATAAAGATGGATTGTGAGAATTGAGAACATGGTTCCGATGTCTTTCTAAAAGTTTACAAGAATAGTCTGTGCCGAGACTCAACCCGTCTACAAATAAACAAGTGTTTCTACAAGACATCCAACCATGACATTAATATTCCATTATTTAAATGAAGCACAATAATGGGGAGGATTGAAGGGTAGTCATGAAGATCTAGCAAGGGTACTTGCCTTGAAACGATGAGTCTTTCTATGCAAGAGTCATCTATGTCATATACAGATCCCCGATTATACAAAGTACATTAGCTTTGCTACATGCAATCAATTATCTAATAAGTAGGGGGATATAAAATACTAAGCATAAGAACAATGCACAAATATAACTTCAGTATAATTTATACATGCCCTTCACCTCTTACTAAAGGCTGAATGAGAAACTACTCACTCTTCATGACTTTTGTCAAGCTAGAAAAGTGAGTGATGCTCATCCCTCTAAGTAGAGAACTTACCAAATAAAAGAAAAATAAACAAGGGTTCAATCTTCAATGAAGAATGAGTGAATCACATTCCACACTTCAGGACTTTGGTAAAGCTCTAGAAAAGTAGAAAAGTTTCACTCCTCTAAGATAGAAGGAAAGTCAAGCAATGGAAGTGAAAGACATGAATAATGAAAGTAAAAGAAAGGTAGTTACTCTTGGAGGGTGACTTCCTCAACCAAAAGATGGAGGGTTTCTTTCTCAACCCACAAGTGGAGGGTTGCTTCCTCGACCCACAAATGGAGGGTTGTTTCCTCAACCAAAATATGTAATACAAGCAAGTATAACATACATCTAAGATTAATCAAAATAAGTGGGAGTCTAAGCCTCCATACAAACTCCTTACTAGTTCTTGGTGTAGTCTAAGCCTACAAACTAAGCTCTAGCTTCCTACTTTACAATAAGAAAAAATTCCACAATTGTAGCTCCCTTAGTAGGGGAATTTATAGGCAAGGAAGTGGAGGGGGGACAATAAGAGACAATGAATGAATAGTGTTTGCCTCCCATGTCCAAGTGAAAACCAACTACTCTGTATGTAGTCTGTGGAGTATGTTTGAACGTGAGTTGACGTTCCAACGTTTCTTTCTGTTTTGCTTTATGGACGTTTGAACGCCTCCTGTTGTTCGAATGTGTCTTTTGTCTTTTGTTTATGGCCATTCAAACGCTGGATGGGGCTTTCCTTTTACACTTAAGTGCCCTTTGGTATTCTGTCAATTTGCTAGTGGTCTTATTTAGAAGTTCATTTCCACACTCTGTGCAGTGGTCTAGTCTTCAATCAAATTAGAGGAACATTCTAACGTTAGTTGGTATTCGAAAGTGCTTGCTTTGGTCCATGCTTCTCCAATTTTGTTCCCTAATGTACAGGTGTTACACTCAAATGTGATACTTGTTGTTCTTGAGCTCTTGTTCACTTTAGTACTTTAAATGACATCACTTAAACTCCATCAAAGTACAATTAGTCCCAAAAAAGGCATAATAAAAAGGCCACTTTTAAGTACTAATCACAGCCCCAACCTAAATATTGCTACTCTCTAGTAATACAACAACTGAAGATAAATCTATTTCTAATGCCTTTTCGTAGGTCATCGGTTGTATTTAGCTTATGCAACAAGTCGTTAAACCACTAGGTTTACCCTACTAGACGAGTGTTGTCTCGTGAAGGTTTTCAGTGAAGCTACCCACAAACTTCAGTTGAATAGATGTGTATGTGAGATTTCTAATTAAAGTAAATTAGCATCATGGTCGTTGATACATCCAACCCTCAATTTTCACTTATGCCCATCATGGTCTTCTTCCGTTGGTACTTACTATATGCAAAAAATCGCATTTGTTATAGTAGCATTTGGAATTCCCTGCGTAATAAAAATGGTCATTCTAGAAACAAGAATTGTTATATAACAAACAATCCACTTTACCAACTTCTATGGATAGCTTTGATTTCACAAACCTTTCTTAGAAATGCCCTCAGCAAAAAATTCCCTCCGTTTATAGTGACTTGTCTCTCACATAGCATGTGATCAGAGGATGGCCAATCGAAAAATCACATAGGCAATTAGAATGGGAGTGAAACTGTTAGAGAGAAACTAATAATGTTGTTGGCATAACCTCATGGGAGTATATTGATGCAATTAAAGAAATTCTTTTTAACATACCCCAACTTTTGTTTGACAACACTCACATGCATCGACTTGAGATCAATTAGGCCTTTTCAAAGGTTGTAATGTGGTCAGCGGTTAGTGACTAATGCAATGACGCCAATGGTGATCAAAAACTATCCTTTGTTTATGTAGCACTACTCTTTCTTTTCGACATTTTGACGAGAAGTTGTATTTCTTTCTTTCATTTTTCTCATTTTTCACTTTCTTGGCAATTCCCTGTCTTTTTGTTCCTTTTATTTTTTGGTTGTTCCCACCGAATTTTATTTTCATTGAATCGCATCTGACATATTATTTTTCCTTTCTCTTACATTTTTGTATCATATTGATTTATAAGGTGTAAGAAAATTAGATAACAAAGGTATGTCAAGCATATCTTTCTGTGGCTTGGTTTTCATGTGGGTTTCTTGAAAAAGAAATCATTCTTTGAAGGTTCAACCATGGCTAACTAGGGGTATAATTTGGTAAAAGAAATGGTTAAGGCTCAAATTTAAATCAAAATATGACCCATAATCATTTCCCTAGTATGTGCACATGTATATGTTGTATGCACGTATTCCCTGTGGGATATGTCAACGGATCACTTTAGTTGCATCAATCAAAGCAAGGTTACTGAAATTATTGAAAAAAATTGAGGTGAAAGAGCCCACTAGAGTAAATGTTGATATTCTCTCAGAAGAATCTTAATGCTCGAAGCTTACCATGGTATCCTTTGTTATCTCCACTGGTTCTGTAGGGTGTTTCCAAGGAATGTCAGTTGTATACAGATTCCATTTTTTAGTCTGATCATCTTGTACCTTGGAAACAACAAATACCGACTTACATTTGATAATTTAAGCATATAGAGAATATCATCGTTTAAAGAGCTTTGGTTTTTGGTCTAAATTGTTAAGTTGTGTGTCAAACCAATCATATGCTTAGTCATTTTAACAAAAAACTTTAGAATCCAATCCGTTTCATCATTTATTAACAAGAATTATTAAAGTGCTTATTATATCCATGCATTTAAATAAATAAAAATGATAAACTAAATCATTCATTTCCACAAAATATCATCATTTTGACACAAAAACTATTGATTCAATTCATCTAATGACAAAACACACAAAAATTTAAATATCCCCATCAACCCACTAAAGGAGAAATTCATAAAACAAACAAGCAAAACAAACGAACAAACAACCACAACTCCACTCAAGAACAGAAATAACTCTCAAACTCCTCCATCTCCACCAGCTCTTCCCCTCAGATAGCCAAGAATCTCCTCATGCAGTCAGAGAATCTTGTCTTGGTTAGCCTCGATGCCAAGCATGATAACTTGTACTGATCGATAAGTGCTGGTGTTGGGACCTGCCTCCTATGTTTGTTCATGCTTTCTCTCCTCCTTCCAGTCAAGCTCATCCTAAACTTCATCCACTCCTCGGGGAGGGGGTACATCATGTCTTGCCACTGGGGTGCCACTATGACCTTGGATTCTCCAAAAAAAGGCCTTGTTCAATAGACCTATTGCCTTTTTAATTTTCATCTCGGGCTTGCCCTGACCTCATTATCTGTGAATATTTCTGTCACCAAAGTGGCAAAAAGGAGTGCAACCCTCTTTGCATCACATCCCTTCTTCATTTCACTCAAGATAAGGGAGAGGAGAACGATGTTATGTCATTTTCCTAGTGTATAAAATAGACAAGTCATGTCGGGCAAAACCTTACTCTTCGTCCTATGGAGCGAGGTTAGATACTGCAATCAAATTCAACATCTTGAACCAATCTATCAACTCTCCTTGTTCAAAAAAAATTCTTTCCCATCCAAGAAAAAGTAGGCACCCCAATCAATTCCTTCCCAACTTCATTCATCGCCACACCCTTCCTCGGGGGTTAGGTGGGATTTTACACTCAAGGCTTCTTGCCTCACTCCCTTAATATATGTTTCATCCATGTCAATGTGGATCCTCCTCACGTACGTTCGGATTGCGCCGTTGATGATCTCAGCGTTGGAGAAAAACTCCGGCACCAAGTCAACAACGGTGTCTCCGTCATTTCGCAAAAACCACACCCAATTATTTCTCTCCATCTCCTCCATTATACCCAACTCTGCAAATTCAGTAATCACAACATTCCTCTCACAAACTACTGCATGATTTCGGAAGAAATTTTCATACCTTTCTGCCTTGAGGACAGTGCGGAATCGCATTCGATCGAATCTTTTCACCACTTGTCTCCCCTCCCTTTCCTCAATCACTTTTTATAAAAAAATTTATTCCTGATTTAATTGGTTTCTCATGGCAGGCATTTTAACTCTAGGCATTTTTTTTTAGTTTTAAGGGTTTTTGGATTTTGAAAACTTGAATTTTCTTGTGAAAAGTGAAGATTTTTTATGTTGGGATGACCTTGGGATGATAAATTTTAGGTGGAAATGGTGAAATAGGGATGTTTTGAGGTCTGTGGAAGGGAAATGGGTTCTAGGGTTTTGGAGGTTTTGGAAAGATTTGGCGTTTTGAACTAAAGAAGACGATCTAGGCTTTTAAAGCCTGAGAGGGCACGTTCGAACATTCCTGACATTCGAACGTATATAAATGGATTTTAAAATTATCTTTCGAATGTGGTGTTACGTTTGAACGTGGAGAGCTACCAGTACTTTTGAGTTTTGTCCGAGGCCAAAGTACTATAAGCACTCTTCGTTTGAACGAGCTATTGACATTCGAACTTTAATCTCATTCGAACGTTCTATTGGAGTTCAAACAAGCTGAGCTCCTAGTTCTTTTTGGTTCCATCAGAGGATACATCAGAGCCAGAGTACTGCAAGCAAGGAACGTTCAAACGGCGAATGGAGTTCGAACGCTGAAGTAAAACCAAAAATTTTTATGCAAATTCTTGTACACATTAAGAGAAAGGTAAACACACAAATTTGAACCAAAAATTCATAGCGTCTCAGGATAAGTCCCTGCCCATGCCTGAGGTTGGTATTTTGCGACATTCCTTACTTGACCCATGTTTTCATTTCAGTCAAAAGAATTTGTACAAGACAAAAAAGGATTTTTACACTTTTTACAAAAATTCAAACCCTTGACTTTCATCCCAAAAACATAATTTTCCACAGTTTGTTACAAAGCAATCTAATCCAAGTAATCCGTTGTCTCAGTGTGTTTTGAACAACCAATGACTCTCCCAATTTCCTCTCTCACAAATTAGTTAAAGCAAAGTACCGGAATAACATGGTGTCGGGTAATCCTTACTCAACCCATTCACTATTTAGTCTAATCGATCGAGTGTGCAATCAAAAATTGATTTAAAACACTGATTGTACCTTTTATCATGAAAGACTCTGCCACATTTTTTATAGGCTCCAAGCCTCTTGGCACGACGACGTTTAACAAAAGTGCTTCTGCCACAGAGGGATTTTGTTTGTTCTTGTTGGATCTCAAATTTCCTTACCAGTCTAGCTTTTTTCATGATCACAGTATGCACATCAAATGAAAAAAGTTTGTAGAACTCCCAAACTAAACCACCAAAGTTTAATATTCATGCTTCATGCGCTATAAGACTCACTATCTGGTTCTTTAATACATGTCAGTCATAAAGACAATTTAAACCGACCCACAAACATGATCATCAATTTATACAAAATACGAGACAAGGTACACAATATGATCAGAACAACAATAACGGCAAAATTAACAACAAAAATTTTAAAAATTTATGGGCACATGGTGGCACAAAACATAAACTATAGTTCTCACAGCCCCAACCTAAACCCAACATTATCCCCAATATTTTGAATTTATCAGTGTATAAATCTTGGAGATGAACTTGAAAGGTAGAGATATGTTCATCTTCCAAAACCTACAAGCGAAATCCATGGATTAATCATCTTTGCGCAGATCTAGGTTTCGGGTAGGACCCTTGATCGTGAGTACGTGCAGAAAAAGAACAACCATGTACAAATATAGTAAAAAAATGAATAAAATGAGACAAAGGATTGGGATTGCTGGGATTGGGTCAGTTTTACAGAAAACAGAAACGGAAGAAGAAGAAGAAGAAGCGGAAAAGGAAAGAAAAGAAAAAAAGAGGGGGGCCAACAACGGTGATCATGTGGAAAGGGAAAAAAGCATGGGGGTCTTATAAAGGCGTCCCCTCGAGTTGGGTAGGCTCAGATTTTTCTTGACTCGATCCATTTGAGTGTCGGTAGGCGCGAATCTCAAACGAATATTCTGGATCCATTAAAAAAATGGTCTTCACATTTTTAACAAATTCCTCCAAAAAATGGTTTCTATTGCTGACCATTAACATTAAAGATATTAGCGTTCAATGGTTTTCCACGTCAACTGCTCCATGTTCAAACACATTTTTGACAATGTAAGGCCCAATCCATCTTGACTTCAACTTACCAGGGAAGATTCTGAGTCTTGAATTGAACAACAGGACTTTTTGAGAAGGATCAAAAGATTTTCGTACAATGTTGTTATCATGAAAAATTTTCATCTTGGTGTTAGCAATCTTAGCATTCTCATATGTTTCATTTCTCAATTCCTCCTATTCATTTATCTGAAGTTATCTAGAGAGCCTAGCCTTGTCCTAGTCAAAGTTCATTGCTTTAAGGGCCCAATATGCCCTATGTTCCAATTCCATAGGTAGGTGATGAGGCTTGCCATCGACTAATCGCGAAGGAGACATGCCCAAATTTGTTTTAAAAGCAGTACATTATGCCTAGAGTACATCGGTCAGTCTTGACGACCAATCTTTGCGGTCCGGGTTTACCATGTTTTCTAAAATTAATTTGATCTCCTGATTAGCTAATTTACTCTTTCCACTAGTTTGTGGGTGTTAAGGGGCTACAATTTTGTGAAAAATCAAATACCTTTTCATTAAATTCTGGAAAGGTCAATTGCAAAAATGAGCTCCCCCATCGCTTATGATTGATTTCGGAATTCCAAATCGGGATAAAATATTTTCTTTTAAAAACTTGATCATCGTTTGGTGATCATTATTCTGATACGGAATTGCCTCAACCTAGTTGGACACGTAGCCTACTGCCACTAAAATGTATAAATAGCCAAAGGAAGGGGAAAAGGTCAGATCATATCAATGCCCCAATAATCTAAAATTTCAGTCACCAGAATGGGGTTTAAGGGCATTACGTTTCTTTTAGAAATGTTTCTCAACCTTGGGCATCTATTGCATGTTAAACAAAAGGCATGAACATCTTTGAAAAGTGTGGACCAGTAAAATCCACACTGCAAGATTTTTGTAGCGATTTTTCTTGATGAAAGGTGGCCTCCACATGCTTCAGAATGATAAAATATTATTGCCTAGCTGCTTTCATGAGTGGGGATGCAACGTCTTATGATTTGATCTTTACAATAGTTAAATATGTAGGGATTCTCCCAAAAGAAGTTGTGATCCTCCTTAAAAAAATTATTTTTGGCTATGGGTGTGAATGACGGATGGAGTGTTCCTGTAGCCAGGAAATTAGCAATGTCAGCATACATTGGGGTCTCATCAATCATGAACGGTTGTTCATTGGAGAATTTCTCATTGATTGACAGTTCATCCTCGTGAAATTCATAAGTTAATCTAGACAGATGGTCTTCCACCATTTTCTCAACACCTTTTTTATCCTTGATAATCAGGTCAAAATCTTGGAGTAAGAGTATCAATCTTAAAAGCCTTTGCTTGACATCCTTCTTTGTGAGTAAAAATTTTAAGTCTGCATGGGTAGTGAATACAGGAACAAAAGACCTAACAAGATAGGAACGAAATTTTTCCAAAGCAAAACCTAAAGCTATTAATTCTTTTTCTATTGTTGAATAATTCATTTGAGTATCATTCAAAGTTTTGCTTGCATAGTAAATTAGATCTGGTTTCCTATTCTTTCTTTCTCCCAACACAACACCTACAACATAGTCACTTACATCACATATTAGTTCAAAAGGTAGAGTCCAGTAAGGGGGTTGCATGATTAGAACATAAATTAACATGTCAAAGGCTTTTTGGTTCCATACAAAATTTACATTCTGACTCAGAAGAGGACACGTAGGTTTGGCTATGGTACTGATGTCTTTTATAAATCTCCTGTAAAAATTTTCATGTCCTAGGGATGATTAGACATCTTGTACAGTCTTGTCGATGGGTAACTTTCCAATCAGATCAATTTTTGCCTTGTCAACTTTCATGCCCTCAGATTACACAATGTGACCTAAGACAATGTCTTGTGTTACCATGAAATAATATTTCTTTCAATTAAGCACCAGATTGACTTCTTTACACCTTACCAACACATTTTCTAGGTTGGCAAGGCACAAATCAAGTGAGTCACCATAGACAGAGAAGTCATCCACGAACACTTCCAAAAAAATTTCAATCATGTCACTGAATAAGCTTAACATGCATCTTTGGAATGTTGCAGGAGTGTTACAAAGTCCAAATGACATCCGTTTAAATGCAAAGGTGCCAAAGGGGGGCATGTGAATGTGATTTTTTCCTGGTCATTTAAGGTTATCTCAATTTGATTGTACCCAAAATACCCATCTAGGAAACAGTAAAATTCATGGCCTACAATTCTTTCTAGAACCTGATCATGAAAAGGAAAAGGAAAATAGTCTTTTCTAGTCACCAAATTGAATTTTCGGTAGTCAATAAATATTCGCCATCTTGTGATGACTCGAGTTTGTACTAGTTCATTGCCATCATTTTTTACCACTGTGAAGCCAGATTTCTTGGGCACAACTTGGGTCGGGCTAACCCACTTCCTATCAGAGATGGGAAAGATTATCCATGCATCTAAGAGTTTGAGTACCTCAATTCTCACAACTTTCTTCATCTGAAAATTTAATCATCATGGTATTTGAGGAGAGGGTTTTGAATCCTCTTCAAGGTATACAGCAAGTCAGCGATTGCATATTAACGGACTTATACCTTTCAAGTCAGCGATGGTCCACACGATGGTATTTTTATGGCTTTTAAGAACTTCAATTAGCTTAGACTCTTGTAAGTCTATGAGCTTGGATGAGATTACCACCGGGTATGAATCATCCTCTCCTAAGAATGCATATTTGAGGTCAATTGGGAGAGGTTTCAATTCAAGCTTTGGTGGCTTGTCACTTGATGAGAGTGACTTTGTGCCACTTGGTGAAATCTCCTCGAATTTGGGTGCCCATGTCTCAATAGCATGAGTAGGGAAACTTTGAAAATTTGGGTCATCATTTGTTGACTTAGATGAGATAGACTCTAGTAGAGATGATTCAGTGGGGTTCTTAGAGAAGGTATTATTCACATGTTCGTGAACTAATGACTCAATGGAATTTATTTCTCTCACTTTTTGGTCCTTTCCTGTGTGTTTGGCAATATTAAAAATATTCAGCTCAAGGGTCGTATTCCCAAATGTCAATTTCATCAGTCCATTTCTATAATTGATTAACGCATTGTATGTTGTTAGGAAGGGTCGACCAAGAATAATGAAAATTTGGTTCTCTGAATACATTATTAGCTGAGTATCTAGAACAATATAGTCTACAGGAAGACAAATTTGTCCACTTGGACAAGTATATCTTTAACAATGCCCCTCAAAATTTTTACAGATCTGTCTGCCAACTGGAGTGTGACACAGGTGGGTTTGAGTTCTCATATACCCAACTACTAATAGACAGAGAAAGGAAGCATATTAATACTGACTCCAACGTCTAATAGTGCTTGTTCAATTTTGAAATTTCCAATGACACATGACACTGTTGGACATTCCGGGTCCTTGTATTTTGAAGGGGTGTTGTGTTGAAGTAAGGCGCTTGCATGTTCTGTCAAGAAAGCTCTGTTTTAGGCATTTTGGCTTCTCTTGACTGTGCACTAGTTTTTTAGAAACTTGGCATAGGACGAAACTTGTTTGATTGCATCCAAAAGTGGGATGTTGATCTTTACTTGCTTAAAAAAATTGTAAATCTTATGCTAGTTGCTCACTTTCTGGATTTTTTTGAGTCTATGAGGGTAAGGAGGTGAAATAGTGCATGAAAAGTCCTTTTCCTTTGATGGTTTAGGCTCTTTTTTAATCACAAGCTTAGGCTCAAGTGGTTTAGTCTCAACTAGTTCAGTGCATGGGATTGACACAGGTCTTGGCCTTGGAATCAACATGTTTCTGATGGTTTTGTCATTCACCTTGCTACTTCTTAGTGTAGTGACAGCTTGGGCTTAGTCTTGTGGGTGTTACAAGGGCAAAGGGTTTCCTGATGAAATTGGCCTTGTGGAGGTTTTTGTTGGGCATAAAACTTTCCCTTCTCATGTGTGTTCATCGATTGGGTCAGCTTTTGAATGTGACTTCTGATATCTTCGAAGGACTGAGTAGTTTGGGTTTTGAAATCGGTGAAAGCCTATGTAGAATGAGTGTTGTAGTTCATTTGAGTTTGCATGAACTAGTTTAGTATATACTCAAGGCTTCTCTTGTGTGGTGGTTAGTATGGCTGGTATGCGGGAGGTTCTTGAAGTGGTGGATGTGAAATTTGTGGTTGGTTCATGGGAGTTGGTTGTGTGTTCCTCAAACTGAAGTTTGGATGGTTCCACTAACCTGGATTTTTTGTTTTAGAGTATGGGTTGGAGTAGGGTTTGTTGAAGTTGGAGATTACTTTTTTTTTTGTTCTAACAAGATTTACTTGAATGCTGGGATGGTAGGACATTTCCCGGTAGAGTGTTCTGTCAGGACACATATTCCACACACTTGTTCTTTGGAAGGGCCAACATCAACTTGATGAACTTTTTTCATCTCTAAAGCTTCAAAATTTTGAGACAAAGTAGAAATTTTTGCTCACAAGTCATCATAATCTCTCAAAACATACTTACCTCCTTGGCAAGTAGATGGTTTGGCTTTAACAGTGGTAGGAGAGGCTGAGTCCCACATCTGAAAACTATCAGATATGGTGTCAAAGAAATTGAATGCCTCCTCTGAACTGTTACCCATAAACTCTCCCTGAGCCATCATTTCGATAAACTGACGCAGTCTAGTGAGCAAGGAGTCACAGAGATATCCTACCAAAGTCCAATTCTTAAAAACATGGTGTGGACAGGCTTGGAGAAGATCTTTAACTCTCTCCCAACTTTGGTAAAATGTTTCTCCTTTTTTTACTGAAAAATTCATGATTTGCCCTTTTGGTGTATTGGTCCGATGTAAGGGAAAGATTTTTCTGAAAAATTCATTCTGGAAGGCCTGCTAGTTAGGCATGGAAAGTGTTTTTAAAAAATTTAGCCATTGTTTAGCTTTATAGATTTGAGAGAAAGAAAAGAGTTACTTCTTGGCTAGTTCAGAATTGTCTAAAAATGTTTCACACACTTCCTCAAAATCTTTCATATGCAGGTATGGATTTTCTGTATCCAATCCTTGGAAAAAAGTAACAATTGCATACTCCCCGACTTTACAGTAAAGGGGAAGCATTTTCAAGGAATACAAAACAAGAGGGAACACTATTTCTTGTGGGATTTAAGTAGTCCCTCAAGGTTCAAATGTTAGGCACTTCCCCCTCCTCCATGGGTACTTCTCCGTTTCGGTCATTTTTTGCCATATTACTCTCACAAGAGTCTGCTACTGATCTAGGTGAATTTCGGTCATGCTGATTCACACACCTAGAAGATTCTGCTGGCAAATTTTGATTGTGAGGACCTTCCTCAGACATAAAATGAACAAAAAATAAAACAAAACAAAATTTATTAACAGTAAACCAACGAGTATATACAAAAAGGAAAGGTCTTTTTACCTTTTAACTTAAAACTCCTTTTATAGCTACTCAGCACCGGCGCCAAAAACTTGTCTTGATCCGAAATGTGTACATCCAAGTGTAGGCGGTCAAGCGCTAGTAATAATTTAGTTTGAGTCCGGAGTTGAATCCAGCGGGAACTCTTGTTGGTGTTTCAATGTAAGCTGTAGTGGAGACCAATTGATTGTAACCTTTGTGATTTAGAGTTGTGAGTTTTAGGGAGTTTTGCTGGACAAAATTTAAGATTATTTCCAAGACAAGTTTCCTAGACAAAATACAAAATACACTCAAACATAAAGAAAGTCACTCTTTAATTCGAGGATCGGGGCATTTAGTTAATCATCCGGTTTATTATATTGATGCTTGATAACTCAATTAACTCTAATGTCAATGACAAGTTAATCAAAATATAAAGATGGACTTGAGAATTAAGAACATGGTTCTGATGTCTTTCTATAAGTTTAGAAGAATTGTTTGTGCCGAGACTCAACCCATCTACAAACATGCAAGTGTTTTTATAAGACATCCAACCATAACATTAATATTTCATTCTTTAAATGAAGCACAATAATGGGGAGGATTGAATGGTAGTCATAAAAATCTAGCTGGGGTACTTGTCTTGAAACAATGAGTCTTTGTATGCAAGAGTCATCTATGTCATAGAAAGATCCATGATTATACAAAGTACCTTAGTTTTGCTAGATCAAATCAAACATCCAATAAGCTAGTGGATATAAAACATTAAGCATAAGAATAATGCACAAATATAACTCCAGGATAATTTATACATGCCCTTCAACTCTTACTAAAGAGTGAATGAGAAAATGCTCACTCTTCATGGCACTGGTAAAGCTAAAAAAGTGAGTGATGCTCATCCCTCCAA
Organism: Ilex asprella; assembly: GCA_023539305.1. NCBI lineage: Eukaryota > Viridiplantae > Streptophyta > Magnoliopsida > Aquifoliales > Aquifoliaceae > Ilex > Ilex asprella. Next base: position 25,027,789 of record CM042197.1, read on the forward strand.
ATAGAGGACTTACAAAATAAAAGAATAATAAATAAGGAGCCAATCTTCAATGATGAATGAGTGAATCACGTTGCACCATTCCCAGCTTTGGTAAAGCTCTAGAAAAGTGAAAGAGGTTCACTACTCTAAGAGCGAAGGAAGCTCAAGCAATGGAAGTGAAAGACATAAATAATGGAAGTAAAAGAAAACTAGTTACTTATGGAGGGTGACTTCCTCAACCAAAATATGGGGGGTTGCTTCCTTAGCCAATAAGTGGGGGGGTTACTTCCTCAACCCATAAGTGGAGGGTTGCTTCCTCAACCAACAAATGGATGGTTTTTTGGTCAACCAAAAGATGTAATACCAACAAATATAACATACATCTAAGATTAATCAAAATGAGTGAGTGTCTAAGCCACCAAACAAACTCCTTACTAGTTCTTGGTGTTGTCTAAGCCTACAAACAAAGCTCTTGCTTCCTACTTTACAAGAGAAAAAAATTCCATACTTGAAGCTCCCCTAATTGGGGTATTTATAGGCATGGAAGGGGAAAAGGGACGATATTAGATAACGAATGAATAGTGTATACCGCCTAAGTCCAAGTGCAAACCAACTACTCTGTAGGCAGTCTGTGGAGTACGCTCGAATGTGAGTTGACGTTCGAACATTTGTTTATGTTTTGCTTTATAGTCTTTTGAATGCCAGATGTGGTTTGCCTCTCAAGTGCCCTTAGGTCTTCTATCAATTGGCATGTGGTCTTTATGAGAAGTTCATTTTCACACTTTATGCAGTGTCTGGTCTTCAATCAAATCAGAGGGACGTTCAAACGTGAGTTGGCGTTCGGATGTAGTACTCAAGTACGTCAGAGATTTTCTACCACAAGCCATGTTTCTGTGTTCTGATCTTTTCATGCCTCAGAGGGACGTTTGAACGTTAGTTGGTGTTCGAGCGTGCTTGTTTTGCTCCAAGCTTCTCCAATTTTATTCCCAATTGTACTGGTGTTACAATCAAATGTGATTGTTGTTCTTGAGCTCTTGTTCAATTTAGGACCTGAAATGACATCACTTAAGCTCCATCAAAGTACAATTAGTCCAAAAAAAGGCATAGTTAAAATGCTACTTTTAAGTACTAATCACCGCACAACCTACAAGATTGTCTTGGGCATGTCTCCTTAACGGCTTGTCTTTGGAAAGACTTGCTATTTTCTAGTTGAGATGGAACATAAGGCCTATTTAGCTATAAAGACTTTGAACTATAATTTAAGAATGGCCGGAGAATAAAAGAAGCTACAATTGAATGAATTGTAAGAGATTCAAAGAGTCGCGTATGAGAGCTCTACATTTTCAAAACAGCGGGCTAAGATCTTTCATGAAAAATCCATTGTACGGAAGTTATTTGAGCCCGGCTAAAAAATGCTCTTATACAACTCACGTCTCTCGATTTTCCAAGGCAAACTCCGATCCTGTTGGGATGGCCCCTAACTTGTGAAGGTAACATACCCTAATGGAGCTGTGGAAGTCACAAACCCCTAAAAATGGCCAAAAATTTAAGGTCATTGGCCAAAGACTTAAGCCATTTTTCGAGGGTTTTGAAGGACACGTGGTGGAGGAGGATTTGATGGATGCACTTTATCTGAAAATCGTGGAGGAGTAACCAGTTTTTATGCTTTTTCATGTACAGTCTTTTTATTTACTTATGTTATTTTTATTTTCATGTTACTTACTTTGCTTGGTTGTATAACATTATTTTTCATAGTTTATGATATTGGTGCTTTTGTCAAAGCTCAAATTTGAAGTGTTTTCTAACCCTACTCATTTTTTTACTGTCCTTCATGACATATTATTTCTTTTTGTTGCATTGAGGACAATGCATGAATCAAGTTGGGGATGAGATGAACCATTTGCTTATTACACCAATGTTTATGGGAATTTTTGTGGATAAGTGCAATTTAGGTGCAAAAATTTGAAATTTTTTGTGAAAAATGTTAGAATGTTGATCTGTATTCCCTTATTAAGAGTGATTGGATTGGCTGATTGATGAGCACATAATATTGCATATTTAACGACCTTATTACATGCATTTTAACTTAACTTTTGTATATAAATGCTTAGAATTAGCCGAAATTATGGATAATCTGAAATTTTCGATGTTGCTGGAAATTATAACTTAAATGATTGATTTAAGGACCATGCAACTAGGTATGGATGTGTGGTGAAGGCATGGACACATAACATGAGGATTTGGAGGCTTAAAAGTGAAGGAATCAGGGAAGTATTGGCACCTGGGAACAAAGGCACCAACACCCACACCATTTGATTACTATACCTCGATTTTCCTCCACTTTGACCATGATCCACTTCAAATCCAAAAAAGTGCAAAACATGGAAATTATAGATCTGGATGTCTTCTATATTTTGTCAAAAATTTAGGTCACTCGGACGGTTGGATCAAAAGTTATGACAATTCTACGAAAATTGGTCTAGAGTAGACAAAGTGTACCGGTACGCCGAACTCAAGTAGCTAAAGAGTACCGGTATGCCATGCCTAAAGTGCCCGGAATGTCTGCAAATCGTGCTCCACTTGCTTGGGGGTCCCACCTTTGATTCTCCCACTTGTCCCTGACTTTCCTTACACATCTACATGCCTCCTACACCATGCTCGAAGACTTTGGAGGCAATGACATTAATGGGGATGGGAAAAAAGGGGGCTGTCGTGGTGTGCTGCAGGCTTGGCTAGTCCTAGCCTGTGCAATACATCAAATCAGCCTCCTATGGATGGGAGGCCTGCACACACCTGAGGGGGATCACCATGGACGAAATTGCGAGGCTCACACTCCATATATTCTACATTACACAAGTTTTCAAAGGGTGGCTACCTAAGCTTAGATAGTTCCTAGAATGAAGATGAAGAATAGTGGATAAAAAGTTTACATTTTTGCATTTTTTTTCCATTTTAGTTGTAGTTCACTTTAAACTTACTGTAATTTTTAATTCTGGCACCTTAATGTTATGTATTCAAGTTCATTTGCAGTTTAGTCTTACATTTTAGATTTCACCATTGTTGCTTTCAAGTTTTCTTCATTTCCTAGCTTAAAATGGGTATTAAATATTTTTCTTCATAGTTCAATTTTTCTCGCATTACTTTAAGTTTCATGCTTCATGTCTTCATTATGGCTCTTTATATTATGCTTTTCTTTCTTACTTTCATGAGTAGTTAGATTTTTAGTTGGCCAATCCAAAGGAGAACTCCTCTTGGGTTTTCCATTTCAACTCATTTTCTTTCCTCCTCGGTGTACGATGGTTTAGTTTGATAGGGTAGAGGGTGGATGAGAATGTGAGTCTTTGATATTCCGTAGGCCTGGTCACATTTTAAGCTTGGATCCTCACCATCTCGTCCCTAGCTGCCCACAAATCAATTGTTCATCTATAAACCCTTGGAGGAAGGTTTCGAGTTGACTTGACATTCCCATTGGAGTGAACCTTTGGAATTAGCCAACACTTGTTTTCTTGCATTTTTATTAAGAACAAAACTCACCAAAAACAACTACAAGATTTTACACTTTTCTCATTTTGACAAAATCACCTTCACACAACTTGAACTTTCCTTCCCCGAGGAGACGACCTTGAAATACTCTTCCAAGTAAAATACGACATTCAAAAGACTCCTTGCACTTGGGGAGCACTTTTTTTTAAACCTCTCACGCATTTTATTTCCATTTCATTTCCACCAATCCGTTGCCCAATTTCCCACATCATTCGAGGGAGAATGGCACTCCCTTCACACATAAGCCTTATATACACATTTGAGGGTGAGTGCGGAGATTAGGGAATACTACAATGGTTTTCTTCATGCTGATTGAATGAAATACCAAACCTCAACTAACCCCTAATTACTCTCCCTCAAATGATGCAATATATGGCCGGGGGAGAAAGATTTCTTCCCCTAGGGATAGTGTTTAAAGAAAGGGCAATGAGGCAAGGGAAATGGAATGATGTAAAATGGGACGTGTATGCACAAAAATGCTCCCCAATCGCAAGGAGACTTTCGTGTGTCGTGTGTTACTTGGAATAGTATTCCAAAGTCGTATCCACAGGGAAGGAAGTGAGTCAAGGTTAGAGTGATTTGGTGAAAAACAGAAATGTAAAATATTTTTTCTTGAGATTTGGTTGGTAAAGTGTAAGCTAATGAGAACGCAATGAGAAAACAAGTGTTGGCATTTCCAAGAGGTCACTCCACTAGGTATGTAATCTCAACTCAAACTACTCCTCCGGTCAAGCAAAAATGAACGATTGATTAGCGGGAAGCCGAGGATGAGTCCGGTGAGTATCTATGCATAAACCGTGACTATGCCTACGGTTTATCAAAGACTCACCAAATCATCCACCTTCAACTCGGTAAAACTGAACCATTGGTCTTGAAGAGAGGAATGAGAACAAGAGTTGAAACCACATACCAAGGAGAGCTTCCCCTTGGTTATGCCAACTAATAAATTAGCTACTCATATTTGAAATCAAAATAACAATAAAGAGACAATGCATTGTTACACTATGAAGTTTTAGAACAACTAAGTACAAGAATCATTGATTAGAAGTGAAATGAGTAAAAATGCATTTTATATCAAGGAACATGAACAACCCATGAGCATGAATGGTAGAAGTGAAAAGAGAGCATCAAAACAAAGAACTAACATAGAGAAACTAGCATTCATCACATTCAAAGAAGTTCTAAGAATCCTTACAAAGCGTTCAAAGCTGAAAACAAGGGAAAATACATGAAAAATGTCACTTTCTCTCTCTAGAACCCACTATTCATTGTTTTCTATCTTGAGAGCTTCTCTCTCTATATTCCACAATAATCAATGTGTCCCCCTTTCCAACCTTTCTTCCTGGAGAAGTAAGCTACCTCCTTCCAAAAACGTGCAAGGGAGTATGGCTGACCCTCTGGAGGTGACAGTCAACAAAAGAGGTTAGGGGGCAGCTAGGGCCAGGTCCATGTCAGGGTTGTTTTGCCCCTTACTCCTCATTAAATGTTGTAGCTCCAGGGTTCAGAGGAAGGAGAGGGCACGCTGATCAGTATTCTGGGTGTGTCAGAAAAGTGGTGGGGCGCAATGGTGGGGCCCTCAAGACAGCTGAGCCGATCTGTAGAATTTGGGCACGTCAGGAACGTGGTACCGATACCCCGCTTCCAGTAGGTTTTGGGTACCGGTATCATTCTGTTTCCTTATCTGAATTTCTTGATTCCTTTGCTCCCGGGCTACCCTCAAACTATCTTTTCAGTTCCTTTCAACCCAAGAGGTGTGGAAGGGTCTTTAAAAACAATGATTGTCTCCATTCAACTGCAAATAAAACAACTTGACGTTAAGACTTCAATTATCATACTTCATATCATTTAAAGCTTAAAAGCAAGCAAACTGAGTTGATTAGCATCTTTAGAATATACAAAGTTGTGTGCTAATAACACCCCCAACTTAAGTTTTGTTAGTCCCTTAGCAAAATATTCATTTTCTAGCACAATCAAAACAACAATAGCCACCAATCAATTGAATTTAAATCAACCATTCAACCAATTGAAAAGTAAAAAGCACAAATGCAATTACAACATAGACGATGAATACGATGGAACAACTATGGATTTATATTGATGTGAACAACGTCGGAGTACAAAATGGAGTAGGACATCAAAAAGAACAAAATAGCCTAAACTCCCCACCCCAACTTCAGCTAAACCCCAAAAAGGAAAGAAAAGAAACAAAAATAAACCACCAACTACACATATACATCCTACTCTCCATCACTCTCATCATCATCATCTTCTTCCTCCTCGTACTCCTCAGAATCATCTCCCTCCTCATCATCATCTCCCTCCTCCTCATGTGCTCTGGAGGTTGAAGGTGCAGCAGGACCTTCAGGGACGGCCTTCTCAGGGGAATGTGTGCAGATACATCTCTTTCAACATTGCTGCCATCTCTTGAACTGAGGCCTCAATGCCATGCACTATCTTTTCCAGTGCATCAAGCCTCCGAGGGATTGAGCGTTTCAAAACGGGCTTGAATGGCATGGTGGGCGCTGCAGGTACAACATCCTCATCAGAGTCAGACTGAGCTCGCTCCCCACGGCTCATGGCCATCCTTTTCAGGCTACTAGCCCTACCGATAGCTCCAAACTCAGGAGGGGTCAATTTTCCATATCGTAGCCCTTAACCCTAAAATGATCACAAAGTCGGGTGACCAAGCTTCCATACGATAAATTGGCCAGTAGATTCTCGGTGGTTGCAAAGTCTTTCATAACATCCCAAATGATAAGGGCAAAATCAATTGTTTTGTCCGACACGAGGGTATCCAGGAGGGCCAGCTTTTCCACATTGGGTTTCTTTTCTGCAAATTTTTGGAAAAGGTTATAGGGAAGGAGTTTGTTGAGAAGCCCATACACATGCTTCAATCCTCCACTGTGAAAGGTTCCTTTGAACGTAACAGGATCCTCATACATCAACTCGACAAGCTCTGCTTTAGTCTTTGCCATGCCCATTTTGTGAGGATAAATGGGTGGACTGGAGGGGGGCCTTTGGTAATCCCCAAGCAATGTGGCAATGACATCAGGGGTCACCACCATTACCCTACCTCTAACATTTGCTTTTAACACCCCTTCATCATCATCATCAACCCATTTCAACGAACTGTAAAACTCCCTCACCCAAGACAAGTTGTATCCCTTAACCTCCTCAAACCAAAATTTCATCCCATGCCCCTCAATGATTTTCACAGCGGGATGAACAGAGGACAGGGACATTCGATCCAAAAAACGCTTGCAAGTAACATTCTTACCATCGATCAACTGGCGTCGAGCATTACTCTTGGCCTTCTTCCTCTGCTCCACAGGGTCCTGACTCGACCCTTCTCCACTTCTTTTGCGGCTAGCAGAGGCCATGGCAGGAGGGGAAATAGGCTCTGGTCCTGTTCCAGACATCTTTGTGCGAGGCATTGTGAAAGGAAATGAAGGGACTTGAGATTCGGCTCTAAGGGTAGGGTGAATTGGAGGAAACTTGTGGGAAACAATGTAGATCCAGGAGATTTTACAAACTGAGAGGGAAAGAGGAAGGGTTATGGACCCTTGGAGTTCCATCGAGTAAGGGGGAGGTAGGTAGGGCAGCAGTAAATGGGGGAATTGAAGAGGGAAGAAGAAAAGTTATCTTGGACTCTTGGGGTGTCTTCAAGTAAGGGGGAGATAGGTAAGGCCGCAGTAAATGGGGGAATTAAAAGTGGAATCGAGGGTTTTAACTTAAAATCCATAAAATTTTTCTTTCTGTCAGGAATGCGGTACCGGTACTGGGTACCGGTACCTTGATTCCAGTAGGTTTTGGGTACCAGTACCATATGGTATCGGTACCGTTCTGCTTTGTCTGCCAAAATACTCCTTTTGGGACATACCTCCATTCCAAAACAACTCTTCCAAGACACTTCATCACATTACTTATGACTCCAACTCCATTCAAGAAGATATATTTCAATTATAAACCACAACTCGAACCATCATGCCCACTTTATGATTGAAATTGTAAAGTGATTTAAACCTATGATGCATTCACCATACAAAATTGAATTTCTGTTCTCAACTATCAAAATGAGCACCCATGGTATACATCATAAAGTTTAGAACAAGTCATCCCTAAAATATGTCAAATATCAATAATTTGAGAAATATTCCCCCATTCTTGTAAGTATGGAGCTGGATAACAAACTTCTCACATGAATGAACTGGGTGTACATGAGCACAACTATAGTCATGATTGCTAGTCTGAAGTATGCACCAACAAATTACTTTTCAACTCGTGTGCATGTGGATTTAAACAAGTAATTTAGGTATTTACAAAACATAATTCACTTTCGAAAGGCTAGACAATCTCGGCTTCAATGCAAAACTCACCAAGGGTCACTCTTCCACGATGAAAGCACTCAAGTTTTCATGGTATTCACTCCATGTGTACATGTGATATAGAATCTTGTGTTCAAAACAAAGTGCTCACATGTAATCCAAAAATTGAAGTTCGTACATGTAACTGAAACGACCTTGGCATAGTCTCATGAACAGAATGCTAGGGCATTGGATAGTAAGACACAACTCATCATTCTCTTTGAATTTATGCACCTCCCATACTTCTCTAAATCACTTAGGACTTTTAAAGGTTATAATGGGGCTTTGGGGTAATGTATAGGCAAAAGAAATGAAGGATATGGGGAAAAAAAAGGAGTTGTTCCGAGTGAAAAACTTTTGAGCTTGGAACGACACTTCCTTTTTTATGGGATTATGATTCTCAATTTTTCACCACTCCCTTAGCTTCCTTTCTTTCTTTCTTTCTTTCTTTTTTTTTCTTGAAATTTCCTTTTTTATTTTTCTCTTTTTTTACTTCTCTCACCTATTTTTCTCTTCCTTTTCTTGAGTTTCCATTCTTTTTCATTCAACATTTAAACTCCACAATATTCATCCCTCTTGTTTGAATTTTCACACCATACTTCCTTCTCTTTTATCATCACTCATACTTAGCACTAAGAACAACCAAGGTAAGGTAGATATTTATCATTTTGCATTGGCTTGGTCAAATGTATGGTATAGAAACGAATTCACGTAAGGCTCAATCATGGCACTAGGGATAAATTCTTCCAAGAAAAAGGCAAAGGCTCAAAATATTCAACAATGGCCTAAGATCACTTCCAGGTCCGCATGGGAATACATTGTATAATCAAGGTAAATCAATCTACTAACCCAATGCAACTAACCAAAACAAGCGTAATGAGACTATTGAACAAATTTGACATTGAAAAATTATTCTATGAGTGATTGTAATTTCCCTCGACAAAAAAAAAAGTTTGGCGTTAAAGCTCTCATGGGTCCTTACTCATCTCCACTACTTATGTCAAGCTTAAAACATGAATCCAACCCGTAAATTTTCAAAATTACACCTTCAAAAACCGCATGCAAATGAGTTCGAAAATCAATACATATGTGATACTTGTGCGTAGGATCCATTTCTATGGTAAGCTCATGTGCACAAAGTTCACAACCATAATCAACGTGTCACTCAATTCATACACACTTCATAAGGGAATACAGGTCAAGTTATAGATATTTTTCATCAAAAATTTTCAAAATTATTACATATTTTGTACTGATGCAAGCAAGCAAAAATTAAGATTTTCCAACAAACTTGGTGGATCATAAAATGGTGCACCACACCCCCCAACTTAAAATATGCAGTGTCCTCAATGCAACGAACAGGTAGCAAATGCAATGAAAGAAAATAAAAGATGAGAAGGGTAAGAAGACACCTCGTATTCGAGCTTTTGACGACACACCAAGATTCGGATCAATAAGAAACAATATTATCAAACGAAAAAGGGTAAATGACATAAAATAACGTATGAGATAAGTAAAACAGATAAAAGAACAGTACATGCAAACAAGTAACCAATTGTTATTCCTCAACCACTTTTGGATACACCGGGTCGGTTAACTCCTCCTTCACAATGTGATTTTCAAAGCCCTCAAAGAATGGCTTGATTCTTTGACCATTGACCTTGAAAGTTTGGCCATCTTTGGGGTTGGTGATCTCAACAGCTCCACTAGGGTAGGCCACCTTGACAAGATAGGGGTCATCCCAACGGGATCTTAGCTTTTCGGGGAAAATGGAGAGGCGGGAATTATACAAAAGTACCTTTTGCCTGGGCGCAAATGATTTCCTTACTATGGAGTTATCATGAAGGTCTTGATCTCCCTATTGGCTAGCTCGACTTGGTCATTTGTTTGTGGGTGGTAAGCGGTGGATACTTTATGTGTAACACCATATTTGATCATTAACGATGCAACTGGTCTGTTACAAAAGTGTGATCCACCATCACTAATCACGGCATGAGGCATCCCAAACCTCCAGAAAATGTTTTCTTTCAAGAATTTGACTACAACCCGGTGGTCATTAGTCTTAGTTGGGATAGCCTCGACCCATTTGGACATGTATTCCACTACCAGCAAAATGTATAGATAGCCAAACGATATAGGGAAGGGACCCATGAAATCAATGCCCCAACAATCGAATATCTCTATATCAAGTACAGGGGAGAGGGGCATCGTATTCCTCTGGGTCACACTACCCAAACGTTGGCATCTATCACATTCTTTGCAAAATGAAATACAATCCTTAATTAAAGACGGCCAGTAGAAACCTAATTGGAGAATCTTTGCAGAGGTTTTCTTGGCAGAGAAGTGGCCACCATAGGCTTGGGAGTGACCGAAGGCGAGGACGTTCCGCTGCTCATTTTCAGGCACGCATCACCTCATGATTTGATCTGGGCAGTACTTGAACAGATATGGGTTATCGAAGTAGAAGTACTTCACGTCCGCCATAAATCTCCTTTTATCCTCAGGGCTCCAATGTGGTGGGATTTGTCCTGTTGCAAGATAGTTGCAAATATCAGCATACCAAGAACAATGAGAAGGAATGGACAATAACTACTCATCAAGGAAAGAGTATGGGATAGGGATGTGCTCATTTGTCTCTTGTGCCACCAGTCGGGATAAGTGATCTGCCACTACTTTTTTAACTCCCTTATTGTCTTTAATCGTCAAATCGAATTCTTGTAGAAGGAGGATCCACCTAATTAGCCTTGGCTTGGAAATTTGCTTAGACAACAAATACTTCAAAGCAGAATGGTCAGTAAAAATAACAATAGGTGAACCGATGATATATGATCAGAACTTATCTAGGGCAAATAATACAGCTAGCAATTCTTTCTCAGCGGTAGTGTAATTCATTTGTGCCTCATTAAGTGTCTTGCTAGCGTAGTGAATGACATATGGTCGGTTATCTTCCCTTTGATCAAGTACTATGCCGACCGCGTAATCACTCGCGTCGCACATGAGCTCAAAAGAAAGGTCCCAATTGGGTGGTCGCATGATGGGAGGAGTGACAAGCATGCTTTTTAGTTTCTTAAAAGATGCCTCACACTCATGCGACCACTCGAAAGGAACCTCCTTAAACAGTAAATTGGTCAGGGGTCGGGCCAATGCACTAAAATTTTGAATGAACCGGCGATAGAAACCTGCATGACCTAAAAATGACCTGATCCCTTTGATGGTCGTCAGCGTGGGGAGGTTGGAGATGGCCTCTACCTTGGATTTGTCAACTTTGATGCCCCTTACCAAGACTATGTGGCCTAGCACAATCCCTTCTATCACCATAAAGTGACATTTCTCCCAATTTAACACAAGATCTTTCTCTTCACATCTTTTCAACACTCTCTCCAAATTTTCCAAGCATCCGTCGAAGGAATCACCAAATACGGAGAAATTGTCCATAAACACCTCCACAATTTTCTCCACCATGTCACTGAATATGCCCATCATACATCTTTGAAAAGTTCCTGGAGCATTACAGAGTCCGAACGACATGCGACGATACACAAAGGTACCATAGGGACATGTGAAGGTGGTCTTCTCCTGGTTTTCGAGGGCAATCTCGATCTGATTATAACCGGAGTATCCATCTAGGAAACAGTAAAAGAGGTGCCCTGCCACTCTCTCCAGCACTTGATCAATGAATGGCAGTGGGAAATGATCCTTCCTAGTGCATGAGTTCAATTTTCGGTAATCGATGCACACCCTCCATCCGGTGATCACTCTTGTAGGTATCAATTCATTCTCCTCGTTTTCTATCATTGTGACTCCGAATTTCTTGGGCACCACTTGCGTGGGGCTCACCCACTTACTGTCGGCAATTAGAAATGTTATGCCCACGTCAAGTAGTTTAAGAACCTTGTCCCTCACTACCTCCTTCATATGGGGATTCAATCTCCATTGTGGTTGTCGGGAAGGTCTTGCATCCTCCTCGAGGTAAATGCGGTGGGTGTAAATGATAGGGCTTATGCCCTTGATATCCGCAATGGTCCACCCAATTGCTCCCTTGTGTCTTCTCAAAACCTCCAAGAGTTCATTTTCTTGTTCATTATTCAATGTGGAACTAATGATCACCGAAAATGTGTCTCCCTCGCCAAGATAGGCGTACTTCAAGTGCGAGGGTAACGGTTTCAATTCCAAATTTGGTTATTGTTCCTCCGACGGAAAAATCTTCCTTTCTTTCTTGGGCAACTCCTCAAATGTAGGAATCTATTTTGTTACCCCTTTCAACTCTTCCACTTGCTCTTCCTCTTCTAACTTTACAAGTTCAACAAAGTCCACCTCCATGCAGTCCAACATCCCTTCCAACTCCACTTGCTCCTCAACCAAAGTGTCGATTCTATTGATCTCGTTCACCTCCATATCATCCCCGGGTTGTTTTTCTAAATTGAATACATTCAGCTCCATGGTCATGTTCCCAAAAGCCAGCTTCATTAGACCATTCCTGCAATTAATCACAGCGTTAGCGGTAGCAAGGTCTTCCAAGAATAACAGGGATTTGGGAATTAAGGTTAGCAACCGGGTGTGTATCTAATATAATAAAATTGACTGGAAAGTAAAAATTGTCAACTTGGACAAGCACATCTTCCACTACTCCCCTTGGTGTGCGTATGCTCCGATTCACCAGTTGTAGTGTAACTGAGGTGGGCTTCAACTCTTCAAGCTTGAGTTGTTGGTACACGGAGTAAGGAAGAAGATTGACACTTGTTCCCAAGTCGAGCAATGCTTGTTCAACCCAGCAATTCCCTATGGCGATGGCAATTGTTGGACAACCGGAATCCTTGAATTTTGGAGGAGTGTTAGTCCTCAATATCGAGCTCACTTGTTCGGTGAGAAATGCTTTCTTCCGGACGTTCAACTTCCTCTTCACCGTGCACAGGTCCTTCAATATTTTAGCACAAGACGGTATTTGTTTGATGGCATCCAAGAGCGGGATGTTGATCTTTACCTACTTAAACAATTCCAAAATGTTAGAATAATTAGCCACCTTAACAGGTGGCTTCAAACGATGGGGGAAAGGGGCTGGCATTGAAGGAAAGCATAAACCATCGTCAATCACATGTTCTTTATCAACCCTATCACTTTCACTTTTTTGACTCGACTTACCCTTGTCGACCACATTTTCTTTGGCCTCTCCCTCAATTTCTTTTTCTTTTAGCAAAGCGGCCTTTGGCATCGACTTTGGCACCATCATCTTTTCAATTTGTTTATCACTCCTAAGTGTGGTGACAGCTTTAAGTTGCTCACAACTCTCATGGGAAGTCTCGGCCAACTCAACCACATGTTGGCCTTTGGGGTTCTCTTGAGGTTGAGTGGGGAATTTACCCCTCTCTTGTTGAGATAACCCAATGTGACTTCTGATCTTTGTGAGTTGGGTTGCCATTTCTTTGAGAGTTGCGACTATTTGATTATTGATAGTGGTTTGGCTTTGGATGAAGTTGTAAACCATATCCTCCAAATTCCTCTTATGGGGAGGTTGGTAGAAGGGAGGATGAGTTGGTGCTTGCTGGGAAGAACCTTGGGGAGGAGGGTTGGGCCAGTGGTACTGGGAGGTAGAAGCTTGCCCTTGGCTTTGGGACTGAAATTGGGCTAGCCTAGGAGGTGCGGGAGGTGTGTATGTGTTTGAGCCATACGGGATGGGGTTCTCATTCCTCCAACTAAAATTGGGGTGATCACGAAACCCCACATTATAATGATTGGAATTTGAAGGAAAAATGATTGCCTTGGTTGGTTAAAGGCATTGACTTGTTTGTGATAGGCTTTCTTAAGTGTCGGGATGCTTGGGCACTCCGATGTGGAGTGGTCAACACCGCTGCAAATCGAACAAGCCTCCTCGGCTCTTGACACCTGAGAAACCACCCGTCTCCTATCCACCTCAAGGATATCTACCTTCTTAGACAATTTGGCAATTTGTGAAAGTAGCTCCTCCCGGTCTTTCAAGTCCTACATTCCCCCTCTTTGTGATTGACTACTACCCGACAATTCCCTAGGTACATCGTTTGGGGTCCCAAGATTGTGCATTTTCAGCCAAGGTAGCAAAGTAGTCAAGGGCCTCATCGGGATCTTTGTTCAAAAATTCACCATTACACATCATGTCGATGAATTGCCTATGGCTTGGTGTAATTCCTTCGTAGAAAATACTCACCAATTGCCATGATTTAAATCCATGACGTGGAATGGATTGGAGCAAATCTTTGTAACGATCCCAATACTGGTAGAATTGCTCATTTGGGTTTTCAAAAAAAATTTGGATTTTCTTCTTTAAAGTCGTGGTTCTATGAACCGGAAAGAATTTTTTCAAAAAAGCTGAAACAATTTGGTCCCAAGACAGCATTGTCCACGACGGCATGGAATCAAGCCAATCGTTTGCCTTATCACCCAATAAGAAAGGAAGCAATTTCATCCTAGCAATTTCCTTCATGTTGTAATTTGGGATAAATGTTGCAACCACCTCCTTATAAGTCCTTATATGATTATATGGGTTCTCATCTAAAATCCCATAAAATTTGGTGATTAGCTGCAACATCCATGGTTTAACAACAAAGAGGTGAGCTTGGACGGGAAGGAGTATGCATGATGGTGTGGTGCTACGGCTTGGTTGAAGAAACTCCCGTATTTTCCTAGCCGGAGGATCAAGTAGGACGTTCCCTTCATTCCGGGGTGGGGGAAAATGAACATGCGGGTTGGGCATCCTTGGTGGTTACAATCCCCCACCCCTTTGCATGTTAGGGTTGACATTCGCATGGTCGAATTGATCGGGAGGGGGATATTGCATTCTTTGGTTAGGCATCCTAGGTTCGAACAACCCCCCACCCTTTGGTCATTTTGGTTTGCACCATCATAGTCAAAATTTCCACCCCC